>PVLD010001576.1:56978-144323 GCA_004027595.1 Dinomys branickii | reverse complement strand
AGCACGTGAGATGGAGGGAGTGCGCCCGTACAGTCAAGGATGTGTGCTTTCCTGGATTAATGAAGGGCTTCGCTGGGGGCCTCTGGGAAAGCAGGTGGCCTTCAGTCAGCACCTTGTCCCCTGCAGTGCCACACAGGCATCAGCCCGGGACATGGCGTCATCTTGCCAGTGTGGTGGAAGCCACTTGAGGATGGAGCTGAAGCAGGACAGGACACGGCAGACAACAGGGAAGAGACAAAGGCCTTTAAGGAACAAACCTTAAAGCCCCACCTGTCTCTGGACCTCAGGCTCTGATGGTGGAAGTTGCTTCGAGTTGCACTTTCTTTCATTTCCAACTGAAAGTGTCCTCCCTGTTCGTCGAAGTGTTGAAATTTAAAAACTTGGTTTTAGAAAAACACAAGTTAAGGGGAGGAAGAGCAAATAACCAGAAGCAGAAAGGAAAAGAAGGAGAAAGGAAAGCTTTACTTGGTATAAATGGACAAAAGATTCATAAAGCTGTTACAATCCATATACACATATGAAGTCTAGCTGGAGGGTTTATTGGTACAATATAGAAGGAATTCAAAGAACCAAAAGATCACCAGATAATGAAAAGTTAAAAGTAACCATGGCTGACATGGCTATAGAAAATCTGTACATGGAAGAGAATCACATTTTTTTACACCAAATACTATATTCATGAAAAACAGTAACACCTGAGGACTTCTTGAGGTGTAGTGTGTATAAAGTCAGCTAAGCGCCTGTTACCAAAACAGGTTTCTGGGCAGACTGAGATGCAGAAGGCCTGGGGACAGGCCTGACACCATTTTTGCCCCTTCTCAGTGGATGCTGCTGCTGCAATCCATGGCATGAAGTGAGGACCTCTCCTTGAGTAAAGAGGAGGTGACCTTCAGAAGGGAAGCCATGTACAAAAGGGCAGATGCTGCAAGATGCTCAGGTCTGCAATGGCCCTTGGCACTGTCAGGCCACCCCAGATAGGCTTCGTCAACATGAGGGACCAACTAACTGCAGGAGAGCCTTCACGCTAAAAGCCAGTGTGAGTGCCCACAATACAAGGGTGTCTGTCACAGGGCCTCACCTCATGGCGCTGACTCACAGAGGGTTCTGGCTGCTGCACCTGGCCCTTCCTCCTCCCCTGGCTGAGATGCAGGTATCAGGGCAAGAGACTGACTACAAGAACATCCTGGCACTGCTAGACAATACCAAGGCACCAGGGCCAGAGAGGGCCCTGCAGAAGCAGTGCTGCATCCCAGGCACTGATGCCAGGGGCCCATCATGGTGACAGATGGTCTCTTCTGAGGTCACTCCACACTCACATTTCTGAACTTCGTTGTGTGCACTGTGGGATTCTTTCAAATTCATTTGTTAGCACAATCAGGTTTTAAAAATACAAACATCTCTGGGACATGAGAGTGTGAGGCTGTCCTTCTACCATGTCTTTGTAGGACCCTCTTCAGTTTGTCTGGACTCCTTTCTCTCAGCCACCTAAGATCAGTCAGGAGCCTCAGCCTTAAGAGAATGGAGGGCAGAGGACATCATACCTCACTCAAGAGCTGCACAGAGAGCTGGACAATCCTGACAGGCAAGCCTTCCATTTCTAACAGTGCATGTTTAATTTCCCCACACTGAGTGTTAGGCTAAGAATTTAGTGTCAAGAATTAAAGGAGTGATTTATTCTTTGTGTAGATGGCCTAGCATCATGTCCACAAAAGGGACATCCCTGCTGGTGACCATGTAGGGTTTGAGAGCATCCTCTTTTCAATACTCTGCCTGCCTTCCTGACATGGAAAAGGCATGGAACAGCAGCTGCACCCAGAGGACCCAAGAATGTCAGGGCTGAGAGCCCGGAGGTGGGCGGTGGGTGGTGGGTAGCAGGTAGTGGGCAGCTGACGCTGAGACTGAGAAGGGAGGCTCCCATGGAGACTGAGGATGGCCATGGGGACAAAAATATGACTCACTGGAGAAATGACATGAAAACAATTTCAGCTGGCAATTTTTTAATTTTTCAGAAAAGAACCCAGGTGTACAAGATTTGCTCCAATTTTATATGCAAGTAATTAAAAAGATGAAGCTCAAAATGGTTAGAAAGAAAAACCAGATACTGCTGCAGCCACGAATAATTCCCTGAGAAGCTGCACGTCTCAGCACTGCAAAGCTTTTGCCTGCATTTTCAGCAACAGTAATACATGCTCACAGTTACAACAAAGTATGGGAGAGAATGAATGTATTATGAACTGTGAATTAAGTAACTAGCCCGCTAGTAATGAGGCCACTCCCACAGCCAGACTACAGATGGCTCCTAGATCTTGTGCTGTCAGCACGCCGGGTTCCCATGCATCTATTGAGAGTGAGAATCCCAAGTCAGAAAGAAATGTCACCAAAGCTTTCTACTTAATAATGCAGATTGTAAACTTTCAAAAAAGAGAACCCAGTATTTTTGTTTTTGTTTTTGCGGTACCAAGGATTGAGCTCAGGACCTTGCGCTTTCCAGGCAGGCACTTATGCCGCTGAGCTATATCCCCAGCTCAAAACCCTGTATTTGAATCCTAATAAAATTTAAAATTTTAGTGGATACAAATTAATTGTATTTTCTGTTATGCACACAATGCACATGAGTTTTTAAAAACCAAACAGAAATAAACAGCCTAATTAAAAGGTAGGTAGGGGTTCTGAGTAGATACCTCACTAAAGAAGATATACAGATAGGAAGGAAGCATTGGAGATTTGCTGATCCAAAACTGCTCAGTATCACATAGCACTCAGTATCACACACAGTATCACACAGCACAGCACTAGGGAACTGCAGATTTAAAACCACAGTGAGGTGCCAGTCTTCATATAGTAAAAAAGATCTTGCTTTTTATCTCCACATTTTGTGTGTGTAGCAGGTTCTGGGAGTCTAATCCCAGCTGCCTGTGCATGCTAAGCACACTGTTTACACTTCACCATGTGTTTATAATCTTCAGGAGGCATGGTCCATGCTTGTATGATGTTCACCAATGTACTCCAAAAGAGTTTGGCACCAACCTTAGCACTGTGGATATGTTTTCTAATTCTTTACGGTTCAGTATTGACATTTAACTCTCCAATCACCTCTGACTCTCTTTTATCTTACAGCATTTACAGAATAGTCCTTTTCCCACTCTTGTGTCACCCATCTGAACATTTTTGCACATGGACAGCAATTCCTTGGTTCACAAATCCTTCTGTTCAGGAACAATTCAGTTGGAAAGCTGAAGCTTTTGGCAAAATTTTGCTTCCATTCTCACCCTCTGCATCAGGTGACAAACATGTGCCATCTTTCCCGTATGAACATGAATGTGGCTATCTTCCCCAGAACCGTGGAAAGAATTAAGATCATGAACTGAAGCACCACCATGAACACACATTCATGCACTGAAGTCTTAGTGTATTGTCATGGTGAGGTTGTTTCTCCTGTCACGTTGTCCTTCTCACAGAATTTGTCACCAAGGCATTATTTCAATGACCATGATCTATGCTTTAATATCTGACAGGACAAGTCTCTTCTCAGCACTACTCTTTCCCTAAATATATTATTTTAAATTATATGGTCAAGCCCCCTATTAATAAAAAGCTATCTTTAAAATAAATGGTTACATTAAAATAGCAGGGAGTTCCAGGTTCCTTTCTCTGTTTAATTACACAGGCTGTCATCTGGCCCAACGCGTAACCACTTACTTGAACAGCCCAGCCCGGTGAAAGACGTACAGGTCATGTTGGAGTATGCAGTCACTGAAAGGAGTGACCTTCACAAAGTTCTGGATGAGGACAAACTCAGGGGTGAGCTGGGGCACGGAAATGATGCAGAAGTTCTTATCCTAGTGTGATCAAAAGTCAGTACACACAAGAAGCACAAAAAGCACGTATCATTAAACACGTTCCTGCTATAAGGCACTAAGGAAACAGAGGCAAAATTGTGGGGAACCACTCAGACTGCTTCAAATTTCAGGGGAGTCTAAGGACGCCTGAGGATGTGACCTCACTTGTTTAGTACAAGCACACAATGGAATACAGTTAGGTAACCATGACTTAGCACAGGTAAACACACATGTGCTGGTTACAGCCCTATGTAGGAATGTAAATATGAAATAGCAACCTGTATAAAAATTACACAATAAAGATGCAGGCGGCTCTGGCTCTCTGCTCTGCTCCATGCTGCCTGCCGTTGTCGCTGATGTCTTGCACAGGTGCATTCTTTAACCTGGGGACCTTACCCGCAAAAATATCCCTTCCCTCAACCCCAGCAGGCTGACAAAAATGTGGAAGCTTCTCAATTCACTTCCTATATTTTCAAAAGCAATCACATAAAATTCAGGGAGATGCAACTACAAGAGAAAGTATCTGTGAGTCTGTCTGAACCCTGAACAGGTGAACATTAGGAACAATAGCGTCTATTTGGGGTCACTGTTTGACAGAGATGGCTTTTCAAGCTAAGAACACTTGTTCTTGTGAATTCATAGAGCCAATGAGGCAGCATGGTGTCCTGGCAAAGGCCTTGCCCTTACTTTGTGAGGTGGCAGGGAGACACGTCAGGCCCTCCGGCTCTAAGATTCTATGATTACACAGAGTCTGGGTTGTTGAGTTGCACCCTGGGTTTATTTATTTATTTCTTGGTATCAGAACTTGAACTCACGACCTCATGCTTGCCAGGCAGGTGCTGCGCCACTGAGCTAAATCCCTGGCCCTTACACCATAGGTTTAGACTGCAGGTGCAGGTGGGTCCAAATGTCCTAATGGGTACCTTCTATACCTGCACTTTCTGCCTTCCTGATCTGCACTTCTTGCCTTCTTGACTTGCACTGTCCTACATGGTAGCCATGGCGACACCCAGCTAATCAGCATTTGGAATGTGGCTGTTGATTGAACAACAGAATTTTTAACTTCACTTCTTTTAAATTTTTTTTTTTTTTCTTGCGATACTGGGGATCGAACTCAGGACCCTGCGCTTGCTAGGCAAGCGCTTATTCCACTGAGCTATATCCCCAGCCCAATTCTTTTAAATTTAAAAACTAGTGCTCAGTTCCATTTATTACAAAAGTTTTCTGTGTGACCAGAGTAGGTGAATTGATTTTAAGGCATTTTAGGACCTACTCATCCCAGTGTGAGTATGTGAATTTCCTCCTCCAACTATAGACTTTATGAGATCCAAATCCAGATCAAGTATTTCTAATCAAAATGCAGTACTTGGGCAAAAAACAAAAAATGAACAAAAAAAAGTAGAAGCCGGGTGTGGTAACACATGCCTGTACTCCTGGCACTCAGGAGGCTGAGGCAGAAGGACTTTTTCAAGTTTGAGACCAGCCTTGGCTACAAAGTGAGCTCAAGGCCAGTCTGAACTACACAGCTAGACCCTGCCTCAAAAAGACAAAAAACAAAAAATAAACATACGAAAATGCAGTACTTGTATTGAGAAGTGCTGTAATATAAAATAAACATTCACTTTCAAAGACTTTGTGTGAAAAAAAAGGAATGTAAACTAGCTCATTAATAATTTGTCATTCTGATTGCATGTTGAAATGGTTAAGTTTGGAGACACCAAGCAAGATGAACAGGTTATTGACATGGGGGCTGCTGGCCCCTTTCACCTGGTGCTCACATCCCGGCAGAATCTCCAGGAATGGCTGGCGGGGTCTGCATCCTGTCTGCAGCTGGGCAGCTGGGCTGCTTCTGTTCCTCGCAGCTACTTGACCCTCTGCCAGTTCCCTGCAGAAGCAGCCTGCTCTTCCCAGAGCTAATTTGTTCCTCTGGGACCTTGCTTCCCCTTGAACCCTGTGAAGGCATCACCTGTGCTAATCCGAAGCCCTGGAGAGGTGTGTGCAACCCAAAGGGAGTGAATCGTTATTTGACTTTATCATCCTTCTTTCCAGCAAAATAACACTGCTTCTTTTGGGAAACTGTAGAGTCAGGTTGCAAACTACTCAAGCTGAAAATAAGGCTTGGGAGCCAAGTCTTGGTGGGCTTCCTCGGGGAGGGAAGCTCACTATAATGAGCTGCTTTAACTTGGACTTGAAGGATTAAGGACAAAGTAACGAGGGTATTTTGTTCCTGTTTCCTCATATCTCAAAATCAGATAGGATTGAAAAAGTAAACAGGTCTTCTGCTGCTTTAGGCTGGTCTTTTATAATGCTAAAGATTTACCTTTATACGAGCTTTAAAATAAGAATTAAACTTGATGAAATTTCTTTGAGGCAAATTAGGGGAGACCAGCTTTGTAAATTCCCTGTTTGTGGTGATCTATGTTGCTTTATGAGCTTCTAAAATGCCTTCAAATTAATTCAAAGAAATTACTGTACAGAATATATTGCCTTATTATAAGGTTTCATTATATTATAAAAAATGAGGAAATAAAGCCTAATATCACATGTTCTTTAGACAACATAATTAAACTGTATTTATTTCTGCCTCAGTAGAACGAGTACAAGGAAATATAAAACAATAGACATTTGGCTTGGAATTGGCCTCATGAAGGATGGCAACTGCAGGCAAAGGCCTCAGAGAAACCTGGCTTGTCTTGCAACTGCCCTCCCTCCCTGCTTTCTTCCTCCAGCAAAGTGAGAAAAGGCAGGTTAGGAGCTGCATCCAACAACATTGGGCTCAGCGAGGGGCGATGTAGTTGGCATGCAGGTGTGGCTGGTCCCTTCCACATGCCACCAGCATTGGGTGAGGCCTAGGAGCAAGCACAGACACCACCCCCAACCTCATCCGCAGATGACTGTGGAAAACATGGTGCCAGTATAACCTGTCAGTTGCACAATACTGTAATTCATGCTAGCATCATCTCTGACATTTTCCTAGATTACAAGCCACAATGTGACTCTAATAAAACACCTGTAAAGCTATCTCTAAAAGGAATTATGCACTGAAAGAAAAGTTAGAATTATTAAACAAGACAATACTTTTTATGAGCAAGACTCACTCTCAGAACACAGCAGCAGTTCAAACCTCAACAATGACAGCACTATAAATGCCTGTGCAATGACTATGGAATTTTTCTTTTCTATACTTTATCTACACTACAAAACCAGTAGTAATGCCCAATCTCAGCATATACTTACAGGAAAGAGACTGAAAACAAAATTCATAAAATCCAGCGACCTGTAAACAAGATGGGGCACACTGTCAGTAGCCTGCACAAGAGCAGAGCAGGGGGAACATCTCAGAAGATCTATGGCTCTCTCTCACTCAAGCAGTGATTAGCCAACCACTGTTTAGAACATGTGTCAAACAGAACGTAAGTCACAAGTGTCATGTATCAGTAGTATTTTGTAGATGAAGTCACTGTCATAGCAATTAATAATCTCTGTACATTTGAAAAGCCACAGGAAGCCCAGCATGGTGCTGCATACCTATAATCTCAGCACTCAGGAGGCTGAGACAGGAGGATTGCTGTGAGTTTGAGACCAGCCTGGACTACATAGCAAGACCTTGTCTCAAAACAAAAAACAAAGAAGCCACAGGAGAGACAGTCATTGTACAGCCAAGATCTGATCTGAGCTGAGCATAGATTTGGGTAGGTTATAGGCCAATCTTGTTCTCTTTTATATGCAAAAAAGATTTTCTGGCCAGCTTTTGGTTCACATTCACAGGCGATCCATACTGGGGGATTTATGTTTCAAAACCCAGAAGTCACATTTAGGCACACTCATCTCAAAACACACAGGAAAAAGAAATACTAAGACAAGTCTAGCAGGACTTCACAGGCTTTTGAGATGCCTGTAACATAATTAGAATGTTTTAAATTTCCCTTTTCAAGCTTCAAGATGGCCACAGAGGCTGAAAATTTAATTAAAAAAAAAAAAAGCAAGATATTGTTTAGAGGAGCCTGGGAGACTGGAGCTATCTTCAAATACATCTGGTAAAACACTGTGCCTGACCCTGTGCTGGGTTACCTGAAGGTACTCCAGAACATCTGCTCTGTCAAAAGTGACAGGCCTTTCCTCCTCTAGACTGGCCTGGGGTAGCTGCTGGACAGGTGATGTGCTACAGGAGTCACGGAATGTGGGAGAGGAGGGAGGACGGCAGCATCCAGGTCCAGACTGGCGGTGGGGGCGGCGAGTCCTGGGTGCTGGGCGCACAGGTAGGTAGGTGGGGAGAGGATGCCCTCTTCCATCTGGGTGATGCTGCGGCTCCAGGCGCAAGGCAGGGCTCAAGGCAAGGGACTGAGCCCGTTCTGAGGCCCAACTTGGCCGCTGTCACTGACTCTAGAATGAGTACACAGTTCAGGCAGGCCTTGTGGGACTTCGGCTGGCAGGCTGAGCCCTAACCAGAGTGTACCCCTCACCGGATGGCTATGTAGACCAGGAATTGTCAGCAATGGTGGCCCCAGGCTGAGGCCACCACAGAGGACAGGGACAAAGAGGTGGAGAGAGAAGGCTGGTCCCTGGTTCAGTCAGCTACATCTGGGCTCAAACCCTATTTGAATTAGCCCTACAACTGGACTCATCCAGTCCACCTTTTTCCCACAATGCCAACTGCAATAATTTCCTGTTACTTAGAAGCAAAAGACTCCAGACAGGAAGCAACCCAAATCCAAAGTCTCTGGAAACTTTAGAGAATCGGAGCAGTGTGTGATCAGTTTCCAGATCCCCAGTTGTGACCCAGGGAGCGCAGACCTTGCCAGCTTTCATCCCCACCTCCATAACCCTTGCCCATATCTGATGGATTAGGATCTTTGGGTGGGGCCCAAGATTCCATTGTTTGAAAAATTCCCTAAGAGATGTAGACGTGGGGTGTAAGGTTTGGAAACACTGGCTGTACAAAATTACAACACTGGGACACCAATGTCACAAGGAGTCTTGACCCTAACAGACCCCATGGAGACCAGCACTTGCCTTGCCTCGTACTTCTCATCAATACAAAAGAGCTGAATGCAGAACACCGTGGGGTCTCCCCTGTAGAGTGGACGGAAGTGGCTGGGCTCCTTGGGCAGCTGGATGGATGCTGAACTCCAGCGGCTGACACCATGTTCCTGCTCACCGGTCAGGGAAGTCAGACTGAATTTATCTGAGTCCTGCAGCAGGGAGAGAGGAGGCTTCAGTGGGACTCCTGTTCCTTTGGGCAGGCTAATGAGGCAGTGGCTCTATCATCTTAATGTTCCTAGCAAGGCGACTATCTTACCTACAAACTCATTGTAAGCAGGCCTAGGTTTAAGATGCTCTTAATGAAGCCAGGTGTGGTGGCCCAGCCTTATAATCTCAGCACTCTGGGAGGCTGAGGCAGGAGGATTAGAAGTTTGAGCCCAGCCTGGAAAACTTAGTAAGCAAGACCCTGTCTCAAAATTTAAAAAAGGCCTGGGGACGTATCTCTGTGTGAAGGTCCTGGGCTCGGTCTCCCATACTATACACACAGACACACACACACACAATGTTCTTAATGAGGTTCAGAACTTATAAAATGATTAAGACAAGTTCTCCCACAAAGGTCATAAAATAAATGTTTTCAGTTATCCTTTGATACAAGATCTATGTTTTTAACCACATCACTGGGTGGAGATTAGGGCACTATGGTTACACACACACACACACACACACACACACACACACACATTTCCATCAACAAAACAGTTCTGCCCCAAAACTGTTCCTATTGTGATTTTGTGGCACGAAGATTTCTAGTTCTTGCCACTGCTCAGGTGGTGCTGGGCTAGTGTGGTGGTGAAGTCAAAACAGGAAGGGCCTGATTTTAGGGGCCCCTGGAGAGGGGTTATCCCCTGGCAAAATTGATTTATTCTGAGATCTTTCTTGGGTTCTTTTAAACCAAAGTTATACATGCATACAATCAAAATTAAAGTATTAAAATTTATAGGACATCATCAGTTTCATCTCCCTCGGTTCCCTGACCCATTAGCTGGCACTTTCAATGTTTTCATTTTGGGGAGATTTACCCATTTCTGAGTAATATGCTTACGCTATTTCTTAATTCATCAGTTTTTGATATTTCCTCCTGGGTCCTGGTGAGTGGATTTAACCCTTTTACACTTCCTTCTTCCCCAATTCTATCTTCCTAGCAGTCTAATTACATCACAGTCTAGAGTTAAATAAGTACTTACATTAGTATGAATATGTAAGCATTACTATGAATATATAAGTATTATTAATGAAGATGTGGTATTTCTAAACACAGTTGTATAATGTGACTGTTTTCATTCATATTCTTTGTTTTTATTTGCTTGGTTTCCTAATTTTTTCACATGCTTGATCAGATTTGCAAAGTGTTGGACAGTATTATTTTCTGAGCATTCAGGCATTTGAACTGTCTGTGAACTTCATTTTTCCACCTCACCCCTGTCTGGACTTGCAGTTCCCAGCTTGCAGCACCCTCTCGCTCTTGTCTCCTGCTACTGAAGTGCTTTTCTTCACTCCTTACTTAGGCTCTTTTAGTACTGGAGCACATTTCCAGCTTCCTAAAGTGACCACAGTGTGTGGAAGGCAAAACTCAGTATCACCTGGATAACAAGGGCACTTTGTGGGATGACCTGGCAGAGACTGGCAGTGCGGCTGCACCCTCCGGTGATGTTACCTGGAAGCCTCTCCTTTGGGCCTGTCAGATTTAGGGTGTGTGGTTCTCAAGCCTCTGCACAGGGGTCTGTGACATGCAAAGCAGTGGCCCCAAAGGTGTGCACACACTCATTCCTGGAACCCTGGATGTGCTACCTCATGGGGGCAAGGGACCCTGCAGATGCCATTCAATTAGAGATTCTGCCATGAGAGTATGTGGAGTATCACATGAATGCCAGGAATCCTCACTACAGGGAGGCAGGGGGACAGGGTGGGGTAGGGGTAGGGTTAGGGTTAGGGCACTCTGTGCCCAGGAACACAAGTGCCTTCGGGAGGCGGCACAGGTAGGGCACACCCAGCTCCTCCAGAAAGAACATGCCCCTCCCTGGGGAGACTTCAGTATAGCAAGGCTCCTGGTCTCCAGAACCTTAGGATAATACAGGTCTGTGCTGCTTTGAGCCACCAAATCTGTGGTGATTTGTGACAGCAGTGACACAAAACTGCAAGGCCTCGGCCCTGAAATGCTGAGCTCCTCCCACCACTGTGTGTTCCCTCAGCGCACCACCTCACATGTGCAGGAGCCTGAGCTCAGAGTTTGCTCTTGACTTCTGAGAACGGTCACCGGGTTGCTTCCCTTGAGGTCCGGCAGATGAGCTAAGTGGTACAGGCAGGGAATCAGGGTTCCAGTCACCCCACCTCAGGCTGTGTGCAGCCGTGTTCCTCACCCACCTTCAGCCAAAGCTTCTGCCCCCCCTCACCTTCCTGCCTGGGCTAAGCCAGTGCAAACTCCTCTATCGATTTTCTGGATTCCAAATATTTTTAAAGTGCTTATCTTCCAATAACTCTTCTCTGTCTCGCTGCCTTTGTGGATTTGTGTCATTTAAGTGCTTTCTTCCAGTAGGGTCAGGAGATACTCGGAGATGAAACCTCACTGTTTACCCAGATGCCCTCAGGGTCCCACAGGTTCTCTGCTAGGTCGGGGACCATCCCCACCCCCCACATCCTTGTTTGGGGAGTAAAGGACCACTCAAGAGGACAGCACCAACTCCAGCTCCAAAGGGAGCACCCCAGGGGTGCATCCTGCTGAGGTCCCACGCAGGACACACCAGAGGCAAAGGAGCTTCAGCTCCCTCTAGGCACAGGGTGAAGGCCACAGCAGCCCAGCAGGCGCCCCTGCCCTCCTGCAGGGTGCGCAGTGGTAGGCACCTAGAGGGCTCTTGTGGGGTCCACCCTCTGTGTTCCAGCTCCAGGAGTTTCCCTCCAACCTAGTGGCAGCCTTGAGAGAGGGAGACATTTGTCCTAGCTGACTTCTGCAGAGACTCCTTAACAGTTCAAAATCTGGACAGAAGGTGGGCCCACCAGCAAAGCCCTAAGGTCTGCAGTCAGTGGTCAGTGCACGTGTCCCAGGGCCACCCTGAACCTGACTGCCCTGTCCCCTTCCCAGCTGACACATGCAATCTGCTGCCCATCAACAGGACCCCTCTGGCGCACACAGCACCGTGGAGTACAACGTCTTATGAGGCCTCCCTCAGCTCCTTGGAGGAGAAGGAACCTGTGCAGGGTCCACAGAATCTGGCGGTCCCAAGCCCTTGGCTCCCTAGCAGGGATGCAGGGTACCCGGAGTGTATACTGCTAGTTTGACTGAGGACCATGTGCCAAAGGTGGGCGGGGCAGAGGGAAGCCAGGACACCTCTGGAGGAGTCACACCCCTCATGGTTGGAATTAGTAACTGGAGAGGAAGGCACCGGAACCTGAGGGACATTCAGAGAACACAAAGTACCTGCAGGTGTGCACCGCGTGTGTGTACAGGTACGCGCACGCGGGAACATATGCAAGCATGTGCTACAATACAGAGTCCCGCAAACCTTCTGCCCCTGCAAAATGTTTTCTTTTTTTGAGTGGGAGGGAGAAAAGGAGTATTTACTGAAATTGTTGCAAATAATCAATATATAAAACATAACTCTACTCCAAGATCTAGGGGGGCACCTAACCACCTAAGGAATTCATCGCCATAGAGTCTGGTGAACCACGGGGCTTTGTGGAGCTGCTGGGACAGGGCACTGGGTGTGAACTGGGAAAGACATGGAGTCTGGAAGAGGAAAGGGTGCTCATGACTGAGAGGGTTGGGGTGAACTTGGAGGTGCAGCCAGCTGGCAGGTCAAACCCTGTGCTCCCTACCTGCATTTCACTGACATTTTCACTGTGGAGCGCTGAGAGCACTGATGCTTCTTCCATGCCTTTTTCCTGCAAATGACAACAGCAGCACATAAGAATTAACACACTCCACAGCATCCCAAGGCCAAGCCCTAGAGCAGCAAACCGTGGCTGGGAGGCCCCGGGAAAGCGACAAGGCCTTGGTTTCCTCAACTGTAAAGAGGAGACAAAAACATCCCTATTTCCTCAGGTTGCTAGGAGGATAAAATAAGGATGGAAAGGGAGAATAAGGATGGATAGATCGATTGATGGATCAATGATGGATGACTGACAGATGACAGGCAGACGCGTGGCACGTTTCTGTGGGTGTTAGCTTTGATGCCATTATTCTGACTTGTCTATGTAACTAGAGCGTTCCACTGCTTTTTAAAAACCAGCTTCACTGAGGTATAATCAACATATAATAAACTGCCTATACTTAAAATGTTCCCTTTGAAGTTATGATTTCCTAGGCACCCATAAAAATATCACCCCCATCAGAATAAAGGGCACATGCCTCACTCCCCCCGCTGCTTGCGGCCTTGCTGAGAACAGGAAAACCCTGACCTGTTCTTCGTCGCTGTGGATTCGTTAGTGTTTTCTGGGATTGTATATATCGGAAGCCATACGGTTTGTGCCACTGGCAGGGGAGGGTCGTCCCTCCACAGCTCTCAGCATGCTTATTTTGATATCCACGCATGCTGCTGCAGCAGCAGTGGCTTATGCCTTCTTGTTGCTGACTACAACTCCACAGTAGGGACTTAACACACAGCCTCTGCTGGATCTTAATAGCGGTCACTCCTGCAGGGGCATAGCTGGATCTCACTGTGGGTTTAACCTGCATTTCCCTAATGTCTACTGATGTGGGTGTCAATTCACATAGCATGTCTTTATTTGGGAAGGGTCCGTTGCAGTTTTTGTCTGTTTTTATTAGTGTATTTATTTTATTTTGTATTACTGTGTTTTGATAGCTTTTAAAAATATTATGTAAACAAGTCCATTGTCAGATACACGATTGGAAATATTTTCTCCCAGTCTGAGGTTTGTCTCTCATGTTCTTAAAAACATGTTCTTATTGCTCAAAAAGTTTTCAAACCTGATGATGTCTAACTTAGCCTTTATTCTTTTATGGACTATGCTCTCTATGTTGTGACCCTACATCACAAATGTTTTCTCCTTGGATAGGTTTGGAGTTCACATTTAGACCTACGATCCATTTATCATTCATTTCTGCATCTAGTGAGCCATGGACTGAGATTTAAAATTTTCCCATATGGATATGCAATTGATTTAGCTCCGTTTATTAGAAAGACCATCTGTTCTCCTCTGTAGCATCACCTACTTTTGTCAAATATCAGTTGTCTATAAGGGACTATTTTTATTCTTTTTCACTCATCTAGTTGTTGATCTTGACACTAATTCTGCACTGTCTTAATTATAAGAATAGACTTTAGAGTAAGTCTTGAAATCAGTTATAATCTCATACTTTGCCTGTTTTCAAAGTTGTTCTGGCATATAATGGGTCCCTTCTATTTCCATATTAACTTTGGAAACAATTATTTTTAATTTCCATAATCATTCCTGCTGAAACTTTGATTGAGAGTTTATAGAATCTAAAGGTAAACTTGGAGAATTGATATCTTGAAAATATCTAGTCTTCTAGTGTTTAAGCATAAGATGTCTTGCCATTTATTTTATTTCTTCTTTAATTTCTCTCACAAATGTTTTGTAATTTTTAGTCTGAAGGTCTTGAACATGTTTTGTAAGATTCATCATATTGTTTTAAGTGGTACTTATCTCAATTTCCAACTGTTCATTCCTATTACACTGAGATAAAATTGAGTTTTGCATATTCATTTCATATGTATTTCACAAACTTGCTAAATATATATTAGTATTAATAGCACAGACAGTCATGCGCTCTGTGAATGTAAGGCTGTTTTAATTCTTCCTTTCCATCCAATGCCTTTTATTTCTTTTAATGTCTTTTTGCACTGGCTTAGTCTGTCTGTCCAATTTTGAATTGAAGTTGGGAGAGTAGATACTCTCATCTTGCTCCTAACTTTACAGGGAAAGCACTTAGTCTTTCAACATTAAGTGTGAAGCTAACTGCAGGTTTCTTAAAAATAACTTTTATCAAATTAAGTTCTCATCTAGTCCTAGTTTTCTGAAGCATCTATGAGGGATGGATGTTGAATTTTCAAATACCCTTTTCTGCATTTGTGAGAAGAATGTAGGTATGGGTTTCCTTTAGTTTGTTAATATGGTGACTTAAATTGATTGATTTTCTTCTGTTTAAGCAACTTTGCATTCCCAGAAGAAATCCCACTTAATTATGATGTATGATCCTCTTAAACTGTACACATTGACTCAGTTTGATAAATTTTTTATTAGAATTTTTCCATCAATGTTCATGAGGCACAGGGATCTGCAGCTGTATATCTTGCAGTGTCTTTCAAGACACCAAGGGTTAGATGACTTGAGTCCTTTTAAACTCTTCAAGACATTCTACAGCCTACAACATGGTCTAGCTTGGTAAATGCCCTGTGTGTACTTTGTCCCCAGCCTACCCCTCCATGCTGGCCACCCCATGCTGCTTTTCACAGCTTCCCTTTATCACTGGTTTCCCAC
Organism: Dinomys branickii; assembly: GCA_004027595.1. NCBI lineage: Eukaryota > Metazoa > Chordata > Mammalia > Rodentia > Dinomyidae > Dinomys > Dinomys branickii. The sequence continues at coordinate 128,982 of PVLD010001576.1, read as the reverse complement.
TCTCTGGTCACAGCTTTAGCATAGTTTTGTGCACACTTCTCATGTTGGGTGTTCGTTGAGCTTCTTATATCTCTTGGTTAGTTTTTCTTTTTTCTTCAAATTTGGGGAATTTTTTGTCATGGTTTCTTCAAATATCTTTTTTGCCCCAACTTTTCTCTTGCTCTACATAGACTGCATATATTAGATCCTTGAAGTTGTGCCATTATTATTGATAGATCAATTATCTGCATTTCAAGGTCACTAATCTGTTCTTTGTGATTCCTAGTTTGTTATTAACCCTTCCAATGTGCTTTTCAATTTATATATGGTAGTTATGTATTATAGTCTGATTTGGGGCATTTTTATATTTTTATGTATCTATTTAGCCTTTGGGACATATGAGATAGAGTTACAACGACCTGTTTTAATGTTGATACCCACTAACTCTAACATCTGTTTCAGATTTGGATTCATTTCAATTGATAATCATTACCTTATGTATCATATATTCCCATGTTTTGAGTGCATATTTTTATTAGATTTCAAATATTGGGAACCTTACCTAGTTGAGGACAGGATAATTTTGTATTTCTGCAAATACTCTTGGATTTTGGGACTCGTTTGAACTATGTAGAAACAACTGAATCCTTCTGGTTCCTGCTCTGAAAATTAGACAGGAAAGGAATGGTGCTTTCTCAGAGCTAATGATTCCCCACTGTGGAGGCAAGACTCTTCCCAAAGCTGTGGGAGTCATAGGTCTTCCAGTCTGGGTAAGGTAGGGATGAGCTACATTCCCAGCATTGCCTGAGCACTGGGTACTGTTAACTCAGTTCTTTTAGGAGGGTCTTCACTTGGTCTGCCTGTGGAGCTTCCCAGATGCATGCTCTGATCAGTACTCAGCTGAACACTCAAAAGTGGCCCCCTTGGGCCAATGATATCTCTCTTTCCTCTCTGCTACTCTGTCCTTCAAACTATAGTGCTTCAATCTCCATGGACTCATAGATCAGTTGCTTCCATTCAGGAAGTCAGCTTGCCTCTCTTGTCCCACACAATGCTTGGAAACTTCACAAGGCAGGAAGCCAGAGTGACCATGAGATGCAAGTTTGCTTGTTTCCTATCTCTTGGGAATTCTTGTCCTTTGTTATAGTGACAGGAGGGGAAATAGCTGTGTTTCATAAATTTTAGCAATTTTTTGGTTGTCTGAGGCAGGAGTGTAAACAAAGTCTCTAACTCCATCTTAGCTCCTGGCGCTGTTGTCTTCAAACTGTCCACCAGTTCCATTTCCCATGGTCCCCTATACCTCCATGTTGCACTTCCTCCCCAACTTCAGTAGGGACCCCTTCTTTTCCCATCAGGCCACAACTCCTGCAGGTGCCAGCTGTGTCCTGGCCATGGGGAACCCTCGGCCCTCAGTACAACGCTGTGGCTATGACACCCAGTCTCTACGCACAAAATAGATCTGCACCCGAGACGATGCCTAGCCAGCAGTGGGCCAAGTCTTTCATGGTGCAGGGGGCCAACATGTACTTCTCCTTAGACACAACATGGCAAGGGGGGAACAATCAGGTGACCTGGGGCTGAGACGTAGGTCCTCATTGCTCCCTCCCCTCCTTGAACTTCCTTCTGGGCAAGTGGACCAGAAGAGGGAGGGAAAAGGCAGGAGGGGCTGGGAGCAGGAAGCAATGGTGCTCAGCCTGCCCCCGGGCATGGCCTGGGCTGGTGGGTAGGATCTGGCCAGCTGAACAGCTGGGGGGCTGCCATGCTAGAGGGAAATGCATCCTGGATCTGATATTGCACAGGCTGACCACATCACCCCAGATGTGAGTCCAGTTTCCTGTCCCTTCAGTGAGGTCAGCTGTAAAGGAGGGGGCCCATGTGGCCTTGTCACCAGGGACACAAGGGGTCATACACTGAAGCCCTATAGGAATATGTGAGAACACAGAGAGAGAATGGGCTGTTTTACGTTACTATAAAACCGTGCGCATCACAAGGTTGGCTGGAACAGAATGATGGCTGGATTGTGGGGCCCCCACCAAATCCTCTTGTCTACCCCACAGCTGGCTCTAGACGCTGTTGGTGGGGTTCCCCTTGGTCAGGGCAGCAGACACTGTGCCCTACCAGTACCATGCTGGCAGCTCCCCCAGGCCAGACCAGGTCAGGCCCACAAAGCGGGCTGCTGGTAACAGCTGTGGCTAGGGGTCCTGTCATGCACAAGTCCTACCTGGCGCAGGACCACCACCTCTGAGTAGGCACATGTGTGAGGTCTCTTCGCAGAGTCCAGGTTTCCACTTGAGCTTCAAGTGAGCCTCTTTATGGGGGAGGGGTGGAGCAGGGCAGAGGGTCACAGCATTCACGGAGCCCCAGTGTCCGCCATGGGCCCTCACTCACCAGACGTTACATCAGGCAGCCTTTCTTGCACCAGGTGCTGGACCATCTCAGGAACAACCCCAGATCTGCAGCATCCCCATGTCACAAGCAGCCCCAGCGCCATCACCACACCAGACATGGGACACCCTGCTCACCTGGGTGCTCCCCATGGCCTCTGGAGAGAATGGTCCCAGGGCCTCCTCAGCTGTCCTCTGGGAAACCAGGCTGTCTGTCCTGAGCTCAGCATCTGTGAGAGAGGAGCGAGGTGAAGACAGAGCAGATGGCCAAGACCGCACAGCACTGTCCTGGGTTTCTAAACTGCAGCGAGTCTAAAGACTGAAGTCTGGGGTGGTACCTGGAGGGGACAAGAGCTGGTCTCTGCAGCCCATGCCATCCTGGCTCTGACACTGGGCCCCTGGCCATCACTGGACAGTGGAGCTCCTCTGAGGGCAGCCAACGCTCCTTTGAGGTTTACCAACCCTAATTATCATCTTCCTGCACAACAGGCTTTGGAATGATCTGAAGACAGAGGCTAAGGGCCATAGTCAGCTCTCTGAGTGCCACAAAGGCCAAGAATTCGCACAAGGGCTGCTTTCCTTTAGTGTGGAACTACAGCAGCCACAGCCACAAAGTTCATTTTTCTATTTTCTAAGCAAGTACTGGAGCTGAGCACTGTTGTTTGGTATGCTCTAGAAAGTCAATAATCAGGGTGGTCTTCATGTGTTTAATCTGTACTAAAAATCATAGAGGAAAAAATATTGCCATTTTCTCTGCAAAGGGTTTTGTACCTCCTCTTCTCGACTCACTCTGACCCGGTCTCTGTTTCTGTCTCTCTGTCTCAGTCACCCTCCCCTCCCCCACCTTCTTTCTGATTCCTTCCTTTCCATTTGTATGCTTTAGGAGGGCAGTTTGGGAAAGGCTATCACTGATCGCTGCAGGATGCCTGCCTGCCCCTCTGCCTGGCTCTTTTGACACTGGCTCTCAGCCTGTGGACTTTAGCGCAGAGAAACCCAGGATGCTCTGCCCCCACACAGGAGGGACCCTGGATCCCCGCAGCCAGCACAGTTAAACCACCCATCAGATGCACCGGCCAGAGGCAGCCAGGCCCCACTCCTTCCTCCCCACCTGCCTCCCCTGATCTTCCAGTGCCCACTGCAGTGACGGCCCTGTAATCACCTCTCAAGCCAAATTATCCAACGGAGAATGCTTTCTGGCTTCTCTCAAAAAAGATGTAGATCAATGGAAGAGAACAAAATTCTAAGAGAAAAATTAGATGCACAGGGAAGCACAACAGGGCACCATCAGAGAGGCACATAAAGCTGCAGTGCAGAGAAAGAATTTTATCCTAGCATGAGGCATGCTGGGAAAATGGCTGAGAGGACTTGAGTCCTCTCCTGAAGAAAGAGGCTTGGGGGAAAACAAAGGCTCCTCATCTCAAGCTCCTGAATATGCCTGTGCCCTGCGAAATCTCCCAGAGAGCCTCCATGGGTTTCCAGCATGTCTGTAAGGCTAGGAGCAGCACGCTTTTCTAGGTTAATCTACTTTGCTGCTGAGAGGGAACACATAGGGAAGTGTGCACAGCTCGGCAAGTTTCTACACCTGGCTACCTCAGAGAATACATAAAATGACGGCACCCTGAACCTCCCCACCGCCCGCTGCCCAGTCAACGTACCTATTCTGACTTTCACCATCAGTTTTGCTCCACAGCAAACTTCTCAATGAAAAGACAACTCGTATCAGTATATTCTCACTTTTAAATTGTACTTTAAGAAAGATACTCCCTTCCTGTTTTCAGTTTTAACTCTGAAGAACTACAAAAAGCCCAACAAAAAGAAAAGCGGACCTACACTGCACATATATTTCTTTTACGATTAGAGTGAAATCGCTAAAGGATAAAAAACCTTAATGGGTGGATTAGATTTGCAGTGAACTAATAATCCTGGTGACTGTCTGAGGTCACGGGACAATTACCAACAACAAGGGCTAATTGTCTGGGCTAAACTGTCACGAGGTGTTATGGTTTATATTAGGCAGCTGCCACCCATCCCCAGAGGTGGCTGCATTTCAGAACTGTGTGAGGTGATGCTGTACCTCTCTCTCTGATGCCCCTTGGGTTTGGGAGGTTTAATTAGTTAATGCTTGTAACATGCCCTGAGATCTTTGGGTGTGACACGCTATCCCAGGGAAAAGTCCAGACTGCGCTTTCCTATAATGTACAATAACTGAAAACACATCTGAGGCTGCAACGAGAACATTCATTTGATGACTTGTGCTGCCCATATAGCTCAGAAGTCCCAGACTCACGGCTGATTCTAGCAGGAATGGAGGCACAACTTCCCAGCCTTTTCCCCACAAGTGAGGTCGCTTACCTGAAGTGGGGTTACTCTGAAGCTAATGAAGCCAGAGGTTCTAGCACAGGCCCCTCCCAAGACCCAGCAGCTAATGTTGCATTCATAATTCAGCATTGTTATCCTTAAAGAGCATCTGCATGATATAGATCTTATGTTCCACTAGACTGTGGCTCTTCTTTGCTCCTTATTTGATAGAAAATATGCATTTTGCAATATTTAGGAATAAGTCATACAAATTAACAACACTGACAGGAATGCAAAATAATATATTTTGAAGGGTTTAGGTAATAAGTAATAATATATAATCTTTATAGTTAACATAGTTTAAATACCCCTTAAATATTCAATAATATTTTTCTTTTATAAAATAAACTGATTCTAAAAGAGTATATGTGGGAAAAAAATAAAATTTTAAGAAAGAAGAGAAGAGATTGGGCCAAATTTTGTACTAAATATTAAAAATTATAAAGCCATGGTGAAAGAGTGGGTTGTCAAGGCAGGAACAGAACAAAATAAGACCCCCAAGTATAGCCAGCTCACGACAAAATGTTGATATGTGTTAATGGTGGCATTTCAAATCAGTGGGAAGGAATAAACTATACAAGCAGTGGTGTTGGCTATCCATAAGAGAAAAAAAATAAACTTCAATTCCTAGTTCTCTCCAGAAAAATAAAAGTCATTTGCAGAATTGGTGCATAAACTTGACCCTCTCCATAATTCTGGAGAAGATGGCCATAGCTGTGTTCATCCTCTGATGAGTTGGTGAACACAGGCAAAATTTTGCCAAATGGAATTGTTTGCAAACATAAGTATTTGGGACCGAGTACTATTGTCCATTGTAGTCTGCAGTTTCCAAAAACTCACTTCGAAATTAACAGAAGAAAATGTGAGAGCATAGCTCCATAAAACACATCTTACTTATTATTTATCTGTGTACCTAATGGGGCATCTGCAACTTGTTCGCCGTGGAACTTTAAACTCAGTGACTTCCCTTGAATCTCTAGTCTTTGCTCCCAGGAAGTGGGGAAACACTTCCTTCAAAATGCAGACGTCATAAAAGAAAAACAAAATTTAAAAGTTCTGTCTAAAAAAAGTAGACACACATGGAGAAAATACTTGCAGCACATGTAACAGCGCAGGGATGGAATTCTAGGAAGCAGAGATCGCAGCCAGGCAGGGGAATGAGTGGCTGGGAAATGCAAGTGGCGGCTAAACATGTGAGACACGCTCAGCCCCGACAGCACCTGGAGAAGTGCTTGAAGCAATGGGGTCTCCTCTCTGACGCTCACACTGGCCAGCAGTACAAACTCAGACATCAGGTCCTGGGGAAGTGGGGGGAGCTTGGAAGAAAGGCCACTAGCCTGGGAGTGCTTGGAGGTAACGTGAGTGTCCCCAGCCCAGCAAAGGTGATTCTGGAAATACAGCCAATGGGCGAGAGGCCCACAGAGACATGTGCATGTGCACTCATGACAGCATCACGTGCAGTCACAGAACAGCACAGGCAACCTCGATGTCCCCCAAGGACGAGGGAGGCACATCCACCAGGGAATGCTGTGAACAGGGTGAAGAGTGTGCCCTCAACCCATGCACACCGACTATCAGATTAGACCTCAAACAGCAGAATGGAGGGGTACACTATACACCTTTGTGACACCATTTATGTCCTTCCTCAAAAAAAAAAAAAAACAACAACCCACTGCCACAAAACTGTTACCTTTTTTCTATGACTAAATGGACTTCATATAAAACTTTTTTAAAAGTCTGGCACAATACTAAGTACTGACGCACTAGAGCTATAACAGATGGCATTGCTGGGGAGTTCAGGGAGCAGCACAATTGGAAAGCGGCAAAAAGGAACTCAACCTGAATGCATTATCCTGACTTTAAAGGCAGTTTCCTATACGTGACTTAAAAAATTTAAAGTATTTAATTAAAAAAGTAAATTTCTATCTTTAAATGATTACAAAGGGATCACTTTTTTTTAGTATTTTAATATTAAAATTTCAGAAAAGACTGAGAAGTGAACTCAAGGCACTCTGTTTTAAGAGGAGTGAAGAGGAAAGATTAGAGATTCAAGTTAAATCATTCAGTTCAAAGTTCCTTGAAGAGCAAGGTGCAGACGCCTACTCAGTACACAGAAGTAAACAAGCAGTAAGGAGCAGAACTTGCTCCAAGAGGCTCCGAAGTCAGCAGTGTGCAGGGCAACACACACTCACATACACACATGCATGTCTGGCTACTGAGAGGTGCGAGACAAGAGTTTGTCTATTTAAAACTACATATTCCATACCCGCTTTGTTAGACAGTGGCGTACCAGGTGCCAAGACTCAGGGTGGGACAACTGAGGAAGAGCCAATGGTCAGCAGTCATTGGGAAAACGCCAGGTCAGGACACAGGGCTGCAGGGGAGCAATCCAAACCAGAACAACAACAGATGCTGTGCTCAGTGAGTGCAGACCACCCTTTGGGGGCTTCACTGGTGAGCAGAGCCCCTAATTTCTAACCTGCTTCTCTCCCTTGGTTGGCCCCACCCCCTTGTCCTTCTCTATGCTTGTGCTGGATTCCAATGGCTGTGGCTCCACCTGTGAGGCTTCACATGATGGAAAGTTGTCCTCCCACTGTTCAGGAGGAAAAATGGAGACCAGTGCCTGAGCTGGCACTAAGGTGTGGCAGCCCACATTTGCCCAGAGGCCCAGGAAGAACCTGTTCCCACTCCTTCCTGCTTCAGGGGCTGTGACACCCTTGTTGTGGCACTGCAGCACTCCAACTTCTGCTTCCAAGGTTACACTGCCACTCCTGAGGACAATGCAGTTGTGTTAGGGACCCCCAGATATACCAGTATCATCTCATCGCAGACCTCTTGGCCACACCTACAAAGGCCTGCTATACACAGAAGAGAACAATTCCAAGTTCCAGAGATCAGCACAAGCACACCTTTGGGCAGTGGTTTTTCAGTCTATCTCAGCAGGTACCTGTGGGTACTACATGCACTGTGCTCCTCCAGGTGCCTGCTAGGAAGACCAACCTCAACCTGTCCGAATCAGAAATCAGAGCTATGGCTGGGTGTGGGCGTGCATGCCATAATCCCAGCACTCAAGAGGCTAAGGCAGGAAGATCTCCACAAGTTCAAAGCCAGGGTTTTGAAATGAGTTCAAGATTAGCCTAAACTACATAGTGAGACCCTGTGTCAAAAAACAAAACAAAACAAAACAGACAAAACCAACAACCAAGGAATGATACATTTACTTTTATTCATCTCATCTCACAACGTGATTCTGGCATCCACTCAGATTCTAAAAACATCCTGACATTTCTCTGCAGCCCTGTTTCCTTTAGTAAAACAGCAAGTCCCACTCACAGTCCACTGCATCTTCCAGGTCCATCTCTCAGTCCTTGCTCTGGATCAGCCCTTCCTCATCTCTTTCTGAAGCAGCCTTTGCAAATTCTTCCTGTGAGTCACAAGCTGACCATGTAACCCTCTCTAACCAAAGGTGTCCAGGGTCCCTTGTCACATGGACAGGTGGAACAGGATGGGGACCACACCCTGCATCCTCCCTGTCTTGCCACTCCCTGCCTTGATGGTCACGCTTCCCTTACAAGCATGGTCCCAAAGATCTTTTTATTAGGGACACTGGGTTCCTTCTGGCAAAAAAAATCTGCCTGCTTATTCACCTTGAAATCTCTGGTTTGATTTTGAAATTGTGACTCAAAAAGTTTCTTTTCTATGAAGTCAATACTGATGTTCCCAAGACAACTTTGGTGTGAGTCTGCTATGGTTCCAGCACAATGTCTCATTCTTACAAAGAATTATTTTCTTGTGAATCTGTTGTACGTGTTCGTCTTGCCATTAAATGGTATTAAACTCACCGTGTACTAGACTTGACACCTAAAGTTTAATGAATGGGATACACTCACTCTGCTGAATGACTGAATGAACAGCAAGAGGCTGATAATAAAATACATAATGATACAAAGATGCATGACAGGGGAGCAAGGAGGGCTGTTCTCATGCTTTCAATGAAACTCCTCTACCTGGGAGGCAGCGCAGGCTCCAGGCCATGAAATGTAGTGAACCTGGGCTCAAGGCACTTGTCATTTTCAGGTCACTGGCTTGAAATGAAACTACAGTGGCACCTCGGTTCATGAACTTGATTTTTCCCAAGATTCTAGTCTCAAACTGAGTTGGGTGAGAACTGAATCAAATTCAGTGGTTAGGTTCACTGTTGATCTTATGGGGAAATTTGATTCAGTTCTTATCCAATTCAGTTTAAGACCAAAATCATGGAGAGAACTGAGTTTGTGAACTGAGGTGCTGCTGTATAGCTTCCTCCAAGAAATTGATACCATTCTCTCATTCATGTTTTATCACCAATCCAGCCAGCACAATCTCATTTCCAAAGTCTGGCAAGGACAGTTCATGACAAGCCAGTATCATTTATGAACACAGCTATGAAAACCCTAACAAATCTAGCAAACAATATAGCATGATATAAAGAGAATATATCAAAGCTAAAAGATTAATAAAATATTTGACATACAACAAATAATTATTAACAAAATGGAGAATTATATGATCATTTCAGTAAATACAGAAAAAAAGTACTTTATAAAATTCTGTTCAAACCTAGATATGGTGGTACACACCATAATTCCAGCACTCTGGGAGGCTGAGGCAGGAGGATCAAGTTTAAGCTCAGCTTGGGGAACTAGCAATATGGTGAGTCTGTCTTTTTAAAAATTCTAAAAAGGTCTGGAGATGTGTAGTTCAGTGTGAAAGCCCTGGGTTCAATCCTTACTACTAAAGAAAAAATCAAGTTAAAAGAAAAAAAAGTATTCCTGACTTTAAAAAATAATTCTTGGCTAACCAGAAATACAAAAATGACAAGTAGTTATTCACAAAGTCACCCTTGGTGAAATATTGGGAAGCTTTTCATTTACCATTGCCTAGTGCCATGTCTACTTAAGCTATTAGCCAGTACATGAAAAAATAAAAATCCTAATTATAAAGTAAAAATTTTTTTAAATTACATTATTCAGAGAAAATACATAAGAACCTACTGATCTTAAGTCAATATATAAAGGTTGCTGGATATAAGGTTAATATACAAAAAAGCTGTTGCAGTACTACATAGCAACAATTAAAAAATAAAGATTTCTAAAAGATATTTACAATAGTGTAAAAATATAAAATGCCTAAGAGGGGCTGGGGAATATAGCTCAGTGGCACAAGCACCTACCTGCCAGGCACAATGTCTTGAGTTGGATTCTAGGTAACAACAAAAGAAAAATTAAATGCCTAGAAATAAATCTAACAAGATGTGCCCAATCTAAATTGGTCAAGGAAAAGTTTTACTTCCCAACAAATGTTTTCATCTTAAAATGAGAAAAAGTAAAAATGAATTAAGCAATTAGAATACAAAGAACAAGACAGGCCTGTGGTGGCACACCTGTAATCCCAGCACTTGGGAAACTGAGGCAGGAGGGTTACTGAAAGTTTAAGGCCAGGCTGAGCTACACAGTGAGTTCAAGGTCAGCTTGAACTACATAGTAAGACCCTGTATAAAAAAAAAAAAAAAGAATACAAGGAACAAAACAACTTCAAAGAAATTATGAAAATGGGCAGCATAAGAAGGACATTGTGGGGATAAACAAGGAAACATGAAAATAGCCTGTGATGCAGATGGCAGTAACTCATCTATGTTAATTTTCTGATTGGGAGAACCTTGGAGGTTGTAGACAAGACCGTCCCTCTTTGTAGGAATCAGTCACCAAAGTGTTCAGAAGTATCCCAGTGTCGTATTGTTAACTTACTCTCAAAAAAAGGACTTGTAAGTTTTTTTGTAAATTTAAAATTGTTTCCATATTTTTAGAAAGAGAAAACAAAAGCCTTGCCCTGGAGCTCCCTCTGAGACTGGTCACCTTTTGTCATTCTGATGCATTACCTCTCTGTGCTCTTGACAGAAAGTGTTTCTCACCCATCATACCTCAATTAATTTTTGTTGTTTCTTTTTCTGCACAAGATCATGTCCGGCCATTTCCCCTTCTCCTGCATTACCTTCAAAGTAACTCCTTACCTGCCCAGAGGATGATCATAAACAGGCATCTCCCTCTGGTGGGAAGTTTTAGATTTCTAGATGCACTTGCTTATTTGGATGGCTTGTTTTGTTTCCAGCATTAATAGTAAGCTTAGAGAAGATTCTTGTACATATATCTTTTTACAGTATTGGGATTCTTCCTCAGACTTGCTGCAGTGGAGGCCGCAAACTTCAAATATTTAACAGGTTCTTATAATCACCACTAAGCTCTGTGTCTATCCATCATCTACACAGCCATCAGATCCTGCTCCTTTGTGCTGCTGCAGGGCCCACAACTAAGTATTCCAATTGCAATACAGATCTGTAATTTAGTAGACTAAGAGAGGGAGAGAAAGATCTCGGGTGGAACTGTGCAATTTGGTTTCAGAGAAACTGAATGTTTCCCCCACTTATGAATAATAGTTTTTTCATGTAATTAGTTTTGTGATTTGCTTACTTTTCTTTTTACTCCAATATAGTTCATGTATTTGTTTTCTTGAAACAAGTCTCGCTATGCAGTTCAGGCTGGCTTTGAACTCACTATGTAGCCCAGGCTGGCCTCAAACTCATGGTGATCCTCCATGGCCTCAACCTTTCAAGTGCTGGGATTACAGGTATGCACCACCACGTCCAGCTCAACATATTTCATGTAGATTTAAATCAGTACTTGATAAAAAAAAAAGATGGAGTATTTTTCCATATGGAGTTGGACACATGCATACACATAGTATGCCTATCCATAACTGTACACTGATACTTTTTGTTAATGCTGGGGATTGAATCCAGGACCATACACACATTAAACATACATTCTACCACTGAGCTACATCCCCAGAAATACTGACCACATTTTCAATCTTCATATATTAGGTGATGCTATTGAAGAAAAATCAAATTTCCTAACCTGGATTCAAATAGACCTGAGTTTAGGCACAATCTTGAGAGAAACTGGGAAAGTGTTGAGATGCAGCCACAGTGTGTATCCAGGCCTGGGCTGGGCAGCTCCCAGGTTGCCACAAGCACAGGCAAAAGGCAGTGGGGAGGAGGCTTGCAGCCCAGAAGCAAAATCACTGGCTTCAAGTTGGGCATCAGAATTAATACATTTTCCTTTGTTTATTGCCTGCCATGTGCAAAGCCTGTGATTTTTAGTAATTGCTTCCTTAGTTGCTTTGCTCAGATTAAATTTGGTCCATGATATTTTAAATCATCAAAAAACTCTTTGTAAATGGACAGAACTCACAGTGACCCTGTGCTATGGGGGCAGCCCTGACAGCCAATATAATCAAGGGGGAATTCAGAGTATACCTGTCAAGCAATTGATTTTCAAGAGAAAAGTCAGCAGGATCAAACAGCCAATTGGGATGAAAATCCCTCGAATCACCCCTACCACCGTGTTTTCTAGCAACCAACTCCTGCCTCCATATAGTGTAATAGCCAAATTACTATAATTATCCTACAATACAAGTGGCATATCAACATTATTTTAAACATGGATTTTTCTGCATAATCTCTCATTATTATCATTCAGCCTTCCATTTGGAAATGGAAAACAACAACAAACTGTGATCTACCCCAAAAGAAAAAAGGTCACCAGAGAGAACAAATAAAAGGGTTATTTACATGTGAATGTACTGAGAGGTGTTTTACAGTCAAATACACTCTTGAAATTCATTAAATGCCTTCTCCCCTGCTTCATAAATATGGGCAAAAGAGACATCACCTACTGAGAAAATAATCCCAGCACATAATGATCATAACAAATATAAATAAAGCCACTTTTCTTTCAAAGACCTCCAGGCCCTATATCAAAATGCATTTGTATCTGCACCATTGCATAATGGATCCCACTGCCAGGGAGCAAGGCTGAGTCACATCTCGGTTGCTCCGGTGCTGGAGAGGAGAGTCGGAATGCACATCCCTGTCATCTTGCTCTCTGCAAAATAATAGATTCTGAAGTGGGTGTCATTTGTTGCTGCTGTTGTTTTTGAAGACACTGGAAAAAGCTTAGAAAGCGGCATGGGAATGAAGATGGGAAATTAGCAGCTGGTTTTGTTCAATAAGGAAAAGGCCCACCTGCAGGGCTTTCATGCAGGGCCCTGGCTGCCCACTCTGTGTTAGAGGTGTGGCTGACCTTCCTCCTCATGGGTTTCAAGGCCGAAGACTTGGCCTAAGAACCTCTGTAGGAGTCTAGCTGTTGGCCTTAAAGACACCCAACTCCCTGGAATTCTCTACTTGTTTTACCAGCACCCCTAGCTAAAAGTCCTGAAACACGCACAATTCATTACAGAAAATCAAAGTTGGTGAGAGTAGCAAAGCTTTGGAAGAAGGTAGGTTTGTTACCTTCATATGCTAAAGACAGTCAGTGGTTTAAAACAGAAAAAATTCAAATTATACCAAGTGTAAGTTGGTATGTGGGGCTTTGTGTCATTAAATAAGGAATACTTTGCTGCTATTACCTGCATTGTCACAGCCTTGGCCATGTGGTACCAAAGAACAATGTTGCTGGGCCCCAGGAGAGGAGAGCGAAAGGTTAAAGACCAAATCACAATGAAAAAATGGCACATTTGGTGGCCTTTGCTACCAAGAGAGAAATAACACTCGGTGGCCACTCAGTGTGATATAGGAAGGGACCCAGAATTCACTCCAGCCTTCTGCGAAATGGGGGTGGTCAGGAGATGGAAGCCCAAGTAGCACAGCTCCTCTCTAAGGAGATACGAAGCTCATGCAGGGAGAAACAGGCCAGGAGAGGGCTGCTATGGGGACAGAGGGCTGGATGGGTGCCCCTTCCATCTAGCCAGGCAGGAGAAAAAACTGTGTGGAAGGAAGCGAATATTAAGCAGCCCTTATCTGGAACATACAGTACATCACAAGCCTAACAGGGACTGGAGGGAAGAAGGGTGACACACAAAGCCTCTCACACTCATGGACTAAAATGTGTCCCTGCCTGCCTGTGATGGCTTGCGTATAGATGTTCCCCCCAAACCTCATGTGGTCATGGAGGACATGCTTTGCCGAGGTGGCTGGATCTTTCCACAGGTGTGTGATACTAGGATTAAAGGTGTAGTGAGGGGCCTAAGGGTGTGCGATTACTAAATTAGTCCATTGATTGGTTTGGCACAGTTCTGGGTGTGTATAGTGGGAAAGCCCATTCTGTGTGTGAGTGCTGCCTACCCTGAGGGTGTGTAGACTGCATAAAAGGAAAGGGACAGAAAGAGGCCTGCTGTCCTGGCTTGTTGCTTCTTTGCTACTTCTCTACTTTACTGCCTTCTGCCCACCATGAACTGTTTCTCCTCTGTGATGCCATCCTGCCTTGCAGCCAGGTAATTCTGGACTGAAACCTCTACAAACAGTGAACCAAAATAAACCTTTCCTCCTTTAATTAACTTTGGGTGTCAGGTATTTTGTCTCAGCAATGAGAAAAGTAACTAAGATACCACCCAACCCCCAAACTTCGTATGTTGAATTTTAACTCATGGGACTTCTGATTGTGACTATTTGGGGATAAGAGTGCTAAAAAGGTAATTAGGTTAAAATGAGGTCACCAGGGTGGGCCCTGATCCAGTATGTCTAATATCCTTCTATTGAAGGAGAGGGCATTTGGCCAGGAATTGGTAGGGGGAAGCCAGGTGAGGATGGAGGAAGAAGGTGGCTCTCTGCTGGCCTGGGGAGAGGCCTGGAGAAACCAACCCTGTGATACTTGCATCTCAGACTTCTGGCCCCACAACTGTGAGACAATAAACTCCTGTCACCTAAGCCACCTTGTCCATAGCACTTTGCTACGACAGCTCTAGCAAATGAAGACAGAATCCTAGTGGATTGCTAGTCATGTAATTACAGAATGTACAGAGTGTTAAGATTAGCGTTCTCCACACATAATGCAAACACATTGGTAGGAACTCTGCTATGCTCTGCAGACAGCTGATTTGTTCACATTTGGAATACATGTTAATGGAAGAATAAAGTGAAATAGGAAGGAATCAGGAATATGAAGCAAATTGTAAGGAGAGAGGCTAAAAAAAGCTAGAAGATTTGGGAGTATTTAATACATATAAGGCTGAATTTAGCTGTGATTTGGGAGTATTTAATACATATAAGGCTGAATTTAGCTGTGATATTCCAAAACTGGCACACCCAGATGTTTCCTAGGCTGACACACGACAGAACTGCAGGCGAGAAGCACATGTAAATCAAGATAAATAAATGAAATTAAATAAGATATATAGCAACATTTCCTGACAGTGGGAGTGATTTTTTTAAAAATAATTTTAAAGACAGCACTGCTGTTTTACATGGAGATGTTATGAAAATTACAATTTTGAAGGACCTTTTAATGTACAATAAGCAATCCTTCTCCTGGATGGCTTGGCTATAAGGGCTACACTAATTATCCTTTTTGAAAGCCCACAATTCTGTTACACAAAATTAAATTTCTCCTTGCCAAGGAGCACATCAACTTCTGCAGAGATTTTGTAAGGTGGGCTCCAGGTGCGTAATAAGACTTACAGGTCTGAACTTCACAGGGGTCTTCTAAAACAGAGACCTGTGCTGCCAAGAACACACCAGCCTACATGAGGAACAAAACTTTGGGGCTTTTTTTTGCTTGTTTTTATTTTTTATTTTAACTATTAAATGCGATGATGCCAGTACAGCTGTGGAAACACAGGCTGCGCCCTGTTTTGCCTTACGCATCATCAAGAAAATTGCCAGCTCAATTCTGATTCCAAAATCTTTATTGTGATGAAGCAGCTAACAAAAGACACAGCTTGATTTGCAAACGCCACCCAGGGCTGGCAGTGGGGCCAACTGGAAAAACATACTATTTTGAGCCATTTCATTGTCACTGGAGTAGAATATTCATTAACTGCCAGGCATATGGAACATCTTCATGTGGCTCAGCACATTTTTGGAGACTCCACGTTTAAGGGACTCCACATTTTGTACCTTAGTACAGCCTCCCATACAAGCAGAAAGCCCTTTTTTCTAGTATGTATTCCTGTTCCTTTATGAATTCTTCAAACATTCCAGGAACTCATGACTTCTAAACAAAGTTCTCCTCTCAATAAAAAAAATAAATGTTTACTATTTTTTCAATAAGTGCCACAAAATCTGGATCTTTAGAACTTGTTCGCACTAACATAGACCCAAGGTTTGGTCCGTTAAAAAAACAAAATTTATAAATGTGTAATGTTACATATGCTAAATGAGTGGTTTGTATTATTCAGGTAAAATTAAATGTGCATTAAGTTATATTAAACTTTTAATTTAAACATTAAATTAATCAAACATTTTAGATTCCATGGAAATGCATAAGACCGAAATGGTGGACAGCAAGCTCATCACAAAGTGTGTGAAGAACTAGCAGGGGAGGGCTACTGTATCAGCTGAACAACAGCAGACCTTAACATCATTCTGCTTGGAAGGATTGAGGATAGTGTGAGTAGAAAGATAGACTTTGAGCCAAAGATTTGAGAACAAGTGATTTATCTGGGAGACGATCCCAGGAAGCACCAGGAGGAGAGTGAGAAACAGAAAGGAAGCCAATCAGCAAAATGCACCTTACCATTCACGCCACCTTCGTGGGTGACTGGAACTCAAACCTATCTCCAAGCCTGAGCACCTGAAGGACGAGGGAGCTGGGGTAGATATGCCCTAACTGTAATCTGTGTAGTAGAAAGAAAATAATAATGCTTCTATGGCTGGTAGGTAAAGACCAGAGCAGCAGAATGCTCATCTGAGTTCCCTAAGAGGCTGCCCTTAAGTCAGATTCAAGTGCAATCATTTATTTGAGAACTGACAGATAAAGGATCAGTAGGCAAGCAGGGACCAGGCCAAGGAAGCAAAGTCTGCTCCAAGGGTGTGAACTTCCTGTCACCTGCTGCTCGTCTTTCATACTGGAAAGAGTGGCCTCCAGGCCTTGGGTAAGTCCTCACTCAGATACACTGGTGAAGCTTCTGACAGGAGGAAGTTATCCAACACACACACCACACACACACACACACACACACACACACACACACACAAAGTGACTGTTCACTAAATGACCAATGTGAACAAACTAACCGTGTATCCGGGCAGCAAACCCATCATGAGAAGTTTTGGTTAAAGTCATCCAAGATAAAACTGGCCATGGGCTGGGCTGGAGTTCGGCAGTAGAATGCCTGGCTGCCTTACATGCACGAGACAGCTGCCTCACATGCATGAGACAGAGGCGGAGAGAGGTGGGCATGGGTTCTGGGTCAGCCCCTGATGAGGTTTAGACCCTTGGATGAGCTGAGGCTGGGATAAAATGGAAAGAACATTACCTGTCCCAGTTACAAGGATAAAATGAGACTGTATATGTGAAAATCCCTTGACATGGAAAAAGAGTTAAACAAAGATACCAGACGTGAGGCACAACAACATGAGCTCCTTTGAAACCAATTTTTAGTTCATGTTTTAGGGAAATTTCCTTTAACTTGAGACTTTCACTCCCAGGGAAATTTCATAAAGAATTATCTTTGTGTCAGTGACCATAAAGCTGACTTTCATCAGTTAAAAAAAGCGGGGAGTAGAAATTCAAAAAAATAAAGAAAAATATGTCAGCCTGGATTCTAGCTTATAACTGCACTTCTTCCAAATAAAAATTAAAGTGAAGAAGATAAAAAACATTTTCCTATTTCCTTTACCCTGTCCTACAGAAGCTGATGCTAAGTAAAAATAATGAATAAGGTAAAGAGCAGAAAAACTTCTCGAGTTCCTGTGGGTTTTTGCTAGACATGCTAGATGATGTGTGGTTTTAAATCCACCGTTCTGTTTAAATACTGACTTTTTCCCCCAGCTTCCCATACAGTTTCTAAGATAGGAATTTCCCATTTACTCTGTGTAGGGAACACTCAGAAACACACTGGAAGAGGTGACACCTTTTCAATTTGTTTTTAAGAACAGGAGAATGGGGGGTTTACCCTGTGTGTGGCTCTAAACTAAGCACAGCATGGTGGTGCTAATATATAACCTGCTCAACAATTCTTTGAGTTGGATACTATAATTTATAGCACTTTATACATGAGAACACTGAGAAGTAACAGTGCTATTTGGTGCCACCTTTGGAGAAGAATACAAGCATCAGAAAATAACAGGGGAGCTCATGATTCAGGATTGTCTCAAGGTAAAACTTTCTTCATCACACTTCTGGGATGTCTTTGCTGAGCAGCAGGGACCAGCGGCCTTCACTGTGGAAAAGCAATGAGCAATACTCTCTATGAGGAAGGGTGTTGATGTCCATGTAAGAGAAACACCTGTCCACCCACGGCTTTGCAGGTTCATGATGGGATGGGTGTGTAGAGTTGGACAAATCTACATCCTGTGCTTGGCTTTCTCTTTGGGGGACACAGTTGGCCAAATTGCCACCCACTCTTGTATAGATTGCCAGGTCCTTTGCCACCAACCAAAGTATTTCTCTTCCTAATTTTGCACAATCTTTATACAACCTTTCAAACAGGAGAAAGCAGAGCTTTTCCCCTGGAGAGACTCAAGAAAGTGAATGGTCAACCACAAGGAAAGAATGGCTTGGCCGCGGCCCTCAGCAGTCACTGAGTACCATCTCATCAAGGTGCTGCGTGAGGCACTTGACACACCTTGTCCTGGTGAAACTTCATGACTGCCCTGTGGGGAAGGTATTACCATTACCCTCACTTAACAAATGAAGACACCCAGGTTTACAGAAGCACAGACACACACCCAAGGTCTCCTGCCTTCCCACATCTGTCTGCCAAAGAACCCAAACACAGATGCAGAAACACCATACGTGTGATGAGCACTCATGCCCTTTCACCCAAGGATCCTAACACAGACACTATTTCAAGATTGATTTTGTTATTTCATACAGATATAAGCAAGCTAAGGAAGTTAAAAATGACTGCAGTAGACTATAAGGTTTTATCAAAGACATAAATATGAAGCACTTACTGCTGGAAAGTATTTTTTGTTTGTGGTGCTGGGGATAGAACACTGGTCCTTATGCATGCTAGAAATGTGGTCTACTACTGATCTACATCGCCAGCTCCTTGAAATCTTGATTTAAACACTTTGTTAAATTTTGGTGTTGTATACATGAATGGAGTGTGAAACCCTGAAATGGTGGCATTATTTCACCATAAGTTGTACTTACTCTGACATTGAGCACTCTGAATTGGGAGAGCCTTTGCTGCAAGGCCACTGTGTCTGGCCACACCGGTCACTTCTGTGCACTATGTGGGCTCATAAGCATTTGCATATGGTGGGATTAACCCTGGGAATTGGTCCTTGAGGGACTCTGGAGACAGAGACAGATGTTCTATTTGGCTCCATCCCACGGCCAACAGCACTGAGTATATAAGGCACGGACTTAATTCCCAAGAGGTCCATGGGATAGCCACCATACCTGTGATTCTGAGTTCTTTAGGTGACTCCAGGATGTCATCAGGATGTGGGACACAGAATCCGTGGAAAGGCCCCAGGTCGAAGCACTCATGCAGCAGCGGCAGGTTCACTCTGGAGCATACACTCATGAAGCCAACAGCCACACCTTCCACCTGGGACACGCAAGAGCCTGGTTACTGCAGCAGACTGGTCCTCACCATGGTGCTGCCACACAGCCTCCTGGGAGGAAGGCGCTGGTGTGCAGCACCAGGCATGGCACGGGCAACATCCTCAGACACATCCAGGTGACCCAGGCCACCCCGAGGTGGACAAGGAACTTGGGGATGCTATCTGAGAGTTCTTGAGGAGTTATTGGAACTTAACTTGCCCTTGCCCTGAACCAAAGCCCCCCCTGACCAATGTTGCCTGCCTCCTGGGGTCTTTCTCTTTCTATCCCACCAGAGACCCAGTCCTCCTGTGCACTCCCTGCCTCCACGCACAGGGGTCGCTCTTTCAATGGCTCCATGATCTGGGGCCCTTGATGAGGCATCCACAGCTGAGAGGGAAGCTGAACAATGGGGTGATCTGGACCTATTATTAGTTCTAAAATATTACAAATTAACAAAAGATCTTAATTCTACCACATTCTGTATTGACAGATGTCTGTGACTGAAATTCCTTATTATGTCCTTTCAATAACTGTGCATGTCTTATCTTCTTTGCAAGGAGAGTATTTAAAATTTAAAAAGGGAAAAAATGTATAGTCCCTTACATTTCGCACACAGAATTCCTATTGATTATTCTGTGGGGTTTAAGCAGATTCTGGTTGGCTGAGTAGCCTCTGACTGCTGTGTTTGTAAGCTCTTTCCTCTTTGTACACGTTTGGAGTACACAGGGTTTACATTCATCTTAGGGAGGAGGTACATGTACTTAACATATCTTGATTCGTTTTGTTCCCCTTCCCCTCCCAGCTCCCCTCCCTCCCCTATTCTAGGTCCCTTTTCCTATTTTCATCACTACTGTTACTATTTAGCTCATGTTTGCACCATGTAAAGATCACATTGCTTGTGGGGCGCTGGTACATTTACATGAACATCTGAAATCATTTTATGTCCCTTTCCCCTTTCTTCCCACCACCCCCTCAGGTTCTTGGTCCCCTCCCATTTCCAAGAGACCTATCTCCCAGTTTCCTGTTATCTTTTACTTTGATTGCTCCTACAGAAGCCAAGGGGGGCGAGGTGTCCCACCCTTCAAGTACTCAGGCTTCATTTCCTGAGAGACCATCCCATTCAGATAGTCAAACTCCATAAACATAAGACTTCCCTACCCTGTGGGGTACAGCACCTTTCCGTAAGTGCCCAAAGCAAGTAGCCAATGTTTTAATATCCTGAAACACACAATCAACCCTACCAATGCTTAATCTTTTAGATGACAAAGAAAAGAATTTAGATAGTAAACAACTTGTTCTCCACTAGGTCTTCCAAGGAAAAGCCATTTGTTCTCAAGCGTTTGTTTGAAAAATAAATGTGAGGTGCTCTTTATTTTTTTCCCTAGTCCTGAAATCCAAGAGGAATTTTTTTTAAATTAATTTTTCCATATTCCATATTCTTTTCTTCGCAGGAACCCCCCAAAATGATACTTGCTGTAAAAGCTGGATTTACACAGCTGTTTTGTAAAGCCATTGCCACTTTAATGAAAGTCCAAAATAAACATTTTAATTTTTTCCCCAAATAACAAGTGATTGTTTGTCTTGTTTGCACTGGTGAACAAAGGCTGTGGAGCCGCAGTTGTCTGGCTTCTCTGTAATTTTAGGCCCCAGACTCAGCAGACGCTGATTAACCGATCCATCTACCATATGTGCAGAAAGAGACGGCCAGCCTCAGTCCCGGCAGGGAAAATTGGCATCCATCTTGGTTCACATGGAGATGTCCTGCTAATCCACAGCCGCGCTGGCGCAGGGACACGTCCACGGCCTGAAATACCTTTCGCCAGCTTCTCAGCGAGCTGTGTGCGCATGATAAGAATGTATTATTTATAAGACCGCTGTTAGTAATGAGCTATTACACTAATGGCTCATTGTGTTTGGAATTTGATTTCAAATGGCATGGATCACACATTCTGATGAAAATGCGAGAAGCATGTTTTGCCATTAGGAACAAAGATTTAGTGTTTTCCAATTCTGCAACCTGTTATGGTCCCATCGTTCATCCAGCATTGTAACAATTCACCCAAAGTTCACAGTCAGAAACGACAGCAGAGCAGGGATGCATGGTGGACGTGGTTGCCCCTCAGCTGGGGCTTCTTTCAGAGAACTGTCATGAGAGATACTGTTTTTAGACAGGTGGGAGTAACCAAATGCATCTTTATGTCGTAGTGTTTTCTGGAAAGGTAAATGGATTTATGGACTTTCTTGCTTGCACAATGAGAAGGCACTACTGGCTGCCTGTTACCTCTCTCCCAGGTAACAGAGGGTCTCCTACCCCCAAAACATCCTTAATTATCTTCCACTGGAGGAACAAAATTCCAGTTCTGTTCTTGCTCTTGCTGGTCCTGTGGGGCTTGAGAAAGTTTAGATGGCTGAGAAATTATGTGTGTGTTGGTCTTGTCTTTATAGACACGTGCACTTTATTATTTATATTTCCATACCCTCATAAAAAAAAAAAAAACTAACAGCAGTCACCGATCCCTTGTAGGTGACAAGAGTCCACAATGGGGGTTTTGTCCTCATTGTGGCCACTGCTGGCTGTGATCCTGTCCTCTCGATGCCAAGCACATGATGACCTGGCAGGCTCTCTGCCGCCCGCAGGTCAGTGGTGCTTACTCGGACCACGGCTGCCCATGCTCCGGATGGTGCCAAAGCAGACGCTTTGCCCATCTGCCTCTAGGAGCCACCCTTGGCCTCCCACTGCCCAACCCTAAAATTTCTGCCTGGAGTAAACACCAGATGTCAAGGTAAGCCAGGGTTTGGTCAGAACAAGGATCCTGCAGTAGCTACCCTGGCAAAGTCCTTACAACCAAGACCCTTCCTTTGGACAGTGGTTGCCCACTTGGCTCAGAGGTCCACAAGTGTAACCCATTGGGCCATGGGCTGGTTAGGAAAGACAGAAACAGGGGCGCTTTGTTTTGTCCTCTCTGCCCAGTGGTGTCTGATTGAAAGCACGGTGTGCCGGAAAATGTGTGAGCAGCATTCAAGGGGGAAGTCCGGATGTGCAGCACTTGCCAATTCCTACTTTACAAACATGCTCATCACAGTCAGCTCTTGAGTTCCCCTGTGATGTGGCTCAACATAGAGCTGGGAAGAGATTTACATATCACACCCATGACAGAGACCATGCACAAAAAACGCTTAAGAGCACAGACAGTAGTACAATAACTGTGAATGATAAATTGCAAGCATTTGACAGCTTTTCAAATGTAATTTATTACACGATAAGTTTATTTAAGTTTCTAATAGTGGCTGTGTTTAACAAGCAGCTTACAAAGTTCCCTAAGACTTAACCCCCGCTCCATGGAGCCACAGTGAGCCGGACTCAGCGTCTCTACCTTGTCCTGAGGGACAGGGCCCAGGGAGGCCGCCGGCAGGGCTACAGAGGCTTTATCTTGAACTCACATGGACTTCTGGTACTAGAAGGGCTGGATTCAGATGGGAGACCCCCTCCTCCATCCTATCCCCGCCCTAACCTAAAGCCTCTGACATCAAGGTGGCTCCCCCTCAGCAGAGTTTTGGCTGGACTCTCTCTGCCTCTGAAGAGGGGGCAAAGAGGCCCCACTACAGATTCTGGCCTGAGGTGCTACTCACGCTGGACATAAGCTAGAGATATGAAACAAACAGCAAGAGAGAGAAAGGACAAGGGCGAGAGGGCACAGCAGCCCGGCCAAGCTCACACGGTGGCCTGGGGAAACTGGCACCCTGAAGCCAGGGAGCAAAAGCCTTCTGCAGCCAGAGGCCTGGGCAGCTGAGGTGGAAGAGACCCCACAATGGGTCCACATGGCCCAGTCCTACAAGCTCTGTCCAGCTGTCAGACCTGGCTTTTAAAAACTGTCACTTCCTAACCTCCCTGCCTTGCTGGACTGGAGCTAAAGGCTGAACAAGAATGCATGAAAGCGGGTCTCCATGTTTAGGCAAAAACTTGAACACGAAAAGATAAACATTCTAAAAATAAAATGAAAATCCTTCCAGCTTACTTACCTAAGAATCTATGTTCATGGCTAGTTCTTGCCTTCATCAACCAATGCCCAGATCAGTCTAGATTCACCTCACCCTTTACCAGGTGTGCTCTGCCTGCCTGGAGGTGAGCAGCTGGCCACCTGCACTACACCTGGGGAGCTCTGAAAATGCTCCAGTTGTGCGGCACACACTGGTGCACCTGTCCCCCCAGACACGTGGGGGGGGCGGTGTTGAGGCAGGAGGGCTGCTGAGCCCCAGGCTAGAGCAGCCTGGGCTACACAGTGAGACCCTATCTCAATATCTAAATACTTTTGTGAAAATTATGATTATGCTTCATCCCATAAAGTTGATTTAGTTGGCTTGATCATCATACAATCTGTGGTCTTCCTGTCTGTCTTCTTCCCCTTAGTGTAATGTTTTCAATGTTCAAACATGTTGTAGCATGCGTCCTGTTATGTTCCCTTTTATTTCCTAATAATATTCCACTGAAAGTATGTACCATCTTTGTCTAGCCATCCTTCAGAGGGCGGACCTTTGGGCTGCTTCCATTTTTGGACATTATTAATAATGTTGCTGTGTACAAGTCTTTGTGTGGAAATGTGTTTTCAGTTCTCAGTGCAGAATGGTTTGGTTGAAAGGGAACTATGTTCAACTTTTAGTGGAAATGCCAGACTGTTTTCCAAAATGGCTACGCCATTTTATAATCCCACCAGCCATGGGACAAAGATTCTAGTTCCACCATGTCCTTCCCAATGTTTTGTTATTGTCCTTTTTTCTTATAATTGATCTAGTGCAAGTAAAGTGGTATCTCACTGTAGCTTTGATTTGTATTTCCATAATGACTAATGATCTTGACATTTTAAGATAATGAATGACATTTCTTCATGTGCTTATTGATGATTTATCTTCCTTTAGAGAAATATCTTTTCAAATTGTTTCCATATATTTTATTCAGATTACTGGTCTCTTTATCGCTGTAAGAGTTCTCTGTGTTTCCTAGACCCAAGGTCCTTGGCATGGGGGTAACTCAAAGCCTCCCAGCTGATTGTCATATGTCCAAGTTTGAGGATCCCTAATGTAGGAGGAAATTTCATATTGTGTATGTTTTTCAATCTCCAGTACAAAAAAGAAGAAAGGAAGGAAGGAAGGAAGGAAGGAAGGAAGGAAGGAAAGAAGGAAGGAAGGAAGGAGAAAGGGAAGGAAGGAAGGAAATAGGAGACAAAAGAAAAGAGAAAGAGTGTCCCATTCCTCACAGCCCTAAAATTTCTAAAGTTGACTGGTCACTACATGCTCCATAATGATTCTGAGGGTCCAAAAGTCTCAGTTGTTTTTCAGTCAGACACTTCCTTTCCACACTGAACAGTTCCCACAAATATTCCTCTTTCACCACTCTCAACTCTCTTTAAATATATTTTATTACTATAAATTTCACAAAATATTGGGTTCATGTGGTATTTTCATACCATGTTTGAATCATAGCCATCCCTTCCTCTTGTCTAGTAAGAGTCTCCCTTCTACTTTCCTGGCATATGTTCTGTTTGTTTTAGATGCTTCTTTAAGGGAAACACACAACACTTGCCTTTCTGAGCCTAGCTTATCTTGCTGAACAGGATGATTTCTAGTTCCATCCATTTTCCTGCAAAGGACATGGTTTCATTCTTTATAGCTGAACAATACTCCGCCATGTGTGGGCACCACCCTTTCTTTGTCCCTTCATTTCCTGACGGGCCCTCGGCTGGTTCTGTATCTTGACTGTTGTGAATTATGCCACATAGACACAGGTAGCATGCTCAGCCCCTTTTTTCATTCTTTCGCCTTTTCTATCAGTGCGTACTGGATCTACAGAACAAGGGTTTCATCTTGGTGATCCCCACATGAACATAACATACTCTGCACACCAAAGATCCAGGTGGGGAGGCAGGAAGGGGAGGCCTGCCCTCATGCTGCTGTCCAGGGGGCCAGTGACAGCAGACCCACCGTCGCTAGGGCCTGTTGAAAGACCTCCAGGCAGGAAGCTCAGTTGCTAGAACTGGGGCTTCTTTATAGACCCTGCTGGGCAAATGCAGAGAAGGAACCCAAGGAGCGCTGAGATTCTGCAAGGAAGGAGCACCTCAGGGTGCATGCCTTGGGGGGGCTGGTGACAGAAGTTCGAGTGAATCTGGGCACTGCCACAGTAGCCCTGGGTCTCTGGTCACCTGCATGAGCTCTGTTCCCTGCCTCTTTAGAACATATGGGCCTCTGAGGCCCCCATGCCAAACCCAAGGGTGTGGTTCTGACTTTTGGGCCCAAAGCACCAGGTTTTCTGACTTGTAAGAAAAGCTAGAAGTTCTAATTGTTATATACACTTTCCTAATTTTTATATTAGATGCTAATTCAACAAAATTTCATCACATATAACCTGGATGAAATAATGAGCTAACACTGAACAAATCCAAATTGAGAGACACTCTACAAAATTTCCTTCAAATATGTCATTGGCATCAAAGGTGGTAACAGACCAGGGAGTTGTTCTAGATTAAAACACCAAGGCTGGGTGTGGTGATGCACACCTCTAATCCCAGCACTCAAGAGGCTGAGGCAAGAGGATCGTTGAGAGTTTGAGACCAGCCTAGACTACAAAGTGAGCTCAAGGCCAGCCTGAACTGCATAGCAAGACCCGGTCTCAAAAAGAAAAAAAGAAAGAAAGAAAAAAAAGACACTGAATGTGAATGTAAACATCATGCACTGAAAATGTATGCATATAAATAAATAAATAAATAAATAAATAAATAAACTGGCCTTCCTTTTTTAAAAAGGCACTGAAGAGACAGGGCACCTGAACGCAGTGACTGACCTGGACTTACTTTGGTCACAAATGACACTGTTAGGACTATCCATAAAATCTGAATAAGGCCTGCAGATGAGATGGCAGAATGGTAGAAGGCACACTTGCTCAACATTGATCATTGTATTTATTTAGAAGTAAGCAGGAATGGTATCTGTGACTCTCAAATGGTTCTCAAATTAGAGTATGCCTATTCCAGATAAATTAGGGACAGGCAAGAAAATGACAAAACAAATAGGGCAGGGTACTAACCTTTAGGGAATCTAGGTACTTCTAAATTTCTTGTAAGTATGAAACTATATCAACACAAAGTGTTAAAAAATCACTTTTCAAGTCAAACGAAGTCCACCTGCCAGCAGAATGCTGGTTTGCGACCTCTGATCCCTGACATTTTGGGACCCTCAGCAACCCTCCTGGCCACCCCTAGAAGACCTCTCCCTGTCCCCCAACTCTAGCCTCTACCACTCAGGACTCAGCAGAACCTGTTGGGCAGCCTGGGCATCTGGAGCAACTCTAGACAATGAAACCTAACACCCAGACCTCTGGGTGGGGTGGGATGTGGGGGCCCTGGAGGGCCACCTGAAAGGCTGAGGACAGAGGGGGCAGCTCCAGACGCTCCACAGAGCCAGGATCCAGGAGCCAGGGAGCTGCTTCCTCTCACCAATCACGTCCCCAGGGAATCAGTCACCAACCTCGCACACGACAGCATGGTTCTCTTCGTCCTGGGCCTCTATCAGCTCAGCCAAGAAGTACTCGCCATACGTATCCTTCAGAACGGTGTCGTGGTACATAAATATCGGCATGAGGTCATCATGGTCTTCCACCCTGCCAACAGAAGGCCTGCAGCTCAGAGCTCATCGCTTCCTCCCCCCATTGCTAGTCCAAGTGCCAGGCACAGCCATCAACACTGCCATCAGCTGGCACCTGAGTGGGAGAAAGGGATTTAGGGTTACAGTAACAGGGCTGAGTACTGAGGATACCCGTGAGGGTGGTAAGAGCTGACACTAAGTGGAAGGGAGGGAAGGAAGTGATGACATCCAGACTCAGCAGCAGTCACTCCAGCAGAGGGGACCCAGCAGCACGTCTGTGGGGTGCGAGGGTAGCAATGTGCATGAGAAAAAGGACAAGAAGTGGGGACATCAAATCCCAAGGTGTCCTGAGCATCCCTGCTTCTGTGGTGTTGCCCCAGGTCCCCTTCCCTCCCCACAGTGCCTGAAGCTGCTGTCTCCTCTAGGTCCCTCCAGGAGCATAGTTAGGATTGAGGACCAGGAAGCACCTCGGCAAAGGCCTCTGAGCTGCCCTGTGCCCCAGTCAGCACAGGGCCCACCCATGGTCTCTCACTCCTGAGACATCTCTGCACTTTCCACAGTGGGGTCACAAAAGCACGGCTCACCATCCTGGGGATGCTACCACCCCTTCCTTGCTCAGGATGCTTATAGAGACTTTGATGACCGAAACTAGGGGTAGAGAACCAGGCTCAGTGCTGCGTGGTCTGACTGGCTCTTGAACTCTTTTTTTTTTTCTCATATTTTTTCCACATTTACCATTTATTTCTCCTTTTTAGTACATTCTTGGGTAAATTTAGTGTTCCTTGTTCCCTGTCTAGGATGTTCCTATGCTGATTTCCTGCTACTTCTTGTGTAAACATGTTCCAGATCTGTATTACCTTTTCCTACCGAATTTGATTTGGCTGCTGACCTTTCTTCCACCTCCTCTTTATTTCATTACTCTATTTTTTTTGTAGTACGAGGCAATGAGCCAAGGTCTTCACGCTAACTTAGACCCCCAGTCCTCTATTTTCATTTTTTAAAATGTTTTGAGGCAGGGTCTCACTATAATTGCCCAGGCTGAGTTGGAACTTGTGAGCCACCTGCCTCAGCCTCCCAGAGGACTGGGATCATGGGCATGCACCACCAGGCAGGCCTGGCTATGTCTCCACCATCTTGGTTGTCCTGTGTTACAGTCCAGTATATTCACTTTGGTGCTAACAGTGGCTTTATCACATGATCAGGGTGTGCACAGAGCTCAGGCTTCATGCAGGTCGTTCCTGTTGCTGTTCTTTTACCAGAGGCGCCACTGCCTCACTGCTCAGGTGGAGGAAGGCAGCATTCCCAGGAGGCTGAATGCTTTGCCCAAGACAACAGAAACAGCCAGCCGGCAGAGCCAGGCAGACCTCAGGCTGCAGACTTCAACCCTCTCCACACACACGGAGCACACAACCGACAATGCACTTCAAAACCATCTGCTTTTTGATGCCTTCTGAAAGCCGGTAGCAGAAAGCAAGTGTCAATGAGTGAGGAGCCCTTGGCTCAGGGCCCCAGATCATCACCCAGTCAGTTCTGTCCCAACCGCTCCAGTCTCTGCTGGGACAGACTCCAACTCTGCCACTGCCCAACTCCCCAAATCCAGTGCTTTCCACTGCAACCTCATGCTGCCTGGATGCTCTGGGGACAGTTCCATCACCTCTGATGATTCAGAGGTGAAATGTACCTCTGAAACAGCAGCTCTCCCTGCTCTACAAAAGCTCAGAGCTGGGGCAAGAGGTGGCCAATAGCCAGCAGTACAAAAGGAAGATCACACAAGAGGCCACCGTGACACCATTTGTGACTCCCAGGTGCCCATAAAGAATTGCTCACATGCGCAAGGCCAGTGTTCCAGTCTTAGCACTGGGGGAGTGGGGAGAATTCCAATGCTTTAAAACAATAACCTACAGTGAGTGCCCCCTGGAGCACCACGGTTATGTACTAAAGACCCAGAGAAGGAAGCATTGTGTTGGGGAATATTGAAGCGTGCTTATGCTTTTCTCAAACACTCCCTGATAGGTGCCATATCTACACTTGCCATGGAGGAGGAGGCATCCTGAGGACATCCACCTTATTCTCACCCACCTGTTGTCTACACTCTGGGAGGCAAGATAGCAAGGGTTCCCGTCCAGACAGTATGGGTCTTTGTATTTCTGTCACTGTCCCCTGACTCTGATGTGATCACCACCCACAGCCTCATTTGCCATGTGGGGCAACTGTGGGGTTCTAGGAATGGGGTTCGCACAGGGAGCTTCCAGAGGTGGCTCTATCTCAGGGCTGTCCGTGCACTTGCCTGTGTGCATTATATGCTTGTGATCACATTGAGAACGACCAGTGATCATTACCAGAAATGTACCAGAGCCTTGGCAGATGCTCTCTGGAAAAGATCAAGGCAAAACCAACACCACACGGTGGTCAAGGCCCAAGCTGGGGAGCTGCCTGCCTGGGTCCTTGTCCTGCCTCTTCTACACAGGGGCTATGACCCTGGCCTGACATCTTGACATCTGTTGTGAAGACAGAAGGGTGAGGGTGCACACATGTGTGAGCAATATTCACTCTAGCATAGTCACCGCTGAGGGAGGAAGGGCTACTGTGCACACTTGAAGCACTCTCCTCAGTGGGCAGCTGGGGCCAAGATTCTGTCTGCAGCAGCCTGGAGGGCCCAGAGGACACTGCCCTGACCTCCTGCCACAGCTGCTAGCAATGCCCACCCTGCCACCACCACTAACCTTTCCTGCTCTCTTGCTTAAGAGCTGATCCAGAAAGTGATCAGAATAATGGCGTGAGTGTGTCAGAAGCCAGAGGACGGATTTCAGGGGAGATTCATGGCAATGTCTTCTATTTTTCACTCACACCTCATCTTGTCCAGTTCTGGTGCTAATTTCTTATAGACAAGGGGTGGCATCTTCCTGACCAGAGACCATGCCTTTTGGGGACATGAAAGGAGTTCTGCAGCAGCTCTAGCACATGCAGCCAGCCAGGATTGGACCTGACCTTGTGCCCAGACTTCACCAAGGGCCCAGAGATACTGAGCAAGTGGGGGGGCGATATGACCATTTAGCTCAAGAGGGGGCTTCTGGGCAGTTTGAGCCACAGGCCCATGCTCAGCATTCCAGCTTTACTGAACAGGAAACCCGCCCTTCAATACTGAGCCTTGTTCTCTCCTCTCCGAAGGGTAGGCTAAGGAAAGCTGTGCCCACATGATCCAATGATACGAATGATGCACTTTGCCACTCAGAGTACATTCACCCCAGCAAGTCACACCCTCCCTGTGAGCCCTCAGAACCTGGGAAAAACAACTCACTTTCCAAGTAACCTGCAAAAAAAACTGCTGCAAATGAGATGGCTTTTCTCTATAGAAAAGCCCTTTATGGCTGCACATACACATACAAACAAAAAAGGATTGTAGAAAAGAATAGCCACTGGGCATTTTAAAAACAAAAGTTACATCAATGCTCATTAGCAGGCATAATTATTTTACATAGTGGGAAAGCAATTCAATATCCCAATCATTTTCAGTGGATCAAGACAGCACACACACAGGGGGACTCTACATTCAACTGTGTGCCATGGGTTTTTATTTATATGATGGACACAAAAATATTACTCTAAAAATCAGGAATGAAGGTTCAGAAAGAACCAGGGCCCCATACCCCTTAGCAAAGTTATCTATGGTCAGATCTCAGTACTCATTCCTCTGGGAAAAGAAAGAGGGAAACATCAAATCTTGGTGTTCTGAAGTCTCTCCGGTGAGACCTGCCCTAAAACAGAGAGGGACTGGGTCTGTTAAAGGCATTCCTTGGGGTAATCGATAATTTATGGTCTTGCATCAGCCCAAGTGCTAATGATAAAGTATGACATCAGCCTCCAAGTCTCAAATGGCACATGACAAAGTCCAGCCCCACAGACACAAAATGCCCCAGCTGCGGGAACTGCTCATGCAGCAAAGCATTTCAATGCAGGAGCTCTGAGGCAGGGAGTCCCCTGCACCCAGCTGGTCAAGGACAGCCATTACGAGCCAGTCACTGCAGTACCACAGACTCACACACTGCATGGTATCCCACAGGAACAACTGTGTGGTCACTGTAGTCTGTCAGCACCAAGTACAATGACAATAACACAGTTCTCTATATCTTCTGTTCAGAATGTGGCTTGGAAGGGGTAGCAATGTATTTGTCAAGGAATCCGTTATAGAACACTATTTTAACTTGGATGAAACAAAAGGTCCATCCCACGAAGAATAACCACTCCCTTCGTCTCCAGATTTCCATCCGACTCTGAAAAGTAGGCTGAACGAATATAGAGTTGAGTCTCAGCCTTAAAAATCAATGGTCACTGCAGGACATCTTACTTCTTCCAAACCCAGGATGTGATTGAGCTAAGGAGGGATTTGGTGGCTCCCGGTGCCTTCCTGGTGCCTTGGTGCCTTTCTGAAAGGTGATGAGAAGAACAAATTCACCCTTGACACCCAGTGTCACAATGAGCCAAGATCAGCAGCAGTATTGTGACACCCCTGAGCACATGGAGCCCTGCAGGTTGGGAGGCAGGTGACAGCAGATCCTCACATTGTTCCATCCTGACCCCCCTCTGCATGGTGACCACACTCAGGGACAATCTGCAGGGTGACTTCCCCAAGTCAGAGACATGTCACAGTTTCCTTTCTGGCAGAAAGAGTACCACAAAGTCACAGGTGGAAAGGGACACACGAGGACACAGAGGATGGCTGCAGCGGGCCACCTTCACACTCAGGATGTGGGCACAGGCTCCTCCTTTTTTCTGGCACATTTTCTACACCACAGAGGATTCTGCATGGGATTAGCTAGACTTAAATATGGACTGTTAGGAACAGAACGCTGCTGTCAATTTAAATGCCACCAATATATTTCATTAAGTGCATGTATGTATTTTAAGAAACCACTGAAGAGTAAGCATCACAGAGAAGCCAATTTAGTGATAGTGCTAACGAACACAATGTGTTCCTGTCTCACCTTTCTTTGCCATCAGCACTGTCTCAACATGGGCAGGAGAACCCACAGTGGGTACCGGCTGAGTGTCTCTTTATTCGCATGTGAAAACAAAGCACCTCTTTCTTTCCAAGATCGCTTGTGACCTCTAGTGGTCTTCCTTAGGAAAATGAAATCCATCATTTCTGAACTACTTAGTCCATTTGAGAACTTCAGGATGGGTTTTGGAGCCATTCAGCTTTGGTCCTTGGGAAATATCACGATTTTAAAGTCATGGAGAATTTTAAGCCAAGTTCAGAGCACATTCGAGGCTGGGCGGAGCCCCACGGTCCATATCGCAGAATCTGACCCCAGATTTGCTCTTGGCGCTCAACGCTCCTGGTGGATCGCTCAGCTCACCACTCTCCATTTGCTGGGTCATTTTCCAGGCTACAGGAAGATCACTGGTGAAATGCTGTCATTGCTTCACTTCTTTTTTTTTAAATGCCTTAGGACAGCCCTAACTTAAACAATGAAATTCATTCGTATGAGATTGCTCAAAAGTCAAATCTAAGTGGGTTTCTAAAGCATGAGACTATCAAATGTTTCATAAAAAGAATCACCTTAGGAAGTGAAAACTTAGCACTTAAAAGATCAATATTATGTTTCAAATAATGAATTTTTTTCTTCTTTTAAAAATTTTATTCAGATCTTTTTAAACTGACCTATGACAATTGTATCTATTTAAGGAGCACAATATGATCATTTGCATCATGTATACAATGTATAATGATCCATCAGGGTACTTAACATTTATATCTCCCTGAACATTTATCATTGGTTGGGAGCCCCTGAATTACTCTCTCCTAGTAAATAACTAATATGTCTTTCATGTTTCTTAAGAAAGCAATAACATTGACCCAATATGGTTAGCCACTGTTACCCGCCAAAGTAATCAGTATTCCATGAAAGCAAATTTTAGTTATTTTATACTAGTGTCTGATAACACATAATCTTTTTCTTGGCTGAGTCTTTCTGTGCCCCCAAGGACTTTAAAAAGATAGGTTTGCTCCAGAAAGACATGAGAATAGTTTCTAAATCTACAGACATCAAAAACCCACCAGTGATGATTAATTAAGCCCACAGTAGATTTTGAAAAGTGTATACAGAAGCAGCTATGCTTTATTTCAGACATAATGAAAAACACAGAAGAGTAACTTCATTAATGACCATCTAAACAGAGGGCCAGATTACAGCATAATTTTCCACATGGCTAAATCAAAGAAATGAGACAGGGGATTACAGTGTTAATTCATTGGTTCTGAATATGTTACTAGTTAAATGGTGGAAGGATAATTACATCCCCAAACCCTTCTCTGGTCTAGTATCTTAAGAATGGCGTCCTTCACCATCAATTATCAGAACAAGTAACTACTGATGAAACAGGTGTCAAGAAATAAATGTGGGGGGAGTGAGGAATGAGTCACCTAGAAGCTGCACTTTCGCACCCACATGCCATTCTCTTATGCCTTTGTGGCCCAGGGTTATTAAGGCAGCAGAGAGACACATAAGTGAACTTTCTATCCTCACAAGCACCAAAACTCTAACCAGAACATTTTGGGTAAAGGGCTTTTCAGTGTGTCAGAGCTCCACACTCTGCAGGCAAAGGCACTGGCTGTCATAATGTCAGTTTCCACCTGAACTCATTACCATACATTTATCCTTTTATGAATGTCCTTTCTTCATTTCCAAATTCCCACTCTCTCTCTTCTTTGCATCAGGACCACAACCCTGCTGTGATTTGCTCCCCAATTTCCTCTGGGCTGGGCAGGTGGGACATTCAACCATCAGGGGCTGTCTGAGTGAGACCTCACGCTAAGGAGTCAGCAGAAGCGCATTTCAAGCTCCATGAGCTCTGACCGCTAGAAGGTCATAGCCCCACTAGGTCTTCAAGCCAAAAGGAAAAGCAAGGCAGAAAGGAAGCATGGGATGGGAAGGAGAGAGGAAGAGCAAATCAGAGGCATCACTCGCCATATGCCAGTTACTGGAGCCAGGCACTGGGCTAGCACTGTCACTTCAGTCCTGCGACCAACATCACAAATGGCAAGTGGGGTGTCGGTGTCAGTGAGCAAATTTTTTTTTAAAAATCGCCTTATGAAAAAGTGAAAGAAATGAATGATTTTCACATGGCTGCTTGTGTGCACTGTCACTGTCAGTATCAGATTTAGGTAACAACTGTTAGGGCTTTTATCTGGATGTGTCCATCCACACCCCCCCGCCCCCCCCCCGCATCCCCCCGCCCCGCTTTAGACACTTGGAGGCGGGGCCTGTGGGCGGTGACTAGATTATGGAGGCCACAGCTGGCTCGGAGTTGAGAGGTGAGGCCTGGTCAGAAGGGTTGGTCACTGCGGTGTGCTTGGGAGGCTCTCTCCCTCCTTGGTTTCTCCCTTCTTTCTTTGCTTCCAGGCCACCATGAAGTGAGCAGTTCTCCTCCAACAGACCCTTCTACCATGTCTTCCTGCTTTGGGGCTGGCCAGCAAAGGGCTAAAAATGTGAGCCAAAGTAAATTTCTCTTCCTTCATGCTTTAGGTAGTGGGTATTTTGTCCTAGTGATAGGAAAGTGACTGAGTTTCAGTAATGTCATGCTGAATACATATGTTAAATTTAGGCCTTAACACTTCTCAAGAAAATGATAATTCCCCAAATCCAAACTGGGTTAATGGCCCAAGAGTTAAGTTGGGAAATTGTGCCTCCCTCCTCAATAACTAACTCTCCCAGCCCATCTGTCCCCTCTGCTGGGTGCAGGGGCACACACCTATAATCTGAGCACTTGTGAAGCTGAGGCAGGTGGATCACTGCAAGTTTGAGGCCAGCCTGGGCTACACAGTGAGTTCAAGGAAAATCTGAACTATACAGTGAAAGCCTGTCTCAAAAAAAAAAAAAGAAAAATAATTATCTATATTGTAGACAAGTTTAATTTTCCTTCAGAAATCAGAAATTTCTAAATTCAAAATTATCTTTAAATTGGAGCATTTTATTCCTTTAAAATGCATCCTATAAAATGGCAATCAAACCCACACATATGCAAATATCCAGGTAAATGCCATTTGAAATAACAAAATACTGTTTCAGTTTAGCAGATTATTAATAACTGAAAATATCCAAAATTACTGAAGATGTAAGGAAAACAAACTTCACTGGCTGGAATATAAACTGAAATGATACTTTGGTTGAATAACTTGGTAGCATCTATTTTTTTCAAATCTTAGTTTTTGTCAATATCTTAGATAGCTCTTACCCAGAAATTCCACTTCGAAGTATTTACACTACAAGAAAAGAAAGCATGATACATGTGTAAGGCTGTGTGCTGTGTGTATTGTTATTTTAAAAAGTTGAAAACAGATTAAATTTCCCTAAATAAGGAATAACTAAGTAAAGAACTAAAAGAATTCATTAGAGCCATCCAGGCCATTGTAGTTATTAAAAAGAATACAAATCATCTACGAAGATGATGAGCTGCTTGCTGGGTGAATTAACAGAATTACAATTAACAGAAGACAATAATTAACAGAAGAGAGAATTGCAGCCCTGTGTGTATTCATGCTCCTGTACACCGAGAGAGAACATACATGCGCTGGTACCTGTGTGTACACGTACCTGTGTGTACGTATGTACATGCGCACAAAGATAGAACATGCATGCACATCTACGTGTGTGATATATGTATACATACATGGTGAGTTGGCTTTTGTTATTCCTGTTAAGAGTGGTTCCAGGACCTCTACAAGTACCAAAATCGGAGGCTGGTCGAGTCTCCTATATAAAACGTCACAGAACTTACGCTTAACCTACCC
Organism: Dinomys branickii; assembly: GCA_004027595.1. Classification (NCBI taxonomy): domain Eukaryota; kingdom Metazoa; phylum Chordata; class Mammalia; order Rodentia; family Dinomyidae; genus Dinomys; species Dinomys branickii. The sequence continues at coordinate 93,244 of PVLD010001576.1, read as the reverse complement.
ACAGCCTTCTGTATACTTTAAACCACCCCCACATAACTTACAACACCCAATACTGTGTACACACTATTTCAATAGTTGTTATGCTGTATTGTTTAAAGACTAGGAGAAGAAAAATCTCTGTACATGTTCAGTATTAATGTAATTTTCCTCAAGTATTTTTAATCTGTGGCTGGCTGAACCCACAGACACAGAACCTGCAGACATTTGGACCAATAGTCACTGCATCTGTGTGGCTAGTTACATGCTCACACAGAATGGATGAGTAACTCTTGCTGTTCAAAGTTCTGTGAGTTACAAAAATACTTCACTTTAATCTTAGCACTGAAGAGGCTGAGGTAGGAGGATCACTATAAATTTGAGGCCAGCCATGGCTACATAGTGAGTTCAAGGTCAGCCTGAATTAGACACTGAGAACTTGCCCCCCCAAAAAAATTTTTTAAAAGAATATAGTTCATTTTACTAATGAACCTACCTACCAAAATAAGTAGTAGATAGTGGGAGTGGGGGGATTTTAAAATGAAATTAAGTAAAAGTTTAGCAACTGTTAACAGACTGCTCACAAGACCCTAAGTAATTAATTCATGTAGATTTCACATGATAAACAAAAGACTGCCTGCTTATGAATGCGTTTAAAATAAAATCTTTCAAGAACATACTTTCCTGAAGGGCAGAGGGCATATCTGCCTCCCCTACACTAACAAAAGAAACTTCATAAATCAGGATGAAGGCTTCAGAAGGTGTGAGGGAGTCAATTAAAAATGTTCTTTCACACACAAAATTCATTTCATTTAGAATGCCTTTGACTTGCATTAGAATTTGTATGGTGATCAAAGGAGTTTTATAAGGAGAGGGTTATAATATATTCAGCTATTAAAACAAAAGCAAAGAAAAATCATTTCCTAAGAGGAACTGTCTAATTGGGCAGATCTTTTACACTGAAGTTACCCTACTCCTTCGTGATCGCTGTGGCTCATGCTGTCTGGCTCTCTGAACGCAAACACATTGCTCTACGTGAATGGTAAAATGGAACCATGTTACACTTCGCACAACACTGTAGCATCGCAGGTGGCTTTTGCATCCCTTTCTCTGCTTTTTTCACTGCCGAGAGTCTGGACAGCGGCAACTCTTTCCGCATTTGCATCTTTTTATTCAGCCCACTATAGCTTGACCTCTGCAGTCCAGCTCTTCAAAGCACGAGAAACCCGCAGCCCAGCCCAAGCAGTCAGGGGTAGGACACCAATTACCATGCGGCCAAGAATGGCACAGAGGAGCCCCAGGGTTGAGCCTGGGAGGAAACTGAGGCCCAGGTCCTGGGGAAGGCAGACTTCCTGGCTGTGAGCACAGGAGCAGAAGTCACCTCCCTCTTACCTGCAGTTCACCTCAATTTTCTGTAACACACATAGAAGCACTTATGGTATCTATTTTTTCCTGAGTTCTGGTAGTTTGTGTTGATCACGGAGTTGGTGGATTTCATCGAATTTGGGGGCTTACTGACGTACAAGCATTAGCAGTATCCCTTGCTGTATCCCTATGGCCTAGGCGATCTGTGGTGACAGCCCCTTCTGTTCCTCATGCTCATCATTCATCCTCTTTTACTGATCAGTTTGGCACAATCAATTCTATCTTATCTGTGGCTTTTAGAATTGCCAAATCTAATGGCCTCTTTCTGTACTCTGATTTGATTTCCCTGCATCTTTTTCCGCTCTCAGCCTCTGATGCCTCTCCTACTCATCTCATCTGGCTTCTCATCATTCACAGCTCCCCATCCTCTGTCAAAACTCTGCCCTGGTCCCTGGCTCACTCACTTTTGAGCCCCCGCTCCCGCCAAGATAATCTTCACTTCATTCATCTCTCCATTGACCTGTAAACTGACAGCTCATCAATGTGAGTTTTTAACCTGGCTTTTCTCTCAGTTTCTATTTCCCACTCTCCTGTCACTTGAAATCTGTTATTTCTACTTTCAGCTGATAAAACCACCATTGCCCTTGAACTTGAAAATCCTAAATCACTATCCATTCAATCGTGAATCCTAACTCACAATTCCTTCTCATTCTTCAACTTCTCCCTCCAACTGGTAGCCACATGCACTTTCTCTCCTAAAAGTCTCTCTGCAACTATGGACCTTGTCTTGGCTATTTTTCTGTCATTGCTGAGACAAAATACCCAATGCCCAAAATGAATGAAGGAAAGGTTTATTTATTTAGCTTACAGTTTGTGGAGGTTTCAGTACATACTTGGCTGGCTCAGAGGCAGAGTGGCACATGGCAAAGGGCAAACGTTCATGGCAGCAGAGCACAGCAAAAACAACCAGCAAAAAGGGAGAAATGGGTGCAGTCTCTTTCTACCTCCCTTACATTGTAAACTGCCTACCCCCACCCAGGGGGCGTGTAGCTCTCACACAGTCTCCATGCCCTCCTCTTCCACAGGCTCAGGATGTACACAAAGTAAGCACCCTGGCTTCCTGCTGAGTCACTCAGCCAAACCACTAGACTCCCCAAGTTGACACAATGTATCAACCATAACAGACCTGCTCCAGCCCTTTTCCACCTGTATCTGTGGGACCTGCTGCTGCTTAGATTCCAGCCAGATTCTCCAGACCACACTGCTCCATGCCCCTCCTTCAAAAGCCACCAGCCATGAGAAAATTAGGGCAGCCTTGCAAACACACAGTGCTCTCTGCTGCTAGCACTTAGTGCCTTTTCTATTATAGTTAAGAGTCTAAGAACAAAAATGTTTATTTTCCCTGCTGGCTAACATGGTAGCACCTCTCTCCATCAAAAGAAACCCTTATAACTGTATTAGTCATCTTTCTGTTGCTAGGACAACATAACTGACAGATAATTGCCCAGTTTGGAGAAGGAGAGGTTGACTGTAGCTCATGGTTTCAGAAGGTTCAGTCCATGGTTAGCAGGCTCCAAGGCCAAAGCATGGCAGAAGCTCCGGCGGAGGAAAGCTGCTCCCTTCATGGCATCCAGGAAGCACCGCGCCAAGGGAGGAGCCCGCAGAAAGAGACCCCTTCAAAGACACGTCCCTGGTGACCACGATTGGAGCCGTGGCTTCCAGTTCTGCCTTAGTACCCAGCAGCAGGAGGATCATTCCAGGGCCTCTTTGCCACATCTTTGTCTCTTCTGTCCCCTGGCTGATTCCTCCTTCCAGACCAAATCCAGAGTGTACCTGTTCTGCAAAGCCTTTATTCTCCTCGAGGATCTTCTTTATTGAAGTATGGTAACATGTAATAAAGTACAGACCTCACGAGTGCAGTGCAATGACTTGGAGAGCTCCACACACCCCTACAAGTCATGGAACGCTGTCTTCACCCCAGAGTTCCCTCTGGTTCCTCCCGGGCACTCACTTTCTTATTGCCCAGGCACCACTGATCGGACTGCTTCTCCACAGATTACTTTCACCTGCTGTGTCCATCACCCAGGGGGGATCAATAACACGTGGTTTTGATGTCTGCCTTCTTTCATTCAGTATAAATTTTCTGAGACTGAGTCATGCTGTTTCTGTGTAAGCAGGTAAATCCTTCTGCTGGATGCAGGAGTGACCGGTTGGTAAGTGTAAATGTTTTTTACTCACAGATAGGCACTGTCATGCTTTAAACATGAAGTGTCCTCCAGACAGAGAGCCTGACCCCCAACATAGCACCCTAGAAGGATGGCTGGATTAGCAGGGCACGAACTTCCTCAGTGGATTAATCCTTTGATGAGCTCATGGCTGCATGGGTGATTAGGAGGTGGGGCCATGTTGGAGCAGGTGGGTCACCAGGGACGCGTCTTTGAAGGGGTCTCTTTCTGTCCCGGATGCCATGAAGGGAGCGGCTTTCCTCCACCAGAGCTTCCACCACGCTTTGGCCTTGGAGCCTGCTAACCATGGACTGACTGAACCTTCTGAAACCACAAGCTACAGTCAACCTCTCCTTCTCCAGACTGGGCAATTATCTGTCAGATATGTTGTCCTAGCAACAGAAAGATGACTAATACAGTCATAAGGGTTTCTTTTGGTGGAGAGAGGTTGTAATGAAGTTGTGTTGCTGTGTTCATCTCTGTCTTTCCCTTGTCTAAGTTACAGAGTATTACAGTTTATCTCCTCCTCCACTTACCTCTAAGCCCTGTTGTAACATAAACATTTTTGTTCTTAGACTCTTAAATGTGATAGAAAAGGCACTAAGTGCTAGACTTTCATTAGCTCATCGTTCACCCCCACAGGCCCATGCCTGAGCCCTACCTACAGCAGCCAGTTATCCCAACCAGAGAGTGCAGACCAGAATCTAGGTCTATCTGATGCTGCCATCCTAAACTCTGAACAACTGTAATACTGAATGCCTGGTAAATAGTAGACTCTCACTTTTTTAAAATGTACATTAATATTTTTCTAAAGAAATTCAGCATTCAACAAATATGCTCATGGTTGATCCAAGGCAGCAGTTTATTCTTTACCAATAAGTAAGCAACTGTTCTTGTGAAGTGATTTCATGACACACTCTGTTTCAAAGCAGCTATTATATTTTGCCCAAGATCCTATGAGTCAGAACTTACCTGAGGCTGCCTGGGTGGTATACACTTGGGGTCTCCCATCAGGGCTGCACTTAGATGTCGCCTGGGCGGGACATCCACCACGGCTCACCCAGAAAGCCAGCTTCGATGCTGGGGCTTCTGATCTCTGATTCAAGGAGTGGTCACCCTCAGGGGAGCATTTGGGGTGGGGGAGGGCAGGCCCATCTTTGGAAAACACATTTTGCTACACCACTCCCCCAAGACTGCTGTATGTGGGGTGTAGGGGGGCACTGAGAGCAGAGACCTTTAGCCTGAAAACTCCTTTTTGGTGTCAGTAGCCTCATTTACTATCAGGACATAGGCAGATTTTTCTGAGAGAACCAGTCATTTTAAAGTTTGTTTTATTTGAAAGCTATTTCACTTGGTGCGGGACCTAGTATTGCATGTTCTCAGAAGCCCCTAGCAGTAAATATGCAACTTTACAGCCACACAGAATCAAGAAAGAGTCATCAGATAGTTCTGCAAATTATATCTGCAAGCAGAACACTAAGCATCTCCAGAAGGGATAACACTTGTTAAGTGTCACCAAAACAAAGGAAAGAAAGGTAAAGACTTTGCCTGCATTGAGCTACATCCTCAGCCCTTGTTTTATTTTATTTCTAATTTGGAGACAGGGTCTCGTTAACTTGTCCGGGCTGGGCTAACATCTGTGATTTTCCTGCTTGAGCCTCCCAGAATTGCTGACTAGAGTATGTGCCATCTCTCATAAAGGTGATGGTCCCGTGAGGCTAGGTTACACAAGTTGCTCCTCCCATCGTACCTGGCTCTGCGAATGTACAGCTCAGGGTAGTGTCTGTGTCTGTGACACACGTACACTGTGAAATCCTCGTCGTATGTCAGACATGGCACGCTGCCCACGTGGTTAAAAATGGTGATGAGAGTCGAGCCTAAGCCACAGGAAGAAAGCAATGTGTCTTCATTTTATCAAGGAATAACTTCAAGGCTTCAGACAAGATGCAGTCTCTGTGCTAAATGGTGTTGCAGTGGTTATAACCAAGTGTGCATGGGACACTCACGACTTGGAGGCCAGCCCTCTTCCCACCCCAAGAGCCCCTATCCGGGGCTGGGACAGGTGGTGACAGGGGCCTCACCTAGGCTCATGTAGGATGGCACTATGAGAAAGATGAAGTGCAGCTCCGGCACCGCCTTAAACACGGTCCTGGGGGCAAGGAGAGAACGCAGCGAGTGTTAATAACACAGCCATCTCGGCAGCCCGCACCTCAGAGACACATACCAGCACGGCAGACACCAGGTGTCCAGAAACCCACAAGGGCTCCCAGCCAGCTTCTTGCTCTCCTCTGCTCCTCAGGGACTCCAAAGGGCCCCTTCCTGTCTGCCCTGCGGAGGTGGGGAGAATAAAGGGCACGGGTCCAGGCAGCACAGCAGATTTCTGCTGATATTAACCTTTGACCCAGCATCTGGACCGTCTGGTGTGACATTACTAAGTGACTTGAAAGCTGACCCCCGCCCCAACAACTGTGCAGGCTGTCAGAGGCCCCTGGCCTCTGCCCATCACCTTTGCAGGCATCCCCTTGTCCCCCTGCAGCCTGTCTGGTAACAAACCCTGCGAGAGAGAAGGACACAGAGTAGATTCAAATAATTCACTTACTTTCATTTAGAAACATCACTGCTATTTAAGTGAAAGCTTTTGTTCACCCCTGAACTACAGCAAATGAAATGCCCTAAAGAATTTCATGGCAATTAAAAAAAGATTTCGAAACCATCCGCATGGAAGCCTCTGTGGTGTTCGCTGTCTGCAAGGCTGCAATCACTCACCGAATAATCTCTCTGCAGCAGCCGACAGAGTACTCGTCCACGGCTACAAAGAAGTGCAGGAACAGCGTGTTCAGAGGCTGCAGGGCAAAGGAGAATGGCTGAAGGCTGGGTCAGCTGCCCTCTCAGAGGCAGCCACAAAAAGAGGTGCCTGACACTTGGGGATGGTATTTTATGTCTATGTGCTGGGATACCAGGTGGCTTTGGAGCCCTGTCACCAGCTCCTTTTCCGCCTTCTGTGCTCCTGGTTCAGAATTATTCAAGAGAGCAGGGTCTGTGTAAGTGCAGAGTGTCTGCCCCTCCTCCCGCCCCGGCAGACGGTTGTGGCAGGGAAGAGCCTGAGGGGCAGTGGCATCGATTAGTAGCTTCCAGCCCCATCTTCAGGGGTATCAGAGGCAGTCACGGCTTCCTTGGGGCTCCTGGGTCAGCAGCTGCTGCCCTGTTCACAGGACAGGAGAGGAGGAAGCTCTGCTGAAACTGAAGGAGGAGAGGCAGATGCTGAGGTCGGAATTTGAAGGCTTGCTTTGTTCAACATTCCGGGAGTCAGAATCAAATACTACTCTCGGGATCCTGAAAACCTAGGAGCTGACATCTAAGGTAGTAAGATTCTACCCTGACTTTGGGGTTAAATATCCATGTTTTTAAAGAGCTTCATCCCATAACTTTTGAAGATCATTTCACCTGGGTAGTCTTTCCTTACAAGCACTTACCGTTTGCTTGTGTGGAAAAGCAAACTTTCCAATCATAGAAATGGTGCAAATGGGAAGCTGCTGATTGGCTGCAGTGGGAAGGTCTGTGAGCACATTTGCGTGCATGTGCGCGTGTTTCTTGTTCTCTGAGTGCTGTCGTCCCCCAGGATGGCGGAAACTGATTCCGAGACTTCTGCAGATCTCAGTAGTATTTGTGCACACATCTACACATTCTCCGGATTACTTAGAATCCGAACCTGACACAATGCTACCTGAACAGTTATTAGGCCCTGTTTTGCAGAGAACAACAAGGAAAGACATCTGTGTGTGTTCAGTTCAGATGCAATTTTTAAAACTATTTTATGTCTGAACATGTTTGAATTTGGGGGCCTGGGATGCAAAGGAACCTAGAGACACAGAGGGGCTGTGGCTTCCAGGTGGCCTTGGGTTACCATCATCCTCTCCCCTTAGATGGTATGGCTCAGCTGCATTCAGAAGGAATTGTAATGGGCATAGTATGCCAACAGGAGAATCAAATCTCCCAAAAGGCCAATAGCACAAAGTCCCAAGCCCAGATAACAATAACAACAAGCCCAGAACCTGAAGCACTTTCTGTGGATTAATCCAATAATCCCACCACAACCTTCCTCATCAACACCTGCTTTGCATTCTCAACAGGACTGGTCTTGTAAGCACAGGGATTACATGCTTGTTCCCCAAATTCTCCCTTCTGGCAGAAATACTATAATTACGCTGGGTGTGGTAATGTGTACCTGTAATCGTAGCACTCTGGGAGGCTGAAGCAGGAGGATGGAAAGCTAATTAAAGATCCACTCTTTAAATGGCTTCAGGATAAAATCATTACTTCAGTGGTAATTACCTCTGGGGTAGAAAACACATTAAGACTTAAGGCTCTGTGTATGGCTTGTGTCTAGATGTCTCCCCTCAAAGTTTCATGTGGTCATTAGGTGGGGCTTTTAGAGGTGGCTGGGTCTAGAGAGAGTATATGATGCTGGGATCAAGTGTGTGTGATTACTAAATTATACTGATTGGTCTGGCACAGTTCTGGAAGTGATAATGGGAAGCCCCTCCATGGACAGAACATAAGGGGCAGAAAGAAGGCTGCTGTGGTCACTTGTCACTTGCTGCTTTGCCACATCACAGCTTGCTGCCTTCTGCCGGCCAAGAACAGTTTCTCCTCTGTGATGCGAATCTGTCGTGCCGCTCTGCCTCGGAGCCAGCTGATAATGAACCGAAACCTCCACAAACTGTGAACCAAATGACTTTCCTCTTTTCACTCTGGGTGTCAGGCATACATCTCAATAACAAGAAAAGTAACCAATACAGGTTCCATACCAGTGCTTTCCAACAGAAAAACAACATGAGCCATAAATGAAAGCCACAGATTTAAGCTACAGAAACAATTTTAGATTTTCTAGTAGATACATGAAAGGATAACAAGTTCAATTCTTTTAATTTAGTATTTTGTTTGAATTAATATATTCAAATTACCATTTTAACAAGTAATCAATATAAAATTAACGAGATTTTTTCTTAGTGTATATGAAGTGTACATCATATATAATACACAATTTCTTAGTGAAATCCAGTGTATATTATACATTTGTAATACATCTCAACCCAGACTAGCTAATTTCAAGTCTTTGATGGCTCCTTGTGGCTGGTCGCTACTTTACTGGACAGCCCAACTCCATACTCGGTAGGAAGCGTTTTAAAAGAAACAATCTTAAAAGAACAAGATGGACAAAAGTCTACAAACTAGTTGCCATTCCCACAGAACTGTAAAACCCAGTCAAGCAAAGGTGCATGCCCTGGAAAGAAAGAATCCTTCTGGTCTACTCAGTATGGCATCATTTTTCTGGATATGCTGCCTGGAGCAGTGTGGCTGGGGCAGAGGAGGCGTAAGGACCAAGGAAAGCACCTCCTACCTGAATTAATATTGAACACTTGGTTTGGGGGCTCGTGCACACAAAGGTGTGGGTACGAGGACCTGAGGCATGTACTCCCTCGGTATTTCCTCTTTTCTGGCATCTGAGATTGAGGGCACACTGGTGGGCTCCCTTGAAAGGCAAGGGCTTTCTGTGTGACCTCGGGCTCTGTGTATGCACAGTTCTGTCAGGCTACCCTGGAAAGCTTGGAGCTGACGCTGGGCACCCAGGCCAGGCACCTGGGAACCGCTGACCTCGGTCCCCTGCATTGACACGATATCATGGGCCCCCAGCTAAAATGAGCCGCAGTCCATGAGGTCATCTTAAAAATGACTTACGTGGGAGGCTCTGCTATCGTCGTTACAATGGTCATTGAGCGGGTGATAGGGGCCTTCAAGTAGGTCAAAGACCTCAGGTGGGATGCACAACAGTGTCAGCCTCAGAAGCACACACACACGACACCTCTGCCAGCCAGGAGCAAGAGCAGGGCCTTGGCAGCAGTCGGCAGCCCTGTCCTGTGTCTGCTGGCCTCTGAGCTCCGCTCTCCTTTCCTCCCCACCAGCTCACTTGGGGTTAACCATCACAATCTCATCACTTGTGCATTTAACCTTCTCAGTCCAGAAACCCAGACAGCAGCCTCACAAACCCCTGTGCAAGTGGGTCACTCCATGACACCACCTTGTGGTGACTCCTTACCGTGCAGGGGATGTTACTGTCAAGCTCCTGGAATACTGATGGCCAGGACTCAGGCATGGCCACCTTCCAGTTGGGATAGTCCACGAAGATGGCATGGGCCATGATCTCCTCCTTGTCATTGCACACAGTGATGGCCAGGTTTGCTTTCTCTCTGTGGAAAGTTAAAATTGCACACATGAACAAAGATGACCCGAAATGAGATGAGGCTGGACTATTTCCTCCCTCCTCAGGCTCCTGAGTCTAGAAGCTGCTGCAAAAAATCTGATCATCTCTGGAAAGGGGAGGACAATGCTGAGGCAACTTTGTGGACAGGCATTTCAGGACAATTGGTGCTACTGACTTTGTTTTTAAAGTGCTGGGGGGATTGAACCCAGGGTCCCATGCACACCAAGCAAGGCCTCTGCCACTGTTATAACCCCAGCTCCTAAACCTGTGCTGAACATTACATTTCACTAAGAAAGTGTTACACTTATGGTACAAACACCGTTTCCTTGAAGACTGGCTGACTATGACTGCAGTTTCCTATCCCTTCCACACTGCACACAGTGCTGGCCTACATTTGCAGTTATTTGCTTTTTGCTCAGGACCCAGCGGGTACCCAGCATGTGAGACTTCCAGTGTGCTAACTTCCAGTGTCAGAGCCCCTGATGAACTGGGATAAGCTGGTCACCTAAGCACAGTAGCAAAGCTAAGTTTTTCACTGCATCTTTAGCATTCTTAAATGATTTCTCAAACTCTGTGTCCCGGGGGTGATCACATGTAGTATGAACATCTGAGGGTCACCTGACCCGGCTGAAGGAACAGGGACTCTGAGGGATCCTGATGACACTGAGGTTTTAATCAAGCCCAAGATGCAAAGCCAGCCTTGACAGCCCTGCCCTAAGCCAGTCTGTCCCAGAGCTCACCAAGACAGCAAGAGCTAGGACTCACAGCCAGTGCCTAGCTCAGGACACCATGGACCATGTGTATATAAACTGAAGAGCAGTTTTCACTTTCTCAGCTGAACATAATCTACTGGTATCTTAAATTGGAGGAAAAAAACATTCAAACATTCATTCACAGTGTGAGGAGTTACTTTATTGAAGGAAACAAGAAGGCAACAGGTCATAGAAGGAGGAGTGTGGGGAGACGGTGGGAAGAACAGATGCTTCCTAGTTGTTTTCATTGTAAAAATAGTCACTGTCCACGCAGACAAAAATGAGAAACTATAACCAAGAAGGGAAAAAAGTAATTCTCCTGTACCTCCATATTCCACAGATGACCACTGGCAAAATTTTGGTTTCCGTCTCCAGACTTCTTTGTTTTTGAGACCCTGTCCTCGTCAGCTATGATGGTGGCAGTGGCAGCAGAAAGGCAGAGATGGACAAGAGCTGAGAACAGGGCAGCCACCATCACCTCAGGGAGCCAGAGACAATGTGCTCCTGGAATCCTCCTTTTAACCTAAAACGCATTTGTCGATGGGAGCCTAGGCTGCTGGCTGGGTTCTTCAGAATAATCAGGGCAGAGCCATCCCTTAGAAGTCAGAGAGGAAATAAGATTTGGTGAGCTGGCCTGGGCAGCCAGCCAGGGCAACTTCCGCTTCAGCAGCAAAATGCCCTACAATTTCCAAATAGCAACTGTAATAAAAAGTAACTTTTGCAGCATTGTCCTTTTGTGTCCTAATTTCCACTTCTTATTACCTCTCAGCCATTATGTTCCCTATAGAACAGATTTAAAAAATCATCCTGGGAGCAAAACAAGGAAGTGAAGAGGAGGAAAAATGTAGAGGAAGTGGGGGATATAGCTCAGTGGCATAAGCACCTGCCTGGAAAGTGCAAGGTCCTGAGTTCAATTCCTGGTACCAACAGAAGAAGAAAAAAACAAGAATCTGTAGACTGAAGAGAGTGTTTTTAAAACCTGGATTTTAAAATAGTCTTTGTAATAATTCAAATGCAAACCAAAGACCAGTAATATATGTATTACATATAAGTATATATACGTGTACATATATATTTCATACAAATTATGTTAGAGCTCAAAGACTTTTATCCAGCAATAGAAGTCAGAGCTCTTTTCACTAGAGCGATGTGGTTGGTTTAGGGATGTTGTGAGAACAGGAAACACTTTATTAAAATGTACTTTCAGGAAATCTTGGGGAAACTATCTTCTTTTTGCTTTGCTTAGCTGAATGAATGGCAGCAACCTCAGCACCCACCCACCCACCACACAGAACGGAGGCCTGCTGTGTCCCCTCTGTCCCTTTCTGGCCACTCCAGTGTCTGTACCCCACAGACAGCATTCTATCCACTCTTCCCCTGCACATCTGCCTTGCCCCATCTGCCCATCTTTGCCCCTAAAATACAGACAGATTTTTAGGTGGATCAGTTTTATTCGTTCCTTTACCTTTGTGACTGAGCAGGCACTCAATAAAACAGTAAGAGAAGGAATCACGGGTTTTTAAAACGCCTACAAAAGCAGTGTGAAACTAAGGCTGGGCAGGTGTGGGGACAGGAGTCAGCACGAAGGAAAAACACAAAGAGAATGTGCATGGGGCTGCTGCCCTTCTGGAGGCCCCAGGAAATTAATGAAAATGTAAATTTACTTTTACTTCTGAAAATATGCACATTTCTGAGGTTTAAACTCAGAATTGTTTTAAGGATCTCACTTAACGTTTCTTTTCCCCTACTCCCACCTCACATGACCTAAATCATACTTCCCATCAGTCAAGAAACCGGCTTTACACGTGGACTGGAGATGCTTCCAGCCTGCTCCAAGTCCAAAGCCTGCGGTGATTAGTGTGTGACTGTGTGGCAGTTGAGAACACAGGTTTAGTGGAAGATTTCTGGAAAAAATCTGCAGGAAGAATACACCGGTTACGCTCTCCTGTTCTGTCTTCACACCATGAAAGGAGCTGCCTTGCCAGACGAGGGAGATTAAAGAACAGTGACCGTGGGGACAGCTCCATCCTGTCCCTCCTGCTCAGGCCACAGGGCAACAGCCTCTGCTGATGTGAGACAAGAGGGCTGGGTTTGGGACCAAGATGCTGGAACAGGGACAGTGTGGGAGGAGCCAGAAAAGGGGCCGGCGAGGAGCACACCAGGGCTGAAGGGCCGCTCGGGAATCTGGATGGATGAACTTGAATGGGGAGGTTCTGTCATCTACGTTAGAGGTTTTCCACATGTCAGTCATCAATTCACTCAAAACTGAGTTTTGGGGAAGGTCGTACGATGTGCAGTGTGTATGTAAGCCTACGTTCTTTTCCATCTACCTACTTTCCCGGGTTAGTCCTGGCTCAGTTTGCCTCTGTTCAGTTCCCACAGCCACGTGGGTGCATCTGTAGCTCTGCCTGCCTCCATGGTCTCTGCTGACTCCTGGACCACTCCTACACCCTAAGGATGAAACCTGCCAGCTTTTAGTTGAGCAAATCCCCACCACACTTTTCTTCTTTCAGACTTCCCTGGTGTTTGCTTTCCCATGTAAAGTTAGACTCATATTTTCAAGTTCAACAAATAATCTTGCTAGGATTTTGATCAGAACTGACTTTATAATATTAATATTCCTATCCAAAATGTGGCTACCTCTTGCTTTATTTAATTCTTCCTTAATATATTTCAGTAATTGATAATTTACCTCATAATGGGCTACCAGTTATACCACTGGTAAGTATAATTTTTGGCATGAGTAGAGCTAGTAAAATGGTTTCTAACCGTTCATTGCCAGTATATATAAAAATGTATATAAAAATATAAAAATGTATATAAAAATGCAGTTGGTTTTTGCTCAATGATTGCTTATAGCCAGCAACTTTAAACTTTGGTATTAATTCTAATGATTTGTTTACATACTGCTTCTAATATTCTATATCACAATTATTTGCAAATAACTTTTATTTCTTAATACATACTAAGATTTCTGATCTTAATACATATTATTTTATTTTTTATAGTGCAATGGCTAGGACCTCCAATTCAATGTTTAACAGAAGCCATGACAACAACCTCACCCTGTTACAGTAAAAAAAAATTCTAGTATTTTAGCATTATGTAGACAGTTTGTCAAAGGTTTTTATAGGTATCTTTACTATGCTATGTGTTCTCTTATATTCTTAGTTCACTAAGAGATATTAGTGAGAATAAGTTGTTGAAAATTTTTTTGCTGTTGTGTTTTTAAAAGTGTATTAGTATGTTTTAGACATACATACTGATCACATTCATCACAGGGAACTTTTATATCTTGATTTCTCTTTTTTTCCCAATTTCCTCCCCTCCCTTCAGCCCCTCTCCTCCTCCTCATTTACAGAAGCTGTTTCCATTCTGTTTTTTCTTATCTCTTCTTTCCATTCTCCCTGCTCCCATGTTCCCCTTCTCATTTGAACAGTTTCTTCTCATTTCCAATTATCTATTATACATTGGGGTCCTTATTTGCACTTTTGGTTTCTCACACCAGAAAAACAACAGGGTACTTAAATATGTGTGTGCAATTTATCATACTTAAAAGTATGGTCTCAGGGTGCTTCCACTTACCTAAATGTCTCATGTCTATCCTCCTTTATGGCAGAGTAATACTCCATTGTATAAAAACCCACATCTTCTTTTCCATTCATCGGTTAATGGGCATATGGGCTCTTTCCAAGATTTGGCTATTACAAATTGTGTAGCTATAAACATGGATATGCATATATTGCTGTGATATCATGCTTTTAAATCTTTCGGGAAGGTACCAAGATGGGGAACAGCTCGGTCAAATGGGACTTCTTGTCCTAGTTTTCTAGAAATCTCTACAATGATTATCACAGTGGCTACACCAGTCTATATTTCCACCAACAGTGAAGGACTCCTTTTTTCCCTACAGACATGCCAGCATTTGTTATTGGTTGATTCCTTGGTAACAGTCATTCTTTCTGGAATGAAATGGAATGTCAGCATTGTTTGCATTTCTCAAGTGACCAGTGACGTTGAACATTTTTTCATATATTTACTGGTCATTTCTACTTGTTCATGTGAGAGGCGTCTATTTCAGATGCCCATTTTTTGATTGGGTCTTTAAATGTGGGGGGGTCTGCCTTTTTGAGTTCTTTATATATTCTAGATATTAGTCCTTTGTCTGAGGAACACCTTACAAAAATTTTTCCCACACTCTGGATTGTCTCTTCGCTCCACTGGTGGTATCTCCTGCTATGCAAAACCTTTTTCATCAGATAAGATCCCAGTTGTTGCTTCTTTGTGATCGTTCTTGTGTGATTGGGGTTTTGCTCACAAAGTCTTTGCTTACACCAATGTCTCCTACCTATTCTCTCTTCCGGCAGATTTAGTGTTTCTGTCTTAACATTTAGATCTTTGATCCATTTCAATTTTAGTTTAGTGCATGGTGAAAGACATGGGTCTAGTTTTAATCTTCAGTATGTGGAAAGCCAGTTTTTCCAGCACTATCTACCGAAGAGGCTATCTTTCATCTAGTGAAGGTATTTGGTACCTTTGTCAAAGATAAGGTAGCTAAATATGTCTGGAGTTGTTTCGGTATCTTCTAATCTGTTCCATGCTGTTTTTATCACAGTAACTTTGTAGTATAATTCGAAGTCAGGGATTGTGATGCTCCCTAATTGCATGTATGTATTTTAGTGTTTTCATTCCTTTTTTTAAAATAATGTTAGCTAAGGGTCTGTCAATTTTATTTAATCTGTCAAAGAATCAACTCTTCTATTCATTGATTCTTTGCATTGTTTTCTTAGTCTCCCTTGCGTTAATTTCTGTTCTGATCTAATTTCCTCCTCCACACATGCTTTGGACTTGATGTGGTTCAACATTATGTTGTATATTTGAGTAAGACAGTGTTGTGTCTATGTCTAGATGTGCCCCTAGAGCCTCCTGTGGTCATAGGTAGAGCATAGCAGAGGTGGCTGGGTCTAGGGTATGTGATGCTGGGATCATGGGTATGTGATTACTCAATTAGTCCACTGATTGGTTTGGCATAGTTCTGGATGTGGTGGATAGGAAGACCTATGCCCATCCTTCATGCTTCCTGCCATAGCATATTGGATGGTTTGTATTTTCATTTTTGACATAGTAAATATAGTTATATTGTCTGCCTTAGTCTGCACAAAGGGTATGTAGCCTGGATAGAATACAAGGGACAGAAAGAGGGCTGCTGCTGTTGCTTGCCGCTTTTCTGCTACTTTGCTGCTTTGGTGCCTTTTGCCTGCCATAAACCGTTTCTCCTCTGTGATGTCCCTCTGCCATGCCACCCTGCCATGGAGCCAGTCCACTATGGACTGAAACCTCTGCGAACTGTGAGCTAAATAAACTTTTCTTTAACTTTGGGTGTCGAGTATTTTGTCTCAGTAATACAAAAAGTCACTAAGATAGATAATGTTAGCAAAGAACGGAGCCTGACACAAGATAAACTCCCCAAATCTGAAGGTTAACATTACTAACCTGTTCCAAGTGACTGTACCGGTAAGTGGGGCCACTGAAATCTGACCCGTCTTCTTGAATCTAAAGCTTATGAGAAGTCATTGTAATCTGCATATGGTTACAGGCCACAGAGACTCTTGTCCACCAATATTTCATGTCACATTTTCAGTATGTAGCAGGCTGCCCACTTTCTCACAGGGAAGGAGTGTGGACCCTCCCCAGTGGGTGACAATACTGATGAACATGCTTACTTAGCTAAGTACTTACAGAAGATAGATGATATTAAGCCTCCCAAACAGCTTCTGGGTAAATTTTCTAATGAGTTTTTGGATATAATAAATATCCTGAGATTCTGTTCTTCGGCAGTGAACCACTTCTACCTTTCCTCTGGGAGAAGTGAGTATGGACATTTTGTCTCCTGTCCCCAAAAGAGAGAAAAAAGTCCATGTTAATCTGAGATGACAAGTTGTTCAGGTACAGAACTCACAAAACTGAACAATGACTCGGTTTCTGCATGGTCAGACAGAATGTGGTATGTGAGTACTGGCATGATGTACTGTCCCCTGGGAGTGTCTGTGCTGACCATCACAAGCCAGCTGCAGTGATGCTCCACTGGACAATTAAGTTTCTGAGATTTCACCTGTCTAGAAATCCTTATAAGTGTATTCTTTGTTTCCGACAAAACTGCTTCAAAATCTTCCAACAACAGGATTGAAAAACGCTGAAAGGATTTATTTTCTGATTCAGGGTCCAGCATATCTAATCATCCACTTCTCCTACAGCACGCAGTCAGGAAATACTGAGGGCTGCCGCCCAACTCCCAAACAGAACCCCCCACCCTGTAGTCCTAAGGACAGCAGTCTTGAAAGATATTTGGAGACAATAAAGTTCTGTGGCCAAATGAGTTCCGGAAGTCTTCCTGAGGGGTCACCTTGGCTGCTGCTATGGCTGGGAGCATCCCCTTAAAGCATGTGTGTTTCTTCAGCAGCCTACTGCGCTCCTGGGAGGTATCAGGACTTTAGAGAGGCACGCTGGAAGGAAGCTGAGTCACTGGAGACTGTCCTTGAGGGCATATTGGGACCCTGAAACTTTCCTCCCTCTGTCTGTTTCCAGGCCTCCTCCTCTGTCACATACTCCCTTCAGGAGATAAAGGGACACCACAGCCCAAATCAACAGGGCCAAGAAGCCTTGGATCAAACCCTTAAAACTGTGAGCCAAAAATGAAACTTTCCTCCTGGTAAGCTGATTGTCTCCAGTATTTTGTCACAGTGATGGAAAGACTAACAATCATTAAAGGCTTTGAAAAGCTCCATAATAGTGACGTGCTTTCCCAATCCCTTCTGAGCAGAATTTCTAATGGCAGAAACAGTGGAGAAAACTTCTACAAAGACACCGCATGCTTTCAACCTCTCTCAGTATCTCAGTCTGTCTCTTTCTCTCACCTCTTCCTTCTTCCGTAAGAAAAACAGATTTATGATACACTAATCAGTGAGCTTAAAAACAGAAAATTCATTTTGGCATCATGTTGCCCGTAAGAACAATATGGAACATTCCCTACACCCCAGAAGGATGGCTTATGACAACCCCCCCTCCAGAGAGGACCACTATTTTGAATTCCACCACATATTTAATCTCTGCCAATTTTTCAATATAAATGGATATAAGGTCTGGTTTTTCTCCACAAAACACATGCTCTCACCTAGCAGGTATATCTATAAGCCAAAAAACTTGAGGGCTGTGGGGCCTGGAAAGAGCACAGGACTGAGCTCCTGCTCCATCAGGGGAAGAAACCATGGCACAAAAAGTGAAGTGACTTTCCTCAGAACACACACGTTGGCTCAGAAGTAGGACCTTGGGCGTCTCCTGCCACCACAGCCTCTATTCCCATCCCCAGCATGCTCTGTGGGTAAACAGTCCCTGTCCTCATTGTCCTCCGGGCTTCAGATTATACGTTAGCTCAACTGCTCTTAACCACACACCTTCACCCATCAGGTGCAGGGTATGGGGTGGTGCAGAGATACTGGGGAGACAGCAGGAGCACAGCTAGGAGTCATCCAGGGGCCTCTGCCACCAACTCTGCCAGCTTACAGATGGCTTGCACCAGCACCCCACTCCCAGGACAGCTCCATATCACTGAAACTCACAAATGCTGACACGAGGATGCCAAAATGTCAGTTTATTCATTTCTTAGTAATTTCCCATTTTACAATGAGAAAACCAACAGAGGTACCTTGGAAATATTTCTTCAGTGCAGGCAGTCACCAAGGCACAGGGGCTAAGGACCAGAGTGAACTGTTTCTGCCACATGCTGTGTGACCATGTCCTGTAACCCCGAGCCCAGAGACTACAGTGAGCCCTGCCCCCGCCAGTCTCTGCTTTAGCCTGGGGCAAATGCTGGCTCAGAAAGCAAAGGAAGGAGAGCCTCGTACTCATGTTACAACTCCAAAACTTGAAATATTGCCTCCATTTTTACCACACTCTGCAGAAATAAACAAACATGTCTTTAAACTGTGGCACTCTCCCTTTGTAGATTAACCATAAGAGAGACCAATATCAGTATAAGAGCTTCTAAACGAGTTTAAAAAGGTAAGTATATTCATAGCAATTCTTAGAGAAAAGAAGCACTCGCCACCTGTAGGCTTTTAAAAATGATTTGTTAAGCTTAATAAGCATGGTTATGAAGGGAAACAGGTCACATGAACGTCTTGCAGCAGACAAAAATTTTTAAGTGGTCTTAGACTTGAATTCATCAGTTAATTGTTTGAACGAGGGCGCGTGAGTAGAAGGAAAACAAAATTATTGTGTTTCTTAAGGAAGAAGATGTGAATCCCTGTCTTATTTCAGGGAAACCTTTGAAGCTATGATGGACATAAGTCTAAATGGATGTATGTTTCACTACATTGCTCATAAGACTAAAAAAAAACTCAGAAAAGACAAATAAAAATTGAGAGAATAGGTGATTATTTAAAAAGAGTAAGAGCTCGACGTGATGGTGCACGCCTGTCATCCCAGCACTTGGGAGGCTGAGGCAGGAGGATCGTGGTGATTTCGAGGCTAGCCTGGGCTACAAAATGAGCTTAAGCCCAGCCTGAACTGCATAGAGTCCTGCTGTCCTTTTTTTTTCTTTCTTTTTTGTCTTTTTGAGACAAGGTCTCGATATACAGTTCAGGCTGGCCTTGAGCTCACTTGAGCCCAGGCTCATCTCGAACTCGCAACGATCCTCTTGCCTCAGCCTCCCGAGAGCTGGGATTACAGGCGTGCGCCACCATGCCCCTGAACTGCATTGAGAGTCGCTGTCTCAAAAAACAAACAAAGAATAGAAACTTAAAATGGAAAGTATGGTTATTAATACTTAAACTAATTGCATAATTTAAAACATAACTGAAGAAAATGAATAAAGACAATTACAAACAAATTTTCTAGAAAGAAGTAAATAGAAAATACAGAATGTGGTTGAGACATGTGAGACAATCTGTCTTATTGGAGGTTGGTAGTGGGATGCTTTCTGTGGAGCAGGGTAGGAGGGGCATGGGAAATATCTGTACTTTCTCCTCAATTGTGCCATGAACCTAAAACTCCTCCTTAAAATTTTATTTTACAACTTCTCTTAACCATTCGCTTAATTATTCTGTTTCCGAAGGCAGGTAAAGTATTGCACCAGCTCACATTTATTGGGCATTTTATACAGATTTTTTTTCAGTCCTAGGGGTATTAGAATTAGTATCTTTGTTTTATACTTGACAGCACTGGCGTTATGAAAGTTTAGGTAATGAAGGCACAGTCGCAGTTGTAGTTCATTTACCACAGGGCTGAGCGGTTAGTTACACTGATTTGTTCTCACTTTTCCCCCGACATAGCAATGTTTTGTTTTGTGTATCCAGTTCGCCTCGCGCACTGCAGGCGAACTCTACCCACGAATGCCTCCCCTAGCCAATATCTGGAATTTTAAAACGCCTCGCCTCAGTTCAAGTTCCGAGCCTCTGTATTCTTACTGCGTTTGTACTGGGGCGCCACCCTCAGCAACCAGCGGCTAGGGGCGAACTGAGAGCGCACGGCCCGGCGCCAAGCTGAACCCATCCCGGGAGCGCCTCCTCTCCCGGCGCCGCCAACCACGGTTCATCAGGTCCCCCTGTTCTCCCGGTCCCGCAGATCGACGCGAGACGCGCCACAAACCCACCTCTCAGCGACTCAGGAGGCCTCACTTCACCTGCGCTCCCGGAGGACGCACAGCCCCGTTACCACGGAAACCGAGCGTATCACGGCGCAGGCGTGACGTCAGAAGACAGCGGCGAGTTCCGCTTCCGGTTCCGGGCCCAGCTTGTTTTTAGATTCGGTAGTCTGCAAGTCTTCTAAGCACCTTTCTTGAGATCGGCGATCTGCCGAGGTCGGTTCCGCGGACATGGCGGCCTCCACAGCAGCCGGGAAGCAGCGAATTCCCAAGGTGGCCAAGGTAGGCAACTGCAGGGAATGGGGCTCGGCGGAAGAGTGCTGTTCCGGAAGGCTCCCCGGTGCGGGCCAGAGAAGGCGGGAGGGAGGGTCGGCCGGGGGTCGTGTCACCCGGGGTGACAATCATCACCAGGGATCGTGTCTTCCCGAGCGCGATTCTGAGGAGCAGCAGCGGGGTCGCTCTGTGGAGCTTTGCATGCAGCCGCACCCAAGGGAAACGCGAGCGGCTAGGACTCGCAACCTGGCTGGTGTCGCTGAGCTCAGGGTCCTCAGAGTCAGCCTTGGGCTGGGAATGTAGCTCAGCGGCACAAGCGCCTGCCTGGCAAGCGCAAGGTCCTGAATTCGATTCCCAGTACCAAAAAGCCCCCCAAAAAACAGAAAAAAGTCAGCCTTGCCGAGCACATCACTTTCAGCTGAGAGTGAAGGCTGGGTAGAAGTTAGTCCAGCGGACAGTGGAGAGTTTTAGATTATTAGACTTAATGTGAACTACTTAACCAGTGGGTTTATCCGATGGTTTCACCGATGACTGATGCTGACCAAGGGCTGACTATGTGGGGGCCTGGTCCTCAGCTTTTGCAGGTACTTTACCTTCAGACTGCCTTGAGCTTGACCTTCAGGTACCTTGTTGAGATGACTTCCACAACACTTAGTGCTCGTTAATAGGTCTATCAGTATTTCACACGGGACTTGAAGTCGTTTCTTATAAGTCAGTTTGTTAAGCACTTCTTTTGATTGACCTGTAGAGTTACAGTGTTGCCCAGGGAGGCTGTATCTTGTAGGCTATAATGACCCTCCCCTATTAGCCTCTCTAGTAGCTGGGACACGAGGCATGCACCACCATACCTGGAATTTTAATTCCTTAAAACTTTATTGGGCACCACTGACTGAACAAGAATTGTATGCCAGCCACATACGTAATTTAAACTTACAGATTTAAAAAACAAAAACTGCTGACCTTAATTTTAGTAATATATTTTACTTAACCTAGTATATCTAAAATATAATTTCAACACGCCATCAATATAGTAGTTTAACAAGAGTTTGTTCTTTTTTCTGTATACTGTTTTACAAGCCAGTGTGTGTTTTACATTTACAGTCCATCCCAGGTTGGCCTCACCAAGTGGCTGGTAGCTGCTGTGTTGGACAACATAGCTCTGAAACCTGAGGAAGCTTAGAGTAATGATGGGAACAGAGTGAATTTAAATTAATTTAAAATACCTGCTGTGGTGGTGCAGACTTGTATTCCCAGCACTCAGAAGACTGAGGCAGGAGGATTGAAGTGAGTTGCAGGCCAGCCTGCACTACAAAGTGAAACACTGTCATCAATCAGTCAATAGATTTTTTTTTTTTTTTGTGGTACCGGGGATCGAACTCAGGACCTTGCACTTGCCAGGCAAGTGCTTATTCAACTGAGCTATATCCCCAGCCCCAGTCAATAGATTTAAAATGTTGTGAAGAACCCAATCAAGTTGTCCTCTAGGAGCATTAAAATAAGGTGAAGAATTCTGTAAATAGAGGTTGGAATGGATAAGAAACTGTTTACATCTTGATAAAGCAAGGCCTCTAGTGAGAGTTTTACCCAGATATTTTATTATTATGCTCACCTGAAAGGGAAATTTTCCTTTTTTATTTTTACTATCTTTTTATCTTGAGACTTAACTGTTTATAATAGATACCATATGTGAGATAGAAAAGAATTTAATCAGCCTCATAAAAGAATGTTATACAAAAAAGGTATCCTGTAGTCACACTTAAGTTCACATCCTAAATAGTGTGTGCGTATTTCTTAAACATTCTTAAACCCTGTGTGAAGAGCTTCTACCAAAAATAGAAATGTCTTCTTTCTTAAAAGGTGAAAAACAAAGCCCCAGCTGAAGTACAGATAACTGCTGAGCAACTCTTAAGAGAAGCCAAAGAAAGAGAACTTGAACTTCTCCCACCTCCACCTCAGCAGAAGATCACAGATGAAGAAGAATTAAATGATTATAAGCTAAGGAAAAGGAAGGTCAGTCAGCATGGTATCTTTCAGTCTGTTGAATTGGTGTAAGTCTATAACATATGGCAAGATCATTGTTCTGACCACTTGAATAATGTAATGTCTGGTTAATGCATCTCACTGAAAGGTATAAAATATACCAGGAGTTGTCTGTTTAAAGGAAATTAAATTTGCAAGAGACATGATTTTTGGTGCTGAACCAAGATGGGTTGCAGTTTGACGGATGAAACAGTGACACTTGGAAGGGAGGTGTACAGGCCGCCTGGCAGGGTTGCAGTGCTGCTTCTGTCTGGGCTGCAAGAGCTGCCACCTGGAAAGAACCATGAGAAGCCTGTGGTTTGGTTTGGCTGCTAGAGTATGGATTATTTTAAACCATTAATCCTGTTGTGTCTACTTGTCATTATCAATACAGTATGTATATGAATCTAAGAATTTCTAAGAGAATTTAAAAGTAATATTCAAAAAAGTCTTCTGAGGAACATATTAAAGTATCCAGTGTCATGAGCAACAAGAGAAAATAGCAATAATTCTGCTGATTCTTGATAGCTATAGTTTTCTCTTTATTTACATAGAAGACTTTAAAAGACACCTGTGATTGTAACCTCCCATAGTGAGTTGCTTATTCCTCAAGGATACCTGGATGTAGCTTTTCTTAAATAAAAATAAAATTAGTAGGTTCTCAGTAGGAAGTTTACAATAGACAAAAGGTGGTATCATTTGTAGTCATTTTTCCATTAACTTGATCTTTTTGGCTTCTCCCAGACTTTTGAAGATAATATAAGAAAAAACAGGACTGTGATTAGTAACTGGATCAAGTATGCACAATGGGAAGAAAGCCTAAAGGAGATTCAAAGGTAAAATCGAGAGTGTAGTTTTGTGTAAATAGATGTCATAAACTAACACATACAAAAAATAAAGAAGAAATTATTGCTGAAAGTGTAAGTTCATGTGCAAAGATCCCATACATTAACAGAGTAAAAAGTAGGAAAAGTTAAGGCACGAGTTAAAGAATATGCCTTTGATGGCACTTGTCAGCTTGCTGTTCTATAGAGCCCCAGAGTTCTCTGAGAAGCCCCTGAGGCACTAAAATGATGGTCTAGGGGATGAGGCAGGAGGGTCTTGCCTGCACTATATGTAGAGAAGCATGGAGTTGCTTTTGTATTTGTTGGCTTTCTGTATTACTGAGATTTTAAAAATAAAAGTGCTCTGCTGAAAACCAACAGCCAGTGAGATGAAAATTGCAACCTGGCCCTTCCTGTCATTCAGCCTTTCTGGATTCACCCCCATCCCTCTGCTTCCATTGTGCTTGGGAATCTGCCACTCCCTGAACCCATCATTCCTCCTGCTGTGACACTGGCTGTGCTCTGCCCACCAACCAGGGATGTAGCTCAGTGACACCGTGCCTGTCTGGCAAGCACAAGGTTCTGAGCATGGACTTCCTGGCCAGCCCTCAAGTTCACTCCTAAGGCTATTCCTCCAAACATCTCTGCTTTCACTCTGCTTCCTGCAGATCTGACAGTCATGATTGTCACACCGTGTTATGGTTGCATGCTTGTCTGTCATTTTAATGGGCTTTTTAAGGTACTCGATAATATCTTGTCTGCGCACCTTGTATCCCCAGAGCTGGGCTTACAGTAGTAAGATGCAGATAGCTTTTTAAAAAATCTGCTACATATGTTACATGTGCTGTTCCCCGTGCCCTCCAAATCTTCTTTAAGGGCTCGATCCATATACGAGCGTGCTTTAGATGTAGACTATCGAAATATCACACTCTGGCTGAAATATGCAGAAATGGAAATGAAGAACCGGCAAGTCAACCATGCCCGAAACATCTGGGACCGGGCCATTACAACTCTGCCAAGAGTCAACCAGTTCTGGTGAGTTTCTCATCTAACCACACAGCCCTTGTAGACTAGAAAAGTTCCACACTTCGGTGTTATCTGTTCTATTTACATAGTTATCATTGCTATGTATAGTTAACATCCTACTTTTTTTTTTATAATATACTCTAAATGCTTTTTAATGTATCTTAGTCTATTAAGTCATAATCCTAATGTTTAATAGTTAAGTAATCAAAGCTAAAACTTTGTAATCTTTTGTGCATAAAAAACTTCCTGTTGAGCTATGCAATTTTTGAGAAAAAAATGCCCTTTTTACCCCAATGGTGCATCCTTTTTCAGGTTTATGTTTAAATAGGAAAACATGTTTGTTAGGCAAGATAAAACTTTCCTCTTCCTCCCGTTCAACAAAGCAAGAACTAGAGAATCCAGAGATCACATTTCCCCAAGTCCCTCTGACTGCTATTTTCGGGGGGCTCTGTCACAGGTACAAATACACGTACATGGAGGAAATGCTGGGCAACGTGCCCGGCACCCGGCAGGTGTTCGAGCGCTGGATGGAGTGGCAGCCTGAAGAGCAGGCCTGGCACTCGTACATCAACTTCGAGCTGAGGTACAAAGAGGTGGAGCGGGCCCGCACCATCTACGAGCGCTTTGTCCTTGTGCACCCTGATGTGAAGAACTGGATCAAGTACGCCCGCTTTGAGGAGAAACACGCTTACTTTGCCCACGCCCGGAAAGTGTACGAGCGAGCAGTGGAGTTCTTCGGAGATGAACATATGGATGAACACCTTTATGTCGCCTTTGCCAAATTTGAAGAAAATCAGAAAGAAGTAGGTCCTTCAGAAACTTGGTTACATTGCGGGGCAGCTTAGAAAAGGGCACATCGGGTATGCAGTGAGTTGTTTTCCATCCTCTCTTACTCACTTCCCCTTCTAAGACACACAGTCCCTTAGAGAAAACAGCATGCGTACGTGGCAGCGGTGCAGGCTGGCAGCTGAGAGTTTTGCTGTGTGTTGTGACTGATCCTGTTGTCTTTGTTTGAAAGTCAAGCCTTCAAACTTGGGAAAGAGAGTATGATTAGACACACATTAGGCTTCACGGAGGGCCTCTGGCTGCCTCACGGAGAGTGTGTCCGGCAGGGGAGGCAGGCAGGACCGGGGAGCCTATTGAAATGGTTTGGCATAGCAATATTTCAACATATGTGCTGACTTGTTTCATTTATAGTCCTAGTTTATCTTGATTGAAAATAAAATTAGTTATGTTTGTTTCTTTTTTTGTCAGACTCTTTGTTTTATGTCTTGTACTGCTTTGAAGATGGTAGTGTAGTAACTTGTTATTCTTTTTATTATTTGGTTATGAAATTTTTTTCCATAAAATAAAAGTGGAATGAGATCAGTGGGGGCAGGGAGGATAGGGCTGTGTTAAAGAGTGGGAAGGGAGAAGAGGACGCAGAGGACTCCCGGGCATGGTGTGTGCGTATGTGACTTCTGGTGTCACACGCTCAGACTGGGCAGCCCCAGTGAGGAGGAAGATCAGCCAGGTCCTGTTGAGAACTTTGCCCCAGACTTGTAGCTGGCAGTGCTCGGCTTGACTCAAGCTCGGGGATAGTACAGTCCTTCCTGGCAGAAACACCTTCAAGCAGACAAAAGAGAAGTCTCATCTTGCCCCTAGCATCTGACTTAGAAGTCGTGTCAGATGGTGGGGCGCAGTCATTCTCCAGGCTGTGACTAGAATGAGCATGCCATGTCTTGGACACTAACCGTGATGTCTGTTTTAGTTCGAAAGGGTGCGTGTCATCTACAAGTACGCCCTGGACAGAATCCCAAAACATGAGGCCCAAGAACTCTTTAAAAATTACACCATCTTTGAGAAGAAGTTTGGCGACAGGCGGGGCATTGAAGACATCATCGTGAGCAAGAGGAGGTTCCAGTATGAGGAGGAAGTGAAGGTGGGTGCAAGGGGAGGGAAGGGGCTGGCGGCGAGCACAGTGGAATAGCGGTTGGTGCTGCTAGTGAGGCCCTGTTGGCAGTGCATCTGGCAGATGGGCGGCTCCTTCAGACAAGGTGCTGGAGAAGGCACAAGGGCCCTGCTGGGATGTGCTGTGCCACTCACTGTGCTTGCTGACTTCGCACCATGGAGTGCAGGCGAATGCAGTGTAGACCTGAGGTCAGCTGTGGAAGAAAGTGGAACAGAGGCATCATGGTTGATCCCAAACCCCTGGCCTAACTGCAGAACAAAAGATGCTTGCTAGCTCTGGTCCCATTCCCAGCTTTATCTGTAATGGACGTCTCATTGCAGTTTTCCTTCACTGTTCTGAAGCAAAATGCTTTTGCTTACCAGATGAATTTAGATACCTA
Source organism: Dinomys branickii (assembly GCA_004027595.1). Taxonomy (NCBI): domain Eukaryota; kingdom Metazoa; phylum Chordata; class Mammalia; order Rodentia; family Dinomyidae; genus Dinomys; species Dinomys branickii. Next base: position 66,552 of record PVLD010001576.1, on the reverse strand, counting down.
AGTATGGGACTGAGGCTGGGGCTAAATCAGGTGGTAAGTGAGTGAGATACACTCAAGAGAAGTCACTATCAGTGGAAAAGCAGGGTTTGCAGTTGTGAGCGTGGTATAATTCCATTGTTACATTATTATAAACACAGTGTCAGTCATGTATATAAACAAATGCATTAATATTAAGGTAGGTGTCTTGCTATTGAGTAGTCGGTCACCTTGGGAGTCACAACTCTAGAGCCGTGCTAAGTGACTCCCAGCCAGCGACCTGCCCTCTGTGTTCCTTTTTCCTTTCTGCTAATACAGTCTCAGGAGTGCTGTTTTTAAAGTGAGAAACTGAGTAAAATCTAGGGAACAAATCACTAACTAGGAAGAGACCCTGGTCCTCTTTTCAGCTCACAGAGCTGGCAGTAGAGTTCTTGGTTTCACTTCACTGATGAGCTGCTTGTCTCTAGGCGAATCCACACAATTATGACGCATGGTTCGATTACTTGCGCCTGGTGGAAAGTGATGCTGAAGCCGAGACTGTGCGTGAAGTCTATGAGAGAGCTATTGCCAACGTCCCACCCATTCCAGAGAAGCGGCACTGGAAGCGCTACATCTACCTGTGGATCAACTACGCGCTGTATGAAGAACTGGAGGCAAAGGTGAGATGCTGCTGCCCTCAGACTCAGCTCCCCTCCTGGGGGGGTAGCTGTGCTGGTTACAATCCTCGGAAAGCAAGGAGTTTATACCGAGTTGTAAATCCTTATAGGCCACTCTCTGTGACATTGTAGACTCTTTGTGCCTGTTTTGGGCAAAGGCAGAGGGTTTGGGTTTATTTTGTTTAAACCTTGAGGTACAAGATGCCATCTGGAATTGGAAAGAGATCAGTGAACCAATTATGTAGTTTCCTGGGCATTCTCATAAATAAAGACCACAGCTAGATTCCATATTTTTGCTTTCAGTAAGAAATGAAGTGACATTTTCAGAAATGGGCTGACAGTTAAAGATTAACCAACCTCTTCCTCTTGATATCAGGCTGTAAAACATCTTTGTTTCTTTCTATCAGGCAAAAGGCCTTTTTGCTCAGAAGCACTCAGTTTGATGGCTTCATTGTTGGTGATTCTTAAAGCAAAGTTTGATGGCCAAAGGGAGTTCACACTTGTAACTATAAGTGAATCAGGGTTTGGCAATAGCACCTTGAGCAGACATTCAGGGTTGGGAGTGTACATTGTTACTGGCACTCATAAAATTAATAGTATTAGTCTTAGCAACAGACTTTAATATTTTGTGAAATTTTCTTATCCTGATACAGGATCCTGAAAGGACAAGACAGGTCTATCGAGCCACTCTGGAACTAGTTCCACACAAAAAGGTATGCACGCTTTAAAGTGTTGAGTCTTAACCCAGCCCAAATCCTCTGGATATGTGTGAATGAAAGTATTTACTGATTACTTCCTTGTGCTTGGTGTCATGGAAAACCTAAATAAGAATGAGATGTGCTCCTTACCTTTGCAAATGGTAAGTAACAGAGCCAATCCTGCAGAGTCAGAGGAAGTGGGGAAAGCTGAATGGCCAGAGCAGGAGGAAGAAGACACAGCGCAGTGTGGGTGGAGACACGGGGCGTGGTTACAGGTAGTGGAGTGCTTGCGTGTGTGAATGAATGGGTGCCTCTTCTAGGGGCTGAGATGTCAGCACTGCCTTGTTTCCCAGCACGAAAGAGGAAATGTGTTCTCTGCTCTTAGAAGTGTCCCCAACCTACCTTCCTGAGATAGAAGCAGGATGTTCTGCCTGCCTAAGGCAGCCCATATAACAGGGCCCTGTCAAAGTAGAGGCCGCTGCATGGAGCCATACAGTAACATCAGTCTCTCTGTGTTTTTTGTTTTCTAGTTCACGTTTGCAAAAATGTGGTTATATTATGCACAGTTTGAAATAAGACAGAAAAATTTACCATTTGCTAGACGAGCTTTGGTAAGTAAAGATCGAGATGTCTCATAAAATTCTATGAGAAGGGCCAGGCATGCTGGCACATGCCTATAATCCCAGCACTTGGGAAGCTAAGGCAGGAGGATTTTTGTGAGTTCCTGGCCAGCCTGGGCTATAAAATGAACTCAAGGCTGGCCTGGACTGCATCGTGAGACCCTGTCTCAAAAAGACAAAAAAAAAAAAAAAAAATCCTAGTGCTTACAAGTTTTTAATTCCTGATTAAAAAACAACAGACATTTATATTTTTATAGCCAGGGATATGTTAGAAAACATACAGCCCTTACAAAGACGGTGGCAATGCTCAAATCATTTCAGTTACCCAGGACAAGTAAATGTTCTCTCTCAGCCTCCTTGGAAATGTCTACTGCTCTGTTTGTTACGAGATCTATCCTCAGACTAATCTGATCCTGTGCAAAAAACAGTGGTATATGAGAAGCGCCTTTCTCTTGCTAATGTTCAACAATTTTGAAAGAGGTCAAGTACTAATGGGCTAATATTATCACTTAGTTATCACCAGCTGATCAGGCCACAGTGCCCTGCAGGCACATCCTCAACAGTGGGCGGCCCCTGTCTAGGATGTAGACAGTGACAGTACCTGTGCCCGTGACCCCGTAAAGACATCACAGTGGCCTGGCCATTTTATTTTCCAGGGAACGGCCATAGGCAAATGTCCAAAGAACAAATTATTTAAAGGTTACATAGAATTGGAGTTGCAGCTTCGAGAATTCGACAGATGCCGGAAGCTTTATGAAAAGTTCCTGGAATTTGGTCCTGAAAATTGTACCTCCTGGATTAAATTTGCAGAATTGGAGACAATCCTCGGTGATATTGACAGAGCACGGGCCATCTACGAATTGGCCATCAGCCAGCCACGCCTAGACATGCCAGAGGTGAGGGTCTTAGTGGAGTCTTGTTTTAGCCACTTGTGTCAAGGTCCTGTGGATGGCCATCTAAATGTGCATTTCAGGTGTAAAGATGTTCAGCTGCTCTACAGTCACTCCTGCCGAAGTGGGGGTTTCTGTATATAGGGTAGGAAGGTACACAGCCAGGATGAATGGGGACATAACAGGGAACACAACTAGCTTCCTCCCTCCGAGAAGGCTAACGGGTGGGGAAAGAAGCCCGGGCACACCAGCCTCACCTGGAGACCAGGGGCTGGGGTGAGGAATGCACAGATACCCTCACTTTTCCTGGATTGGGGCCACAAGAGGCTTGAGCTAAGCCCTGCTGTTCCTGGAACTACTATTGCCATGTTCTGCAGTCCCCACCCAGCAGTGATTTAGCTTGAGCCACACGGTAGCTCCAAACCACCACTAGAGCCTACTTGAATCTCACAGGCAAGCAGAACCCACTCAGCCTTACTGTATCTTAACCAGAGTGCCCTTGCATTGAATGGCTCAGGCCCCCGACCACAGCAGGCCAAGGATGTGTACCACTGGCTCCAGTTGTGGGCCTCGGGGCTCCAGCCAGCCCGCTCCCAGGTGTCCAGGCCACAGCTCATTCAGCCTTGTGCCCCGACAGGCTGTACCTAGGAGGTGGGCAGCTGTTCAGTGAACAGTCATTGAGTTGAATTCAAATAACAAGGAATTTTCCATAGAGGTAAGAACATATATACCAGCTAATCTGAGCCTAATGCTCCTCAGAAGTTAACTGTGTGTGTCAGGATCATGAAAGGACCTGGGAAACTCAAATATCTCAGCTTTTCTTGAGTTGAACATTTGAAAAACTCTTTAAAAACCTAAAACTGAATCCAAGACCTCTTTCATTATACCTTGGAGTGCTGGCCATGTTTTTGGCAGGCTGATGTTCTGTAAAAGCCTTTCCTGGTTGTAGATGGTAGTTAAGCTGTGCTTTGGATGAGACATGTTGCCTTCTAAATTGCAGGGCTGACCTATTCATTTATCTTTCTTAGGTGCTTTGGAAGTCATACATTGATTTTGAGATCGAGCAGGAAGAAACGGAAAGAACACGAAATCTTTACCGACAGCTGCTCCAGCGGACACAACATGTCAAGGTATCCTGTGCTTTGTAGATGGTCTTTGATTTTGCTTCAGTCAGCAATACTGAAAAAGATACTGTATTTCTGAATTTTCTTGCTTTTGAAAAGAACCAGTGAGTCCCGGCGGACTTTGGGATGTTGAGCTTATCCCAGGTCATTGTATATGGTGTGTGTGAATATCTTGGATATCACATGATGGAGAAGATAAGTTCTTTCCGGTATCTTGAGGTTGTCAGGCACCTACTTCATATAAAAGCAAGATTGCATCAGTACTTAGTAATTCAATGTGAAACATCAGAAATGAACATGTTTCTATTGGAGGTCATGAACTAGAAAGTAACCTTTTTATTACTGTTGCATCACTGTGGTTAATTTCGGCTCCACAATAATTATTTTTAAGGTATGGATCAGTTTTGCTCAGTTTGAATTGTCTTCGGGGAAAGAAGAAAGTGTTGCTAAATGCAGACAAATCTATGAAGAAGCTAACAAAACCATGCGGAACTGTGAAGAAAAGGAGGAGAGGCTCATGCTGCTGGAATCGTGGCGAAGCTTTGAAGATGAATTTGGAACCGCATCAGATAAGGAGAGAGTGGACAAACTCATGCCGGAGAAAGTCAAGAAGAGAAGGAAGGTCCAGGCCGATGACGGGGTAAGAGCTGAGTCCTGGAGTCCAAGGCCTCCGACTCTGACACCTGTGCTTTTCAGTGCCTTCTGTGGCCTTAGGATGTGAACAAATAGCCAGGAGCAGGAGGACACAGTTGGGATAGACAGGAAGGGTTAGCAGAGCTTAGTGGTGCTAGAGCTGGGAGGTCCATGCAGTTGGTATTTGTTTCTACAGCAGTAGCAGGAGGTCTGCGACAGAAACTAGGCTCTGCCTTCAGCCAGGAGCCAACACATGAGCGTGGCTTTGCAGGTGACAGGAGGAAGGGTGGTGGGAATCATCACAGGCTTTCACATGTGAAACAGCATGGCCTGCCACTGCTGGCAGCTCACACAGCGGATGTGAGGGGCTGGGACTGGAAGCAGTTCTGTCTAAGGCTGTTTGTGAATGCTAGGCAGGCGGGGCAGGGTGGCCAGTGTCGAAGTCACATGGGTAGGCATTTGGAGGTGAGGGTATGAGGGCAGGAGAACCAGGCAGTAATGCACAGATTTAAGACTGCTTCTGGATGAATGCTCCATAAAACTTTAAACTTTTTAACCCTTAAACACAAGACTGCAAGATGGCATTGGAGGCTCTATCTTGATTGACTATGGAGGAGCCGTGCTTAGCTTCCACTGGGTTTTCAGTTCCCTCCAGGGAGCACCAGTGACAGGCACTACTATCCAGCGGCTGCTCATTCACGCCCAGTCTTTCAGGCCGAGCTGTTGATGCTTTTGTAGGAGGTTTTTGTGTTGTTTTGTATACGTGCTGCCCAAGCAAGCACATTGTGTTGGGTTTTTTTGTAAAATGAGGACAAGTGGAGTCAGAAGTGTGAGACCTGAGCATTTGCTTGCTTTTGTTTGGTCTCTGCAGTCTGACGCAGGCTGGGAAGAATACTATGACTACATCTTTCCTGAGGACGCTGCCAACCAGCCCAACCTTAAGCTGCTGGCCATGGCCAAGCTCTGGAAGAAACAGCAGCAAGAAAAGGAGACTGCTGAGCAGGATCCAGATAAGGACATTGATGAGAGTGAATCCTGATCTTTTTCGTACTGATGTTTTGTTATTTTCATAAATGAATAGTTTATACCACTTGTGGCTCTCCTAGAAGTTTTTATATTCACTAGTAAGAATTGCTTGGAATCTTCTGACACTTTTGAATTATTTTTAAAATGCTCTTGGGCTCACTGAGGGATTGCTGGACTTCTGTGCCTCCACACCTCTCCGTTTGCCCACACCCGGCCTTAGGAAATGTAATTAAGGTAATGCTCACCATCTTACAGATGGGCCTGCAGACTTCGCAGTCTTTTTTAAAGAAAGTTTTCAGGTTACACTCTTTAATTTTTCAGGTGTAGTTTTCTCTTGATTATTTGTTTCCTTAAAGATAGTCTATGCATTCACTTGAAACCTCTAAATTTACGGCTTCGTCACACGGACTGGAGATTAGTTGCCAACACTGCACACAGTGGTTGTGTATCCTGCCTTGTTTCCTCACTCAATAAAACGAGCCAGTACTGGTACAGCACACTGTGAAGACTAGAAAAGGAATATACGTGGTGTAGCACAAATGTTCATTATTTGCTGTTTCTAAGTATGTTCTTTATAGAATTAAATGCACTTAGTTTAATTCTTAACATCTAAATATCCTTACCTTTTAATAGTCTCAGTTATACTAAGGGCTTTTTAAAGCACTACTTGGATAGTAATTTCTAGTGACTATATTTCTGAAAAAGCTTTTTTTAACAAGGCATATTTTACAGTTTATGTTACTACCAAAAAGTTGGGCTTTGTAATAGCTTGCTTAAGGAACAATGGCTTGTTTAAACTTATTTATACATGTGCTGTAAAAAGGGATGTCCCATCTTCAAATAAGTTTAGGAACTCCTATAATCAAGTTTATACCATGTTAATGGAGTCTCTTATAATTGGGCTTCCTGGAGCCTTTGATATGCTTCTGTACACTGAACTTCCACAGCAGCACTGCCCAATGGACCATTCACCACACTTTGTGGAGTGTGCAGGTGTTTCTACTCAGAATCCCAGTTCCCCTCCCAGTACGCCACGGCGCGGGCTGTCTGCGCATGACTCCTGGTGCACTGAGCTGACTCTTAGCTTAGAGGGTGTGGACAAACACCCAAGGGGCCTCTGAAAAACAGGGATATAAATGCAGGTGAGACTGCGAACACATTTGCTAATATTGTGCTCACATTCTCCACCAGAAAAACTCATCTGAAATTGTTTCCTTTAACCTGCCCTGTATTTTTTGAATAATATTTTGTTTTATTCACTCCTGAATAGAATTGTATTTTCAAGACTTATTTTTCCCCTCTCAGCACCATTAGTGAGCAAATATATTAAGTATGAAAATATTTTCATCCAAAGGAATAAAATACAAATTCTGTCTTGAAAATAAGGTCATGTTTGAGGGCAGAAGAAAATACAGCTCTTCAGATAAGTCATTTTGGCATCTCTGCTTTAGTTACTGGCCCGCTGGTTATGCTGGTGCAGGCCTGCAATCCCAACACTACAGAGGCTGAGGCAGGAGGATGAACTCAAGTTTGAGGGTGGCCTGAACTATACTGCAAGACCCTATCTCTAAAAAAAAAAGAAAAAGGTCACTGGCCTGGATTCAGGCCAGGGATGTCAGTGGCTCCATCGAGTACTGAGTCTTTGGGCAGTGAGTAGGACAGTCTGGTTTAGTATCTTCTGTCAGTATGCAGGGGCAAGGCGAGAGGTGAGAACAGTAAATTCCGATCATCCTAGTCCTCACATCATCTGTGTATGCTGCATGGCTACGTCAGAGGAAGGTCAGTGAGCACTCACATGGTCAGAGTGTGCTATGTGCACACAAGGATTCATTTTTCCCATCCTCACTCTGCCAAAACAAGTCTTTCCAAAGTAAAAGGTGTGACCCATTCCATGTGTACTCTTTATTACTCACGGGTATTTTCACCTGTTGTGAAAATACACGGTTGGCCTACTGTCTAGCGACACGTATGTGGCAAGTATGAAGAACAACTTTAAGAGTGACTTTTTACTATTATTTTATCTTTTTTTGAGACAGGATCTCACTATGCAGTTCATACTGGCCTTGAGCTCACTCTGTAGCCCAGGCTGGTCTCAAACTTGCAATGATCCTCCTGCCTCAGCCTCCCAAGTGCTGGGATCACAGGCATGTGCTGCCATGGCTGGCTTTTTGCTGCTTTTAAAACAAAAACTCGTTTTTTTGTTTAAGAGAGGCAGGACTTAAGCAAACTACCGTGAGGAGAAAACAGTTCAGGACCAACAGTATGAAAATAAATTAACTGGGAAGAATTTACATGCAATAAATTCAAATGTCCTGGACAGGGATTATTTCAGATGTGCACTTAAAAAATGTTCTGTATAGCAACAGTGACAAAAGCTATACATCCTAAATGGTGACTGTTTACAGACCTGATTTAGTTATATGAATGACCAATGAATATCCAGGAGACTCTCAAGTCGGCAGTGTCTTTTATTAGACATCTTAGATTTATACATTTCATACATGCTTTTAAAGCTTCAGTTGACAGTTCAAAACAAAATAAATAGTACGTGCAGCAGTGGCTCTCAGGCACAGAATTGAGGAGGTCGGAGCAAGTCTTTTCCCCTGGCAGACGGTGGACACTGGGTGACGACAGTGGAACTGTCCTGACCTAGTGGCCTTCTTGACTGAATTTCATTATGACCAACAGCTTTAATAGGTGTGATACTGCTAACTGGAAATGAGATTTAAAATATACTTTATAACCTATATTTTTGTAAAGTTTTTAAGAACTAAATGATAATACTTTTCTCCTAATCCAAGAGCTCCAAGATCACCCAATGAAAATAATATTGTCCATAAACTACCGGGACATCGATCTGCCTAAGAGCCACTGCCCAAGGTTATTCAATGTCTTCAGGTCTCACCGGGTGGGGTAATGGGATGATGGATTTCTTCTCTGTGTCCCTGGAAAGCGCTTTCCTCATATCTGTGACAAAGCAGGGTTTAAGGTAAGCACCCAAACAGCAGAGCATTCTGGATCAAATTAAAAATGTTTAGGAAAAAGCCTCTAACTTCCACCAGATTTGAAGGGAAATGTTTTAACTTCATCAGCTGTGGGCAGTGCTTACCATAGGCATCCTCGTCTGGCTCCCCATTGCTGGCTGAGTAGTATTCTATGACCGTCCGGTACACGCTGTAGCCCAGCTGCTTGTACATGTTGACTGCAACCTGGTTAGACACTCTGACGAAGAGATCAACGAAAAATCCACCCTTTCTTTAAAGATAAAAAAACATGGCAGAACATCAAAGCCTAAAGAAGTAATATAATACTTCTATAAAAACCCTTTTTTCTTTTGCTTTAAATGGTAGTAATAGGGTCTTGCTGCTGACTACATCATAATAGTAACTTTTACTGTTCAGAGTTTATGACAATTATTTTGTAGTTTAAAAAAATGCGTGTTTTTTATGCATTTTTCATAAAACTTTTTTTACAATTCTGCTCACTGGTTTTTTTTAAGTGACTCTATTTCATGTCAAAGCAGTTGTCACACGCATTTTCATAGCACAGGATGTGTTCACTGCTGTTGAGATGGGAGCACTCTGAAGCCCAGGTGCAGGGACCAGACACTGCGCTCTCCGGGCAGCGTCTGCGGCTTGCTCACCTGGAAGGCTCCACATCGACTAGAGAATGCTACCTCCCCACTTCTGCTGTAGATTTCCCACATTTTACAGCTGGGGTCCTGCTTATGAACTAACAGAATTGGACTTTGCATTCCTGTCACTTGCTTCTCCAGTCAGTATTGAGCCAGCCTCCTGAGTGGCTGGAGCTTATTCATCTTTGATCACACAGGCAAAAAATACAGCACGTGTTTAAATTTAAAAAAAAAATTACCTGATTCCTTTTCAACACACCCCCTCCTCTCTCTGTCTCTCTCTCTCTCTCTCTCTCTCCGTCTCTGTCTCTCTCTCC
>PVLD010001576.1:0-56878 GCA_004027595.1 Dinomys branickii | reverse complement strand
GACCCAGTTGATGAGGACACAGTGTCATGTTGTTACAGCCTACCTTTTCATTACATGGCAGTCAGCCACAGCACTCACCTTATTTTTGATCACTCCTCATAAAGATATGAAGACTTTCTCAACACTGCTTCAAAGAGCAGCGAGAGCAATGGAGTAAGTGTGTTTAAAGTGTGGGGGAATAGTTTAAGGGAGATTAAAGACAATGTCTTTTACTGTCATTTTTAAATTTAACATTTGCTGTTTTCGATCACCCCTTATACCTGAGTGGTCCACAGTTCCATCAGAAACCTTCCCAGCCTCTCCCACTATCAACCAATCACAATGCCAGGGACACTTGTTGAGCATCTTGTCACATGGTGCTGCTCTCAGGTCTCCAGTGGGGCAGCCACTGCCATGACAGTGTGCACACCTCCAGCCTCAGCAGAGGATGCCGACCTGTCTTCAGCCTGCTTGCACCGCCCGACATCCCACACTGGCTGAGGCTCCACTCCTGCAGTAGCGAGCCTGGGTACACCAGACATGTTTTTTCTTGCAATCTTGTGGCATAAAGGCATCTCAGTGTGACTAGTACCAAGAATTGAACTCAGGGCCTTCAAACTGAGCTACTCCCTAGCCCTTTTATTTTTAAATGGGGTCTTACTAAGTCTGTAAGTTGCCCAGATTAGACTTAAAAGTCTTGATCCTCTTGCCTCAGCCTCTCAGTGTGCTGGGATTACATGTGTGCACCTGTATTACTAATGAGGCTGAATATGTTTGTTAACTTAACATTTAGATTTCTCCTTCTGTATAGTACTGCTCCCAGCTGTAGTTCTGTATGTATTTTGGACATTCAGCACTGTGCATCTTTCCTCAATTTGTGGCTTGTCATTATCTTTATGGTATCTTTTGTTGAACAGTTACTCTAGTTTGTTAAAGCTGAATATGCATCTTCCCTATACACTCAACACTTTTTATTGCCTAGGGAAGGAGCTCTTTCTACCCTGAGATCAGAGAGACTCTCGCACGTTACATTCTCAGAGCGTCCAACTTTTGCTTGTCACATCTACAGTTTTGTGCATCTGGATCTGACCTGTGTATGGCAAGGGGAGAAACCTGGAAAGGTCCCCACGGGGACAGCCTGTACTGAAGAGGCTGTTTCCACACTGTGGACCCAGTACCCAGGGCCACCTGACATGTATCCAAATCGTCTATCCTTGGGCCTGTTTCTCACATTGTGTTCTGCTGGTCCACCCACCTACCCAAGGCAGTCTCATTCATGGCACACTGCTATGTGGAGGGGCAAATCCACTCGTTTTGTTGTTCTAAGACTATTTTGCTTGTACATTTTAGAACTAGCTCAAAAAGTCCCACATAAAAATACCTGGGATTTTGACTGCAATTGTATTGTACATGTGGCCACCTGCTAGTTTTGCGATGTCCCCCAGTCCAGGCTCTCAGGCTGTCCACCTAGGTAGGCTATTTTAGTGTCTGTCAATAACCAAGTTTCATTAATATCAGAGGTCTCATACTCAGCTTGTATGACTTTTCTTAAGCATGTAACTGTTAATGCCACTGCCATGCATCTTTTTCTGTATTTTACTGTTTTTGTATATTAAAATACAATTAATTTTGTACTGCCTTATTTTTAATAATTCTAAATATGTACTTGTAGATTTCTGTGTATTTCGATTTATATGGTCCTATCTGTAAAATACAGCAGGTATTTCACTATTTTTGTATATTAAAATACAATTGCTTTTATATTACCTTATTTTTAAACATTTACTTGTAGATTTCTGTGTACTTTCTGTTTTTATGGTCCCATCTATAGAACACATCATTTTTGGGTACTCTCCACTTCTATTTCCTAGTTTGCTACAGTTTTTATCAAGAATAAATAGTGGGTTGTATCAAATTTACTACATTTACCATGTTCTTGCTGGCTTGAACCACCAGTGGTACATGCATGACTGTCCCATCAAGAAGCCTGTACCACTGGTAGCACAAAAGGATACAGTCATGTTTCTTGGTATTTTTACTTTTATTAATAAAAAGCCTTGTACCAGTTGTTCTATTAAGGGATAGAAAGAACTGTGGTCCTCCCTTATTGCTTTGCTACCACCTGCCCACCATGGACTGTTTCTCCTCTGCTATGCCTCTCTACCATGCCGCCTGCCTCAGAGCCAACCAATTATGGTCTGAAACCTCTACTAATTGTGAGCCAAGTAAACCTTTACTCCTTTAACCTCAGGTGTCAGGTATTTTGTCTCACCAACGAGAAAGTAACTAAGACAGTGACCTTACGGTAGTTATTTCCTAAATATTTGTTGAAAATTTCTAGAGAAGCCCCATTTCTTTACAGAAAGAGATCTGGCTACTGACTGAATTCCTTTAAGGGCTTGCAACCTGTTTTTATATTGTCTTTGAGCTAAGGGTGGTTCCTACAGTTTTGAAGATCAAAAAAAGGAACAAATGGAGTACACAGTAAACATTGGTGGCCTGCAAAGCCCAAATATTTACTGCCTGACCCAGGAAAGGCTTGCTCACCTTTGCTGTACACCCTTAGCCAATTTCTGTCAGGTTCTTCTAGCAGAAAGAAGCATGTTCAAATCTCCCATTATGATAACAATTTGTCCCTGTAGCTTTGTAAGTTTTGGATTTTTTACTATGAACCTATGTCAATGGGTACATAATTCATCAAGAAGTTGTAACGGAATTAAATCTTTTCTCTATATGCTCATAACTTGTTTGCTCTGGCAATAATTACTCAAATACAATGTAACTATTATTACTGTAAGGACAGCATCTTTCTTTTGGCTAGGTTAACTATTACTACTGTAAGGACAGCAACTTTCTTTTGGCTAGGTTTTGCATGACAATTTCCAATTTTTCTTTACTTCCAATCTTCCCTTGTCTTGAATCTTTACATGTTTCCTACAAACAGAGTACAGTTCTGACCATCTCAACTGGAGTTGTTGGTCTATTAACATTTACCATTGTAACTACTGGTAACATCTGGGTTCACAGCTATGGTCTTATTTCATACTTTTTGTTTTAACAGCTTTACTCCCCTTACCTTTTGTATCAGTGTTCACCATTCAGTTTTTTATGTCCTCTGGAAGTTATGTACTATTTCATTTTTAATGTATATATTAAAAATACATATGCATATAAGCATATGTATGTGTAGGTATGTATACACCCACCCAGACAAGTAAATACCTTAAGAACCTTAGCAGCTGTCAAGCTTCTGGAAAGGAAAGGCAGTCAGTGGTTTTCTTCTCAAAAAGAGAAAATCGATAAAATACATTAAATCCTGTGTGCAAGGTCACAGAGGTTAGACCCACTTTCTATCTCTCTGTCCTGCCAGGTACTCTTTTCCAACAAGGATGTCACTAACGAGATGTGTGTGGTGTAATAAGGTGCAAGGTGTGTAAATTATATCTTGTTAAAAAAAATTTCCTCCCTTACTCACTCTAGGGAGAACTTTAGAAAATCACAAAGCCCAGAGTGAACTTCCTTTTCAGCTAATACTCTTTCTTTCCTTATGGGTTTATGCTGTACATGGCTCAGTATCCGGGGCAGTTACTCCTTTAAAACCCCTGTACATGAGGTACCATGTGCACACAACCCCGGGAGCCTCTGCTTCACTGTGCTCTTCCCTAGCACACAGGCTTTACACTGGAGAAGGATGGGCAGTTTGACAAGGGCCAGACACACACTGTCTCTCCTCTTCCAGACCTGGCAGGAGATTTTTTTTTGGTCTTTCTGAGGCAGGGTTTCACTATGCAGGTCAGGCTAGCCTGGAACTCTTGGCGATCCTCCTGTCATGTACCACCATGCCCAGCAAGAAACCTTCTTTCAATTGCTAGGTGACCTTGTATCACATAGAGAAGGCGTCAATGGATACAGAAGGCCTCTTTTATCTAAATGTCACGTGGTGGCAGTTTCCAAACTATGTGTTAAGGTTCTCCCAACTCAGAGGAGCCATAGGATATGTTCTATGTTCAAGGAAAAAAAACAGCAAAACTTTGTCAGACACTGGTAAATGTTAAAGTACTGAACAAAGTCAGTACTACATCATGCTATATACCTTCCAATGCCATGGTATTTTTATGAAGCTGACTACCTGGCAGTTGGTGTGACTGAAAACTATACAACTTGTGCCCAGGAGTATCAGTGAGACACTAAGGGCAGGTGGTGTCAGGAAGCTGTTTCCAAGGTCCAGAAGTCATCAGATGCCCAACAAGTGCACACACCTCATGACTGGTAATCACAGTTAAAAATGAAATAAGCACATTTTACTTTAAAATATCTTGTTTTTTCCTAAGTGGCTACTAGCTGTTGGGCTATAAATACTGTACTTATTAAGCTTAAGACAGAGCTATTTGGCCAGGGATATAGCTCAGTGGCACAGCGCCTGCCTGGCAAGCGCAAAGTCCTGAGTTTGATTCCCGGCACCAAAAAAAAAAAGACTGAACTATTTTCTCCTGTCCTATGGATACTGTGAACCTACCGCTGCCGAGAACAATGTGCAAAGCTGCCAGCGCAGAGGCTGCCACGGTGGTGCGAGCACTCGGAGCAGCCTGCTGCAGTGAGCCAAACCCACCTTCCCAGCCTGCGGGCCTCAGGTGGCGCAGCAAGGCAAGAGCAGCGACGTGTGACAGAGCTGTGAGGCTGAACATGAGGTAAAACTGGGACAGTCGTCCAGCGGGGAGAGGAACCTTAGACATTCAGCAGAGTGAGATGGGAGAGCACGCACGTCAGGGGTTGTACTGAGAAGCAGGATCTCACCTTTCCGAGATCTCTTCTAGTAACTCCATGAGCTTAGCGGCCAGACCAAGGCGCCGAAATTCGGGAGCAACAGACAGGGCTGTGACATGGCCATGCCACTCCTCCCTCGCGACAGAGCCTTCTGCTTTGCCCATGACTGCCAGCGAAAAAAACGGCACGGTGCAATTAGACACTCTGACGTAGAGCCACAGAACCACTCCTGGGGCATTTCTAAGCTAAGGGGAGCTAACAACAAAGTATTCATTTTCAGTGTTACTCGGGGCCAGCTAGCTAATGAGTTAGTCCTTTTACTTGAAAATTCACTTGCCAGTGAAACGCTGCATCCAGTTCTAGGATCAGACTTAAGAAAGGATTTTTTAATGACATACTAAAAACACAACTAATTCTAAACAAACCTGAATCTGTACTTTTTCCAATGTCTACATTTCACACGGATGTATACCTGTATCTGAGATAATTCACAGGTTTTGCTAGCCCAGTGTCTAAAACAACGAGCTCAGGAAGCTGCTGGGTAGCAGGAAAAGAAATACATGTCTTCCTACCTAGAAAGGGACCATGGGAAATACTCACTGTAGCCCATCAACTCTCCCCCAGGAGCCTCCGCCACGATGAAATACTCCGGCCAGTGCGCGAGGTACTGTAGGTAAAAGGGAATCCCATACTGCAGTGTGTCAAGGAGCAGAAAAGTTCCTTTGGAAAGCATATTAAGATGAATGTAGCAGTACACAACCTATAATCCCAGCTACTCAGGAGGCTGAGGCAGGACAACTTTGATTTAAGGTCAACCTGGACAACATCGTGAGATACCTCCCCATCTCAAAAATAAAAAATGAAAAGGGCTGGAGATGTAGCTCAGTGGTGGCTGCCTAACACGGGCAAGCTGTGGATGCAATCTGTAACACCAAAAAACACACAAAAAAAATCTCCAGCGCATTGTTTCTTTATCCCTCATTCTGTACACACTCAGTAATTTATTCCCTCACTTCACCCTCTAAGCCTGCGTCATCCTCACCGCTAGGTCCCCATTCCCGTACTTCCTCAGTGTAAGCCCTCTGGTACTTTCATGAGAGCACACGGTCAATCACACTTTAAACAGAGTAAGTGCCAGGAAGGCTACTCCATGTTGAGGTCCCACACTCTCCTCTGGAGATAGTCATGACTTTGGGAATTCTTCCAACACAACCCTCACTAAGGCAGGCCAGCCAGTCTTCTGCCACCCAGCCTATGACCATCTCCATGACCACCTCCTTGGAGAAAAGTCCCCCTCCCTGCTTTCCCGACACCCCGACTCAATCACAACACCGACAGCTTACTTTCAAACATGGACTGATAACAAGGCCGACGGCCCTCTGCCCCGGGAGCCAGCCCAGGGCCTCACCTGTGTGAGGCGAGCGCTCTGCCACTGAGCTACACTCCAGCCCTCAAATAACTTAAGTCCTTCACGAATACAACTCACTTTATTTAAGCATCTCCTTATTGTTGTAAGATTATTCCAAAATTTTAATTCTCCTGGAGTAACTGTGTAATCATGTAACTCAGAGGTTAGCAAACTTTTTCTGGGAAGGGCCAAGCGCCACCCGTCCCAGGCTTATGGGTCGGTACACCAGAGTCTTGCAAACATCTAACTGTGAAAGCCATACACAATGTATCAATGAGTCAGCATGAACAGGCCCCATAAAATGTAACCTTACACAGCTATATATTCAGCCCATGGACCTCAGTTTGCTAACCTCTAACATAAACTGCATCTATTACTATTTTCAAGAACTGGGATTACCATTACCCTTCCCAAGTGCCTTCCAGAAAGCAGACAAGCTGATATTGCCACTAGCAATTTAAAAAAAGGTACCTTCCTCACCAGCACCGGCACTGAGTTATTTGTTTTTAATTCTGGAGCATTTGATATGTTAAATATGGCTTGTCAGTTTGGTTAGTCTGGTATCTCCCCCGCCACCCCGCACTCCAGCTGGGGGTTGAACCCAACGCCTTGGCACTGAGCTACATCCCAGCTCTTCTAGTGGCAGCACGGGAGAGATCGCTACTTGTTACCAAAAACGCTTTCTTTACTTTAGTGCCAGGTCCCAACCTAAAGCTGGAGACACTTCAGGAACCCGATAGGAGCAGACAGGCAGGGGCAGAACTGATTATTCGGTCCCAGAAGGGCCATGTGGGCCTCCCTAGCAGTCCCCTTTCCTAGGGAGGACAATGTCACTGCCTCTGCAAGTTCTGCTACAGATGCAGGTGTGAGGTTTGCTCCGCAGCCACGTGAGCAGGAAAACGAAGGCCACCCTGGGGATGACGGGGTGGTCAGACTACAAAGAGCCACTGTGATTTCTCCTCTTTCCACCTCTAACTGTGGCTATTTCACAGAGCTACCATCCGTCCTGAACCATCTGACTCCATGAGAGGGAAATGTACGGCCCCATCAAAGCCCCACACTTCGCACGGGTGCGTGCGTAGCACTCAGCCAGAGGGCAGGGCAGGGTGGCACCTTGGGACCGACCTACCGCATAGTGCAGCACAGCGCTATTTGCTCCACCAGGTAATCCTTTCTGGGATGCTTAGGTTGCTCCCCACCTACAAGTTTTCAAATTTTCCAATAACTAACTCTGCTTCTTCGTTTTGTTTCTCAATTTTCTTTACTCTTAGTAAATCTTCATGTGACATTTTTGAGGAAAGGATACAGTTTCTGTAAGTGGATCCAAGTTACTAGAAGAAAAAAAAGAAGTGTCAGTAGTAAGTAGTGTTCACAAACACCAGTGGAAATAAGCTCGCTCAAACTAAGAGGAACATGCTGGAAGGGAACGAAATGTGCTTGACCCACAGCTCTAAACCCAGCACCTCAGAGGAAGACGGCCGCTTTAGCTGTGTGGCTGCCACAGCAAGCTGCCACAGACTTTATAAAGGTTTCCACACGTTTTCCTTTAAGCGCTTCTTTATAAACCATTTAACAGTTATAAAGTACATCAGGGGCCAGGGATAGAGCTCAGCGGCACAAGCGCCTGCCTGGCAAGCATAAGGTCCTGAGTTCAATCCCTGGTCCCAGTAAAAATAAATAAATAAATAATGTACATCTGAACCTCCCATGGCCACGAACTGCTAGTGGAACTGGGCCCAATTAGGTGTGCACCTGGGACAGACTGAAGGTCACACTCCTGTGCTGCCCATATGACATGAGCATCCTCGCTGCCTGTCTCTGCGCTTTCCCTCAAGACTTCTCTTTCCACCTCTCACTGTGGGGACCATACTTCTCACTGTGTGTCCTTGGAGGAAGTCCATCATCCGGGCCTCCCACCACACCACCCCAAGCTGCACTCCTGAAGCCCACTCCCCTGCAGCCTGCTCAGGCCCCTCTCCTTCCTCTCAGTGCAGCCACAATATGGCCAGGCTCAAAACCAGCTACTCTCAACTGTCTCCTTCCCATTTCTCATGAAATTCTTCTCTGGGGACCTTTATGATGCCTCACAGCCAGACTGCATTTCTCTAGTCCAACAGTTCTCAGCCTTTTTGGTTTCAAAACTCCCTTGACACTAAAGAATTATCACACATTTGTTTATATGGGTTGTGGCTATTAACACTTTAAAATCTAAAGTAGTTATTTGCTTAAAAACACCTAATAGATCATATGTTAACATTAATAACTTTACCAAGAAATCATTAAAATTCAAAAGAAACTGGAGACAATGGTATTACTGTAAAGTTTTGCAGCCAGGCATAGTGGTGCATGCCTATAATCCCAACGCTTGGGGGGCTGAGGCAGGAGGATCAACGTGAGGTCAAGGCCAGCCTGAACTACATGGCAAGGCCCTATACCAAAATAAGTAAGTAAACACATAAATACAAACAAAATAAAGCTTTACAAGGTCTGGCTTAACAGAAGGCAGCAAATCCTCCCATATTTGTTATATCTGCTGTTCAAAGATCGCACATCCAGAAAACGTCACTGTCCCCCTGGGCCTGGCCCAGCGGGACAGTGGCTCCTCTCTGTCCTTCCTTCCTCTTTAAAGCCTCTGGCTCACCTGCCTCTCCACAGGCTGTCTGTTTCATCGCAGACCACACCAAGGTGCTGCTGCCTGTTGGTCACCCGTGCAGGGCGTCACCATGCAGGACCCTGCTCCCGCAAGCTTCTCCTTGCACCTGCACCCTCACTCTCTGTCTCCTTCCTGGAAGAAACATCTAGCCCTGATGCTCGGCAGCCAGCAGCAGCTTTCTGTGCTATTCCCCACTCTGCCTGAAGTGCTCTCTTCCTGGCTGCCTGCACCCACCAGTGGGTCTTCCTCCCACCTCAGTGGGCCACTCAGTCTCCTTTACTGCGGCCCCTGGTGTCCCTGGATGTATCCTAAAATCTACATTCGTTCCATCAGCGATGTCACCTGTCTCCATCTCTACACAGCGTCACCCTCAGATCCCTCTTTGGGACACACCTAACATGCGATGCCCCACCTGAATGCATATGAAAAGAAGCCCAAATCACAGGACGGCCAGTGGGGCTCCAACTTTCATTTCTCCTGCCTCAGCCTCCCAGAGTGCTGGGATTACAGGCAGAGGCCAAGGCCTGGCGCCTCTTGCTCCTGTACTTGCTCTACCCCAGCAGGTACCCACATGCTCCCTTCCTCTCTCCACCTCTCTCCGGGGACACCTGCCCTGAACACCAGACCTACAGCCGAATCCCTGCCACTTGATTCGCCCTCCCTGAACACTAAATTTACCATTTTACTTGTTTCCTCTCCCAGAGGTAAATTCCCAAGACTCAGTTTCTTTCTGTTAACTGCTGTATCTCAAGCCCTGGCATACAGCAGGCACTCAAACATTTCTCCAAGAACAGATGTTAAATTTATTGCAGTGGTCTGCGCCCATGGCTGATTTCAATCTCTACTGCAACACCTAACCCACGGGATTCCCACTGCTTCCCACCAAAATGAGCCAAGAAAAGCGAGAAAGGGTGGTTGACTCCTCCAATCACTTCACACTGCACAGGCCTGGCCGTTTCAAAGTTCGCTGCCCCTCCATTCCGCACCTCTATCTTTACCCTTGCAAACTCTTTCCTGGCCCTCATTGCCTGAACAACAAAGTAACTAAGTGCAGGCATTCTAAGTAACCAAGAGCTGCCGGAAAGTAACAGGAGGTCTGCAGGCTAAAGGCAAGTACAGGTCCTCTGCATCATAAAGCACTTGCGCATCATTGGATTGCTGTATCCATGGGGGGAGGGGGTCCTAGGACCAATCCCCCAGGGACACCAGAGGGTCTTGGAGTTCCATAAGCAGTGGTTTCCAAACGGCTGAGAATCTTCAATTGCAAAATGTTTCCTGCAGCCAGGGACCAACTTTTTAAGATGCAGCAGAGCCAACCTATCTCCTTGGATAAGACTCCTTGTCCAGGGCTCCATTACTTGAAGCAATTCACCTGTACTTCATAACAAGTAAGGAGTAGGCCAACACCTCACAGATCTGCGAGGATCAAATGGACTCAGGGGCACTTAGGGCAGGTGCAAGTCAGGCCCAGCAGAAACTTCTCACAGATCCCAAGCCCTCAGCACGGAGCCAAAGCTCGGCTTCACCTGTTTCTCTGGCTGTTCGGTTACAGAACCACCGCTTCACACGCGTGGGCCCCGCCAACTGTCTGCTCACAGGTCCCAAGACCACTGCCTCTTTGAGCTGCCCCCAGTCCTAGCGCAGAGCCCTGATCATCCTCCCGACTCCGCCTCGTAACCTCCTGGTTCGCACACACTGGGCCCACCTCCACGGATGGACAGAGGTGTGACAAAGCCACCCGGCAAAATGGCCCGTGCACGATCCCGGTGGTCCCACAGGGGCTCGCGACGAAATTCTTTTCAGTGCTTAGAAATTTCCGCAAAAACTTCTTTTCATAAAGCGTGCCTGAAAATCACCGGCCTCGCCTGATCCGGGCCAGTGCACAGGGCCGCTCGCCGCGGGACCCGAGCCGGATGCGGGGATCCGGTGCTCACAGGAGCCGGGAGCTCAGGCCCGGTGAGGGGATCGGCGGCTAGCGCGCGCCGCACTCACATGTTGTTGAAGCGGAACAGGTCGTCGCAAGTGAAGGCCCGCAGAGTGGTCATCGCGCTACGGGGCCCACCCGGAGCCGGTTCGCCACTACTCTGAGTCCGCCCTGCCGGAAGCCACCCCGCCCACGACCGCCTAGGGGCGGGGTCGAGAACTACTTCCGGGCAACAAGTTTTGCGGCCACCACGGCAAGGACGCAGCTCCATCTGGCGGTCGGAGTCTGGAATTGCTAGGCCGCACCTTGTAGGGTTCCAGCTACGTGATCTCAAGTTGCCCAGGCCCACGTTTAAAAACATGAGAATAAAGCTGAAGTTGAGTCTGTATTTTATTTCATCCAAGACACCCGAGATATTATTTTAATGTATCATCAATACAAGAAAATTGAAAAAATATTTCATCTTTTTTCAGTATTTAGCCTTTGAAATCTGTTGTGTTTTACATCTGTAGCATGATTCAATCTGAAAGAGAAATTGTCACAGAAAATTCTTGTTTGTTTGTTTGTCTTCAGACAGGGTCTCACTACGTAGTTCAGGCTGTCACTGAACTCATGGCAACCTTCCTGCCTCAGTCTCCCCAGTGCTGGGATTACTGGCATGTGCCACCACACCCAGCTATAATGGGAAACTCTTGTTCTGGATTTTGATTTCATAAAATATCTAGTTACAAAGCACAGGTCCACACCTGAGTGGTCCCAAGCATGCTGTTTCCAAATAACTGAAGGCAACATCACCTTTTAAATTTAAATTTAAAATTAGTTAACACTGCCGAGTAATCCCTGCACTTGGGAGGCTGAACCAGAAGGATCACCCTGGGTTTGAGACCAGCCTGGTCTATATACTGAGACCCTGTCTCAAAATTTTTTTAATTTTAAAAGTTAAGAATTCTGAGCCAAGCATTGTGGCATATGCCTGCACTCTGGGAGGCTGAGGCAGGACGGTCCCAAATTTAAGCATGGCCTGGGCAATTTAGTGACTCAGAGAGACACTGTATTATAAAATAAAAAAGTACTGAGGAGGTAGCTCATTGTGAAGGCTCTGGGTTTAATCTTCAGTATACACACACACACACACACACATACACACACACACACACACACACACACACATACGGACTTGACAAAAGGCAGCACTTGGTCCCTGAAGATACAGGGTGCTTTGGGCCACCGGTTTGCAACCACAGATAGAAACCAATCCAGAATCATCCAGTAGTCCCAGGACAGGGGCAGATGTGGGAAGCCGCTGGTGTCCAGCTAAGCCTCCTCAGGTCCCCTAGGGTCAGCATCTCAGAGGTGCCTATTGGCGCTCAGCTTGGCCCAGTGGAGGGCAGAGGGCACTCACAGCCCAGGTAAGGGTGTAACTCAAGGACAGAGGACCCCATAGGTTTAACCCCCAGTTCCAGAGAGAAAAGAAACAGAAAGGGAGGGAGGGAGGGAGAGAAGAAAGAGAAATTGTAGACTGGCAGAAATATACAAGGAAGTGCGTAACAGACCACTCAGAATCCTGCTGCCCAGGAATAAGCCGTGTCTAGCGTGGCAGAGCTTCAGACATCCTCTACGCATTTTTATTTGGTTATTTTTGGGGTACTAAGGATGGAAACCTGCCTTGCACACACTAAGCACTGTACTACAAAGAGATGCAGAGTTAAGGAAAGCAAGGGACTTTTACTTAAGAGGCTCAGTTTACATATGAGGACATTAGATAAAAGGGTTAATATTCCTTGCATTTAACAGAAGAAAAAGTGAATTAAAACTGAGATTGGTCAGCACACAGAAATATGGATGTCTAAGTTTCTTCTACAGTTTAAGATATGCATAATATTATATATGCATTAAATATGGTTTCAACCTCTTAAAATTTTTCATTTCACTTCATTAAGAGGTTGAAATCATACTTTTTAAGGTAAACTTCAATTTAGGGCACTTTTGACTCAGCAGTGGATGAGGAACTGATACTGATTTTTTTTTTTTTTGGCCCCGTCTGCCCTGCTCTTGGAATGGGCTATGTGGCTATGCTACTGCTACTTTTCCAGATTTATATATACACAAGAGGTACAATTATTCACCCTCTCCCCAACTGTTTGGTTTCAAGTGGATAAATGTACATGTGACACAATGTCATTTTTGGTACTATTTTCCCATTCCTTTCTTCGTGTGTGTGTGTGTGTGTGTGTGTGTGTACGGAACTGGGGATTGAACCCAGGGCTCTTACACTGAGCTATAGTCCAAGCCCAGCTTTTTCATTTTTTATTTTGAAGCACAGTCTACCTAAATTGTCCAAGCTAGACTCAAACTTGGGAACTATCTCACTTTTCTCACTGCTGAAACGGAACACCCAGTGCCCACAGTTAAAGGAGGAAAGGTTTGCGCTGGCTCACATTTGTAGAGGTGTCAGTCCATGGTCAGCTGGCTCCAAGGCAGGGTGGCCTAGCACAGGGGCATCATAGAGGAGAAACAGTCCATGGCAGGGCAGGCAGGAAGCAGCAAAGCAGCAGCAGCGAGCCTTCCCTTCTCTTTTATCCCATTCAGGCTACGAGCCTCTTGGGTGGTGCCACCTACACCTAGGGTGGACCTTCCCATTGTTCACACCCACAACTATATTAAACCAAGTTTCTGGGGCAAAGAGTAAGGTCTTCCTCCTTACTCTTTGTAATGGGGTGTCATTAGCGATAGCACCTCCACAATAGACCACATCTGATGGTACATACATACATTTTAATCCCAGTCACTCAGACAACTCCAGCAATTAATGCTGAAATTTACCAATTCAAATCCAAATCGTTCCCAGGTATCTGGTAAGATCATGAGCTGGTTCAGCCTCTCTTTGTTACTTTTTTATTTTTTCTTACCAGCAGCAAAAGCAGCTTCCACTTCCCTGGGCAAGTCCTCTCTGGAGTGATGAGCCAGAGACAGAAAGAGTTCTGTTTACACTAAACCTACAGGTGACTATCTGAGCCAGAGTCAAAAGCCTGAGTCCTGGATGATTCCTTTTATGTGACATTCTGCAAAAGGCAGAATTATGAGAGCAGAAAACAGATCAGTGGTTGCCCAGGGCTGGGTTGTTGGGGAGGGTGAGGGATCAGGGAGGATATAGGATCAAACATGTCTGTCAAAATTCGCAGAATGTAGCCAGGCTTGGTGGTGCACACCTATAATCCAAGCACTCAAGAGGCTGAGGCAGGAGGATCAGTGAGAATTGGAGGCCAGCTTGGGCTACATGTGAGTTCAAGGCCAGCCTGAACTACACAGTGAGACCCTGTCTCAAACAACATAAACGGCCCCCCCCAAAAAAATTCACAGAATGCATACTAGAAAGTGTATCTACGTTATGCTTTAATAAAACCTGACTTTAAAAGAATCCAATGAAACTCTGGGGAGCCCACAGTTGCCTGTGCTCCTAGGATACGCTTTTACTGATTTCCATCTCAGCGCGTTGGGTTTTATTTTTACCGCACAGGAAAACAGTTTCTGTCCCAGCTGCACTTTTTCCCTGCATTGAAGATGACTCATATTGAGTAATTCCTTTTCCTGCTTAGTTGGAAAAAAAAAGACAAGTTTTTACCACATTTAATTGCAAACTGTTTTCCTACTCATTGAAACAAAACACCATGTGCTCTCTGTAAATAGTGCTGACCCAGATTCATGGCTTTCGTTGCAAAATCCCACACCTCACAAAGGAGGACAGCTTGGGTTTCATCTGCTGTGGCGCTGCCCCTGGTCCTTCAGATTGTGTGACAGGCACAAAACTGATGGCAAATCCACATCTGATATCCCCTGGGGGAGACAAGCAGCTAGGGTGCTGGCTGGGAACCTCGTTTATAAATTTTATTTTTCTATAAAATAATAAGTGGGCAAAATGGATGCCTCGACCCTCACCATCAATGTGGTCACCTGTCTTCAGTTTTGCTACCCAAGATGTGCAAATGTGTTCACCACTGAAATCGAAAACTGGAGCTTTCAGTCACTTTGGGGAAAATGGGTGCACCTGGAGAACATAACGCTAAGCAGAGTAAATCAGATGCACCAGCTTCAGCATGGAATAGCTTCCCTTGCGTGAGAAACCCTAAGTGGAAATAAATGAAGGAGCAAAACAAAAGATGGCTAGATTTTTTTGTTGCTGTCTTTTTGAGACAGGGTCTCACTGTGCAGTTCAGGATGCTCTTGAACTCACTTTGCAGCCCAAGATGGCCTTGAACTCTTGACACTTCTCCTGCCTCAGCCTCCCAAGTGCTGGGATTACAGGCATGTACCACCACGCCTGCCTGAGTTGTTCTTTTGCAAAACGGAAGGGGACCAAGGGAGGGAGGGAAGGGGAAAGAGACCTAAGAAAAATTAAGCCACGACCAGCTCCCCTGGGTATTGTAGTCATCACGTCCTCCAAACATGGACAAATAAAAATACATACTTAGAAATGAAAAATAAATGGTTGCTTTCAGTTTAACAAGGCAGGCTATATACTTCTCCCTACCAATACTTCCCTAAAATGAGGGGCAAAGAAGATTTTAAAAATCCAGATATTAGAAGAAGCGAGCAGGGCCAGTGGGAGCCAGCAACACCATCCAGGCTCCCCAGCAATTTACTTCTGGTAGCAGAAAGGAAGGAGTTACCAAGAGCAAGAGGGAGGGGAGCAGTGGGCTGGGGTAGGACAGAGATGTGACTGAGGACAGACAATGGAACCTATTCCCCCAGGAGACCCAGCTCTGCACCCATCCTCAGAGCACAGGGTGAAGGGCAGAGGCGACTTTGTGCCCCTCCCTGAGGGGGGGCAGCCAGTGACACAGCGTGGAGGTTCATGCCTCCCTGTGCAGCTGGAGGGCAGGATACTCCCTTGGGATGGAACTAGCTGACCTAAGCAAGGGAAGAGCCCACAGACCTTCCCATTTTGTGGCTCCACCAGAAAAGAACCAAGGGGAGGGACATGGGGAGAGAGGGCTGGATCGCTACCTTCCAGGACAGGAAGTTAAATGGACTGGTTGGCCTTGAAAAAAAATCAGTAAATATCAGCGTAAGCATGTTTTTAGAAATGTGGAAACTATTACTGAGACCCAGTTGGAGGGGTGGCTTGGGCAAGGAGGCACCAGGGCAGGCATCTGCCACTTTCCATGAAGCCTTCTAACTGCTGATTCTCCCTCCTGCCCCTGACAAAGGAGAGGCGAATCACGGGACTGAACCAACATCCTCAGCAAAGACGCTGGATGGAAATCATCTGCTTCGTTTTGCAAACTTGATGAGTACAATGGTCTTATAATTCATAGATCTCCCCACGGGTGAAATGACTTCAAAAAGAAGCAGGCTGGCCTCTGAGACGGTAACAAAGCCCAGCCACTTTCCACATCCCATGGCCACATCCCTGAGCACACTGGACTCAAAAGCTGCTGGCCTAGAAAGGAGGTGCCCTGCTCACAGCCCCTGGAAAAGCCAGCAGAATCCCAGTGCATCTTGGTGGATCCCACACTTCCCCAAGCACAGTAGGCCCTTCTTTCCTATCAAAGCCAGGAGAGCATGATGGTAACCAGGATACAAAAGCCTGGTTCTTGGCCCTTCCATTGTAGGCCCTCTGTAGGCAATGTAAGGACCTGAAGCCTTATTTCTGGTGCGTGTCACAAGTGTGTTCTCGTTCTCCCCAGAACTGTGGATACAAAAGCCTGATTCTGAGGGAGCAGTACGTTTACACATCTGTTTACTTGGATCTGCTGCACAAGCCCAGTGCCCCAAATAGACCGAGACCGTTTTTCTCTGTGAAGTATGTCTGGTGGGAACCTGGCGCAACTGCAGGTTCTTGTTCCTTGTGTGGCATTGCTTTGTGCTGCTGGGTGGGAACTCAGGGCCTCTCTGAGCACAGCTCCACAGCACAGTTCCAGAGCGGATTTCCATCTCACAGGTTCCAAGAGAGGCTTGGGGCTCCAAGGAGCTCCCTGCAGCAGATGCTTCACCCACAAAACCTTGAACTATCTGTGAGCTGAGATTCTGCGCTTGGGGAGAGTTGTACTTTCCTATACTAATGACAAGCAGGAACTTTCTCCTCTCTGAGATGTTTTGCATATCCAATTCTTCCTGAGTGGTTAAGGAGACTTTAGCACATTAATGTCCCTTGCAGTCTGTCTTTCTTTCAGTCTGTAGTAGATGCATAATTCTATTCTGCGTACAATTATCCAGCAATCGACTACACAGAAAGGAAGACACTGGAACTATAATCTTACATCCAAACCTGATCTCATAACCTATAAAACTGGCAGAAAGTAGGAAGCCTGGACAACAGACATCACGAAGGTACACCAAATACTTTGTCTGTAGTGAAGCATGTTGTTAAGGGTGACCCTGTCCAGTGATACAAATGCATACATGACTATCTACATAAATAAGTGAGCATAATAAAAAGGGGAGGAGTTGTGGGAGGGTGGTTGAAATAATCACTGCCTTAGGGTCACACTTTTACTCACATACTGATTCGTTTCTGGGAAATGCTATTTCTGATGCTGGTGGAGGCAGAGTAGGAGACGCTGTCTCTCAGGATTGGATTCTGGCACTTTCCAGAGCCCAAATTGTCTCTGCCACCTCCCTTCCACCCTCTCCTCTTCTTTGGAAGAAGCCACCCCCAAAAAAGAAAAGAAAAGGAAGGGGCAAAGAGCACTCAAGGAAGGGCCAGGGCCCCAGATCCTCTTCCAGAACACACCCATGGCCTGAGGCCTCCCACAAGGCACCCTACCTCCCATTACTGGCATCCCTGGGGTCCAGTCCTTTGACACATGCACCCTGGGGGGACATCTAGGATTCACACCACAATATAAGGAAGGAAGCTTGATCATCCTCAATTAGGAATATGATGTCCTGAGTTGATTCAAAACATTGACCTCCCATGGTCATTTTGACTTTTGGGAGGAGCCAGAAGTTTCAGTGTCAGATCCAGTGGCTAAGGTGGATGAGGACAGTCATCTTGCTACAAGCCTTTCCACTGGATGACAGTGGGTGGCACAATACTCTCTGCATTTTTGATCACACCTTATAAAGGCAGCCATGAAAGAGGACTTCTAGCACTGCTGTGGAAAGTGGCAAGGATGACAGAATAGGTGTGTGTGAAGTCAGGGCCAGTGTTTGAGAGGGATGAAGGGCAATGAATCTCTCACTGTAATGAATTTTTATTTAAATATTCACCATGTCTCCTTTGCCCCTTCCCCTATGTATATGCAGGGGTTTGTGTGTGTGTGTCTGTGTGTGTGTGTGTGTGTGTGTGTGTGTGTTTACCATCAACACCAGTTCATGTGCTGGATCTGCACTATCCAGGCTGGTAGCTGCTTGCCATAGGGGCATCTGAGGTAACAGCCCATGTGAAGGAAGGTGTGTTCTAAGTGCAAAATACAAGATTTTCAGTGCCAGGCGTGGTGGTGCACGCCTGTAATCCCAGCAGTCAGGAGGCTGAGACAGGAGAGTCATTGCGAGTTCGAGACCAGTCTGGGCTAAAAAGTGAGCTCAAGGCCAGCCTAAACTGCACAGGAGACCCTGTCTCAAAAAGTTAAAAAAAAGTGGCCCTGAATCAAGGCCAGCAGTTTTCTGAAGCTGTTGGTTTCAAGCAGGAGCCTAAAGTGGTATCTTTCTATGGTCTGTTGGCCATTTCAGAACTTTGGAAATGTAATGGTCAATTCACTAGAAAGAAACAAATAACTAAATAAATTTTACGAGGACTCCAAGATGGCGACCCGGTAGGCCGCAGAGAGAGAACCTCCCAGAAGAATGCCATTCAGACAAAGGAATATAGGAATATAGCAACATGTGAAAGACAGAAAGGAAAGAGGTGGGTATCCTGAACTCAGGAAGGATCTGAAATGGGAATTGAAGCCCTCGGGAAGACTAAGCAAAATCTCTTCTGGAGGAAAGGATTGGAGATCCCCCTGGTGCAGTCAGAGGGAGAGGAGACGGAGAAGGAGGAAGTCACGGCTCCAAACACACCCTTGGCCCACGCCTTGGTTCCGGCATTCCCAGCTTCAGCTTCGGAGGCCCACGCTCACGGATGCCTCCTGACTCGGCCAGGGGAGAGCGGAGTTCCGAGAGCTGGTCCAGGGCTGGAGAGAGGAGGGTGCAGCCAGGAAAGGAGGCAATGGCGGTCAGGAGCAGTTGTTGAACCCAGTGTGAGGATGAGAGGTTGTGACAGCCACTGGGGCAGAGTCCCCACCCTGCGACAACCTTCCTAATCAGCGCCTGGAGAGAATCAATGCAACTAGTACACAGCCCACCATGCCCAGCTCTGTGCCTGCCTTGAGGCGGTGGCCCCCTGCCTCTCTGCTGGGTGACCGGCTACTGGCAGAGAGCAGTGGGGAACCTCAGTGGCGAGCAACAACGGCTCCCAGGGATCCGGCCGAGGAGCAGATGGGGGCTCCAGCACCACAATGGGAGGGAGATGCAGATGCAGGTGGACCGTGTGGCTCCACGCCCTTCTCACTCCAACATCAGGCAGGAAGCACAAGCTGGGTTGCCGGGACTCAGCTCCCACCCTGAACTCTCTCTGGGAGCACCTTGAGTCTCGGCGGCTTGAGCAAGCACCGCCTGTTCCTGACAACAATGGGACGAATCCACAGTCTTCAGGACTCACCCCAAACTGTTAATGTGAGCACCAAGAGGGTCTCTTTACAGCTTGCACATATGAACCTTGCATGAACCCATAGCAACAAATTAGATGAAAAGCAGCAGACTGGGAGTCTGAACAACAACAACATACTCTATACAGCAGACCTGAGAAAATCCTCCAACTCTATTCTAGAATTAATCTTTAAACTCAGTTCATACCCTGAACTAACACAGTGAGAACATGCCAGGAAGATTTCAAGCCCTTACACCAAGCATGGTAAGTCCGTCCAATGCCCAGCTGCAAGGGGTGGGGAATGGTAATACTGGAGATCAGGAGGAGGGAGGAGGAGAAGAAAGGGCCTCTGGCATCGAGGCAATGGGACAGAGCCGAACGGGTCACCAAGTGTGCCCCAACGGGGGCATGTGCCCCACGGCTGCTCCGCTGTGGGCCCCATGGCTGGACTGGACCCGCCCCCACCCATAGCACGGCGATGGGGCGGAGCCCGGCGGTCCGCTGTAAGCATAGGTGCTTTTCCACCTCCGAGCATGGCAGTTTGTATACACCCATGTATGTTATAGTATAGTCTGAGGCAGCTATATCTCTTCCCAAGGCAAGAGTCCAGGGGTATAGATAAACCCAGGAACACAGTTATTATCACAGGGAAGATGACTGATTGAGTGGTAGGGCAACAGAGATGAGGGAGGAGAAAATTGAATGATCAAATGGGCCATCATCTGTGTAACTGAGTAACATATGTGAAGGTAACATTATGTAGGACAGCATCCAGGGCTAATTTCCTTCTATGTTCTTTATAATTTTGTATTTCCTCAATCGTTTTTGTATTAACAGAAGTGAAGATAACTTTATATTATACAGCATCCAGTGCTAATTCCCTACTATCTTCTCTATAATTTGGTATTTCCTTTAATGTTTATGTGTTAACTAATGTGAAGATAACATTATGTAATACAACATCCAGGGCTAATTCCCTACTATATTCTGTATAATTTTGTATTTTTGGCATTGTTTATGGCTTGTTCTGGTTCATATGTCTCCATTCTTTTGTCTTTAAAAAAAAGGTAAAAAAGAAAACGATTTTCAACACAATAGAAAAAATATAAATTATTTCTTTATATTTCTAATGAACGGTTGAGGCAATATTTGAAACATCATGGCTTATATCATATCTATTACTGCAACTGGTTTTGGCCATTTCCCTTTGCTTTACTCATACTGGTTACTAGAAAATTTAGAAATACCCTGCAGCTGGCTTCATGCTTGTACCAGACAGCACCAAGATAGAAGCACATGTTCCATGCTGTTCTCCAGCCAGATAGAATCCAGAATGTAAACCATACACTGTGGAATCTCAGCTACTCAGAAGAAGGTTGAGGCAAGAGGACCGCAAGTTCCAGGCCAGTCTGGGCAATTTAGTAAGCCCCTGCCTCAAAATAAAAAAGGGCTAGGGAAATGGTCAGTGGTAGAGCACTTGCCCAGCATGGGCAAATGTGCAAGGCCCTGGGCTCAACCTCAGTACCATAAAAAAAAGGAAAGAAAAAGAAAAGGAAAGAAAGAAAGGAAGGGAGGGAAGGAGGGAGGGAGAAAGAAATAAAGAGAGATGGGGAGAAAGAGGGCGAAGGGCCAGGCATGGTGGCGCACGCCTATAATTCCAGCACTCAGGAGGCTGAGGCAGGAGAATCTTCGTGAGTTTGAGACCAGCCTGGGCTACAAAGTGAGCTCAAGGCCAGCCTGAACTACATAGTGAGAGCCTGTCTCAAAAAGACAAAAGAAATAAATAAGAGAGAGAAAGAGAGAGAGAGAGAGAGAGAGAGAGAGAGAGAGAGAGAGAGAGAGAGAGAGAAAGGAAGGAGGGAAGGAAGGAGGGAGGGAGGGAGGGAGGGGAAGGAAGGAACGAAACAGGCCAGGGGCATGCACAGGTGTGCACTGTCCTAGGCCCTGTGTCTTGGGCTGCACTGGTGGTTCTCAGTCCTCCTCTCCCAGCCAGCTCCTGCAAGGTGTCAGATGTCTGGGCACCCAAGTCCCCTTGGAGGACCTTCCACTGTCCAAGCAGCCCCAGTATCAATTCAGAAGCCTTTGTGGAACTGCAGGATGCAGCTAGGCCTGGGGATGCAGCTGGGGGGTTGAGCGCTTGGGTTTGATCCTTAGCACTGATAAAAACAAAAATGCTGAGAACCACCTGTGTTAGGAGGAGGGGTGGACACCAAGTCCCGGGGATGGGCAGGGCACATAAGTCTCTGCCTAGAGCCAAAGAATCAAGTTGTAAAAAGGACAAGGCCAGCCAGAGCTTGTGTTCTGGTGAGGAATCTTGGAAGGAGATCAAAGTGCTTGCAAACCTGCAATCAGGACAGACCCACCCTACGAATCACACCGAGGGCTCAAGGAGGGGAAAGAGAAGCCTCCCCGAAAACACTTGAGTGTGGAGTGACTCAGCCCCCCGCCCTAAGGTCTGGTGACAGAAGTGTGGGCCATCTGGATCTCGCCACCTTGGGGCTTCAGGGTCCCCTGCCTGGCGCCACTATTCACCGGTGAGTCAGAGCAAAGCTTAGGCACAAGATTCTAACGTGTGAATCGAGAGAAGCCTGCTCACTTGCTCTCCTCAGCGTTTGCACCTTCCGCACTTAGAGCTCCTGCAGGTTCCCTTGGAATGGGGGTGTCCATCAGAATCAAGATGAGGAGCTGCCCACTGGCCCAGCCCAGGGCTCTGCACTGCAGCCCGAACCATGGGAGACTTCTGACAGGCTTGGTTATCCTTGGTGAGCAGGACGGACCCAACCTCCTTGAGAACACGTTTGCTGGGCTTCTAGCAAAGCTGCCACTTAGGTGCAAGATGTGCCGCCGATCCTTTTATGTTAAAAAAAGAAAAGAGATCTTTTGTAAAAAAGAACCCATTTCCTGAGACAGGTGCCACTCTTTCCCTGCTCCCTCCCTTCCTCTCTCTATCAGTGGCTACTGATTCTGGGGTGTTCTATTAACTTTTTTCTTCAACTCCACTAGGGTTCGCTAAATGGCAAACAGTGTGTTTGGTCTCAAATTCACCTCCTTGAAAATGGCCTGCAATGTGATGGTATTTAGTTTTACTACCAGAGGTGGCCAGATGGTTATAATACCGAGCTACTGTTACAATCACAGCTCCCCCATCATCCCAGGTCTCTTATATGGAAGACGAAGGTCAGCCCTGAATGGTGGCACACACTTGTAATGCCAGCATTTGGGAGGCTGAGGCAGGAGTGCCATCTCAAGGTCAGCCTAGGCTACACAGTGGGTTCAAGTTCACCCTGGCCTACATAGTGAGACCCTATTTCAAACAACCAAAAGAGATGAAGGTCCAAGCTCCTGGCGGTGTGTGTTGGGGGTGGCTCCACGTTTGTGAACAGAGACACATTCATATTCAAGCCTGGTTTCCTCTCTTTTGTGTTTTCTTATACCTAAAGTTTGTATCCTCCACATGAAATGAATGACTTAAACAGTTTCTGTTTCTACCCTGTGTACCTGAGGGGGGATATTTGGCCTTATATCCAATATCCAAAAACAACATTCCTTCCTCTGGCTGGGATCTGACTTTGAAAGCATTATTTTTAGATTTGGAAAGGTGTTCTCTCTGTCTCCACCCAGCACACACATTTTTACTGTCCTCTCATTCCTTCCCAACTCCACCACAGCCTGTTTCCTGGCAATTCAAGAAGTGAGAAATGCCTGGTTGGGGAAACCACGAAGACACAGATTGTGTTGAAATGTGGCCGGGGAGTGTGGGCCAGGAACAGACGCGGCTGTCTTGTGATGCTTCCCCTTGCTGTCTGATCTCGATGGCTTCTTGCTGGAGGCTGCCTGGAGCTCAGGTTCTCACCTGCTTCCTGACACAAGGCATAGGATGGTCTGCAACTGGAGAGATATCTGATAAATATCTCATAAATATTGGGAGCACAGGGGTGCATTCTGGCCTCAGCTGATCTGTAAGCAGCTGTCTGCTGATGACTTGGACATCATGCTAACCCATGTTTTCCTTCCTGCAGGAAACAAGATTTATTGAGCACTTACTAGCTGGGCCAGGCAGGGTTCCAAGCAGGGGGATAGATCAAGCCTGCGCCTGGTGGATTGTGCAACCGTGCTTCACTCTGAGCCACAACATCTAAAGGTTGCCTGAGGTCAGGAACTGTCTGTTTGCAGGGCCCTGGCTGACTCTGTGTCCACACTGTGATTTGCCCTCTGTCCCACTAAGGCAACCACTGTGCCCAACAACCCTGCAGACCTGCAACCCTGCAATATTTCTCCCCTGCCAGTCTTAACTTCCGCCCCATCCTTGCCCAAATTTCTGAGTCCAGCGAGCCTCTTTCTGTGTTCTTGCCCTGGATTATGTCTTCAGCTGGCTGCGGCTGAGGTTTCCCTGACTGCACATAAGCTTCTGATTTACGCAATGTCGAGGGGCTCCTAATGGTGCTGAATGTCAAAGTGAGAGGCGGGGTGGTGAGGGAATCAAGGAGTCAATCAAAGAATGTTGCAAACATTATTTTCACACAGGATTATCGTACAGTATTACAAGGTATTATGTGCAAATTTCCATTTTAAAAAATCATTTACAAAAGGAAGTACAACACAGAATGTGCTGAAGGTTCTTGCTCCCCAAACCCAGGACTGGCAAAAGTACAAGGTCCAGACCCCACCAAATTGGAGGGTGACACATCCTGCAGTTACAGTAACGTGTTTCTGTCTTTACCTGGGTTACACTGATACACGACCCTCTAGGCTGTGCACCTGCAAGCTGGTTTTTATAAAACATAGATCTGAATTCACCATACTATTTTCTTCTCTTGTTTTTCTGCAAGGCTGGGGTGAGCACTGGCTGAGCTGCACCCTCGGCTCCACGTTCTAAGGCAGATGGGTTTGCTGGTGCTTTTCCCACTCTTCCCCACAGTACCTTACTGAATACAACAAAAGCCACATTATACACTGCGTGGTTTCTGCCCCAAATAACTACATGCTGTTAGTTCTGATTTATTGGAAATGAGGAGAAAAGTGTTACCCTCGGTTTTCTTTCGTTTCCTGTGGGGCTTTCAAACTTGTTTCTAAAAGTAGAAAACATATGGAATAGATTTTCGCCACATCCCATCGCATATTTACAGTATTCTCAGCATAGTTTAAGGTTCCTTCTCACTCTTTTCCCTATGTCCTTCAAGGAACCTGAGCCTCGGCCCCTTGTCAGAGTCTGCATTTCTCCCTCTGCCTCTCTCTACTTTCATTTCTCTCCATATTTTCGGCATTCCTTATTTGAAACAAGACACAACACAAAACAGCAAGCACAACACCACTACATGGGACCCAGACGACACAGTACATCGATTTCCAAAGGCATTCTGTGGCCAGTGTCAGGAATTACACTGCTCTAAGAAATCCAGCTGTCTCCCCCTCCAAAGTTGCCTGAACATCCACTTACAAAGGAGAGACTTTTAAAATGCAATACTCTCAAATCCAGCAAGAGATTTCTCTTTGAATATTAAATGTTAAAATCACATGCATAATTATAGAATATTTTAAAGTTACAAAAATATTTTAAAAACCCATCCTGACAGTTTACCTGCAACTGCTATAAAAATTTCTATGAAATATATAAAATCACAAAGGCTCTTTATAAAAAAAAAAAAAAAAGAAAGGAAGGAAGGAAGGAAAGGAAGGAGCCTCCCGCAGACCTGAGGAGTACCTGATGCACTGCACTGGACAGTCTTGTCAAACGCCTGCTATGGAACGCAGGAGGGCAATGGATACCTTATGTGTCACCAAGCATGTGCCCATACATATCAGCCAGCCTAGAACGGCCACCTCAGGACACTCAAACCGTCAAACTCAGTTCTCCATTATGGAGGACAGCCTGCTGGGTTGTTTCCTGGGTAACTGAGCAAACGCCGCTCTTGGCCAAGTCAGCCTGGGGGCGGGGGGGGGCTTAGTCCCTAACACTCGGGGTCCTGCAGGAGGTGACCGCCATCTAAGCCCCAGCCCACAGCAGCCAGCTCAGGCTCCCAGCGACCTGAGGGGTGCACCAATCGGAAGTCTTGTATGCCCTCTATGAAGGGCTGAGGTCTTTGTCTCCATTCTGAAAGGTGACACCGTAAGGATCGCTCTTGATGCGCTTGTAGACGAAGTGGAAGACGTGGGGTTGTGGCCGGCTGTGCAGCTCAGCCTTGATTTTTTGAGGGTATGTGTCCTCTGCCAGCTGCTGCCACGTTTCATCCACGAAGAGGAAGAGGCTGTACTCCTCGGGGTTGCCCACTTTGAACTTCTCGGCACAGAGCTGGCACACATCCTCAGTGGTGACGTAGGGCCTCACGAGCAGCGTCTTGCCCGTGCAGCCGCTGCCCACCTCCTGGAACGCCACCCGGAGGTAATTCTGCAGGTGCAAACAGAGATGTCAGAGAGGCAGTCAGAAGAGAAAGCCAGACAGCAGGAACTCATGCTTGACAAGAGGCAAGCACAAGGTCAGACTTGTCTGTCTGACCTCAGCCCGCAAAGCTCGGGGTGTGAGGAGAGGCTGATCTGAATTCAGACGGGGTAGGGGCAGCTATGGGGACTACGGAGCTGCCACAGTGAGGTCAGTGCAGGCAGAGAAGCAGCAGGCCGTCCTGCTCTGGGTCCCATCCCAGTACCCTCCCTAAGCCCTGCGTCACAGCAGAACCACATCCAAAGCTAGGATTATTCCCAGCTGGAAAAAGAAGCCAAACAGCAGAAGAGTCCAAGCCGGCATTGGCAGGAAGAGACTTAAAGCATCCAGACTCCAAGCTCAGTGGTGCTGCCACCTTCCTTGGCACCATGGTAGGCTGAACCCCAAGAAACTGCCAATATCTGACATTCTCTGAGCCCCACGAACAATGATTTTGCAGGGTTCACCCTAACCTAGGCTCCCTGTGGAAAACAGCCGAGGGAGAGGATGTGGAAGGTCTTATTTCCTCTGACTTTCTCAGAGGGCAGAGACCTTGGCAGCCCTCCGTGCATGGCCCACAGCACAACAGGCAGGGTCTGCGGGTCACCACATGCAAGATGCGGCAAGCCTCCAGTGGGCATGAGGCCTCGGTGCGAGTTCTCGCCTTCTTGTCGTTTCCCTAGATTTATGTCTCTGGAAGAGGTTGCTGGGAGTCCTGCAATCTTGGGGAAGAACATGCTGATCTTGTCTTTCAAGATGGGCTGATTTTGAATCCAAAGTACCTTTCGGTTTTTTTCAGAGCAGTAAGTAGGGTAAGAGAGAAGAAAAAGAGAGAGAAAAGCAGTGAGGCAGAAAGAAAAGGCAAGAACGGAAGGAAGGCAGGAAAGAAGAAAGCACGGATGAGCAGACAGATCCTATCTGCTTCTCCACTCCCCTGCCTGGAACTGTGCTACGCAGGACCTGAGTGTGGCTTCCCAGTTCCATTTGAAACCTTCGAAATACCCTTCAAAGACAGCTTCAGCTTCTTCCTAGACAATGAGCAAGGCCAGGACTGTTGTGTCTCCAGGATTTCTGCAGCCTAAGAGAGTCTCTCCTCTCCAAGAGCAAACACGGGAGACCCCTCCATCCCAGGCACCAACCCTGGGGGACAGTGACGGTGACAGTGTCGAGAATGGCAGCCTTAGGGGTGAGGGGGTTGCTACAGACATCCCTGTCACCCGCTTCTCCCAGCTGAGACTGGGGTCTGTGTTTGGGGCGCGAGGAAGAGGATGGGGGAGAGGAGGAACTCTCAATGCACCCCTCTCCCCGGAGGCCAGCCAGCCTGCTGCAGCGTGCACCATGGTTCCAGGAGCAGGAAGTGAGTAACCCCGCCCCCGCACCACTGCCGGCCTCCGGTCTTGAGTTCCCGTCTACTCAGGTGCTCAGCATCCAGGTGACCATTTGGGGGGAAATCTTGCCTTAACTCAACTTTATTGTCTTAAGGGCAGCAAAACTTGGGCCAAACCTGCATAAACATACAGGTGGTCAGAGATGCATGATGGTTTGACCTCACCACTTTTCAACTTTACCATGGTGTCAAAGTGACTGGTCTTCAGTAGAAACTGTACTTCAAATTTTGAATTATTATTACTATTATTGGGGTGCTCTACCATTGAGTTACACCCCAGCCTGAAGTTTGAATTTGGGTCTTTTCACGGCCTTGGAAGCACGGCAGGGCTCCTTGTCTCTGTCCCCTGCCACCCTGATCCTGGATGCAGTTAGGGACCTCAGCACCATCTTCGGGATGCAGAGATCCCCTGGGATGGACCTTTCTGCTGAGCCAGGCTGGCTGAGGCTATTTCCCACTACACGTGGGGCCGGAGCCCCGCCGTGAGCCGAGGGGCACTGTTCTATACAGTGAAGGAAACAGAAGTGAAACGACATGGTCAGAGGGTGGCTTAAAATACCCCTGCTCCCCATGACTGCACAAGTGGGCCTGGCCCCCAGCAGGAGGTGTTGGAGGACAGGGGTATATGGGGCACACCTGGAAGTCGTCCACAGAAGGGATACTCCGGTTGGCAGTCCTCCGCTTGTGCCACTGCCTAAGCGTGTCTCTCGTCTCCGAGCTGAGCAACCGTGCTGCCTGCTCCTCCTGGAAGTTCTTAATGAGGGACAGGGCTCCGTAGGCGCTGGTCAGGTAGTAGCCTCCTGGAAAGGGAGAACAAGTGAATTCTCTAGGGTCCTGGACTCCAGGAAGGACAGTGACGGTGCTCTACTGTGACACTCACTCATGTACAGTTGTCCCCTGTACAACTGGTTCCAGAATGCCTGCTTCAGATTTCACATCCACTGCACACACAAGTCTCTTACCTCACGTGACGTAACATTTCCTGTAACATATGTGCATCCTCCTGTGTATCCTTTTCCCTTCCTCCCTTCCTCCCTCCCTTCCTTCCTTCCTTCCTTCCTTCCTTCCTTCCTTCCTTCCTTCCTTCCTTCCTTTTCTTCCTTCCTTCCTTCCTTCCTTCCTTTCTTCCTCACAGCTGCAGATCAAACCCTCAACCTGGCATATGCTAGGCAAGTGCTCCACCACTGAGCCCCACCCCAGCCTCCTCCTGCACAGTAGATATAATACCTAAAATAATGTGAACGCTAGGTAAATCATGTTGCTTGTGTTGTTTAAGAAGCAAGAACAAGGGAAAATGTTTGTACATGGTCAGTACATGCATAATTTATTTTTCTCATGGTGACAACCCATGGCCAGTTCAGTTATGGCTATGGAGAGCTGGCTAGAACTTCCCCTTTTCCCCTATGCACTTCCTGGTGGGACAGGGAAGCACCCACCCAGGAGCACAAAGCCCACTCAACTGCCACCCATGCGTGTGTCCGCCCCATAGAGCTGTATGGCCAGGCAATATGGGCAAGCAGATGACTTTTTTGGGGGGGGAGTTGAGACAGGGTCTTGCTATGTAGTCCAGGCTGGCCTCAAATTCACTATGTAGTCCAGGTTGGCCTCTGACTTGTGGCAATGCTTCTGCCTCAGCTATTCAAGTGCTGGGATTACAGACGTGCACCATATCTGGCTGACAGTTTGGTTTTCAGGGGAGGGTTTTCCCTCTAGTGAGAACACCTAGATCATTAAAGTGCAATTGTGAAAGTGGATTTCCAGCAAGGCCAGGGTCTGAGGCCTGTTGGGGAGGTGGGGGGAAGTCAGGGCCATGAGCAACTCTGGCCAATATCTGTAAGACAATGCTTCTGGGAGTTCATGTTTCCGAAATCTTAGGTAAACCATGTACTTCTAGCACTGTCCCTTTGATAGTGCATTTAGGAACACTCTCTTGTGCTCTTGGGCATGCTGACAGACTTACAACACCGTCAGAGGCACAGATATTGTTCAGTTTTGTCCTAAAACATAATTAGGTGTCCTCAGAGAGCGTGAACACCGTGCTAGACAGCCACTAGGGGGCGCCCAGCATGTTTCTCAACAATACCTTCAAAGTCCATCAAATCTGCCAAGAGCCCAAGGCCAGGCACAACAGGGGATGGGCTCTTAAGAAACAGAATCTGAGCTCCTGCTTTCCAGAAATTTATTCATCTATTAAAGAAAGCGGACATAG
Source organism: Dinomys branickii (assembly GCA_004027595.1). Lineage (NCBI taxonomy): Eukaryota > Metazoa > Chordata > Mammalia > Rodentia > Dinomyidae > Dinomys > Dinomys branickii. Next base: position 27,507 of record PVLD010001576.1, on the reverse strand, counting down.
GCAACCTACTCCTACAGGGCAAGAGGTTCATTGTGGTTAAGAGCTTTCTGCAGAGTGTCACTTTCCTGGCCAAAGTATTTAACTGCTCCTGGGATACCCTGCAGAACTGATCATTGTATAGGTGGAAATGGCTCTATGCCCTTGGACCATGAAGGAGCAGCACTCTGAACTTGTGCCAGACAGTAACTGGTGAGAGAGAAACACCTCTGCTGCCTGCAGGTAACCTGGGCAGCCAGGGAGCACTATGCTTGCCATGCACATAACCCATAATGAGTGTCTTTGGTTTGCGGCGCTAAGGGGGGAACCCAGGGCTTCAAGCATGTGAAGCAGCACCCTAGCTGTGCTGAGCTTTCTGCTTGGAGTTCCCCTGCTCCTCCACCCCTGCTGTGGGTTCCTTATGGCAGCTTCCCAGGGCCCAGTCTGGGGATGGGAGTAGCTGATCTTTACTAAATGTTTGTCCCACAGACAAATCAGCACCTGATTGAATGTGAAACAGCTATGAAATGTGGGTGCTACATGGAAGAGTCGGGAGGCACCAACAGGGACTTCTCTGGTCTGAAGAGGTCTGAAGGGGTATCACGGTCTCAGCCACAGCCTTGGGGTGGCTCTGTCCCCACAGGAGCACAGGGGGCTCTTTGAGACTTCAGATTTGAGCCTTGGATGTGTTCAGGGCACTAAGCAGAAAACTAAAAAATGCTGGCAGCACAAAACGGACCACACTTTGAAACATATGGCTGCAATTAGGGGGAGGTTTTCCATTTCAGTGAAACTGGAACCTACCCTAGGACTGCGTGCTCCTCAGGGGTCCTGTGACGTGGGCTCCACCGACTAGAATACCTGCTTAAGCAGCAGAAAAGACCCGGCTGTGCCCGCAAGCCAAACACCACAGAAAGGGCCACTGCAGGGTGTCGTGGGCCCCTTGCCCCCATCTGTGGAGCTGCAGTGCAATGCTGAGTGTGGCTGGTCTGCAACCTCAGCTACCAGCCAGCCACCCACGTTCCTGTTGAGTAGGAGGAAGCTGCAGACTCTGCAAAGGGGGTAGGAGACGCTGCCCTGTTTGGGCACGATGGGGGGGGGCACGTCTGGAGGTGAGGACAGCCACGTGCCCCTCTGTCACCAACTCCAAACCAAAGTGCTGCCTTGTTCTGGGGCAACACAAGGCAGAGACAGGAAGTGGCTGTCTCCGGGCTGGGACTGAAACATGTGAGCCTGTGTTTGTCCTGAGTCTGCAGCCTGGGCAGCAGCACTGTGGCTTTCCAAGCAACCCCTTTCCCACCGCCCCATGTGCCCGTCGTGGAATTAAACATGATGGGAGCCAAGGAAGCAAAACCCCAACCCTGGATTGTGATAATAACACAGTGGAAAGAGGGAAGCCTGGCATACAGGCAGCACATGCTGCCCCGCCTGCCCCCCAGGAGGGGTCTCAGGGTTCCTCGGGGAGCAGCTGGGTCCTCCGTGAGATGCTCACTGCGGGAATGCGGCCAGCTGTGAGGGCGTGAGGGTGACACAGCCTGCAGCTGTTCGCTGGGGTGGCACAGGATCAGGGCACAGCTCATAGCGCACAGGAAGGGTGTGACCCAGCCCTGTAGGGAAAACCCAGGTCTGGTGACCTCAGGTTAGGGGCTGGGGACATTAAGGCCAACTCTGGTGACACAGGCTTAGGGAATCCTGGCTGCAGGTGGATCTCTGTACTCAAGCCCAGCCTGAACTCCCTGTAGAAAATAAAACTGCACCCTTGGGTTTATGAAAAAGGATTGGCAGGGTTCACCATGCACCTCCCTTAACTGGGCAAGCTCTGGGTGATCCCAGTTACAGCCACTTCCAGGGTTTGAGTAATGGACAAACACCCCAGTTGTTTCCATGATAAGACACTAAGCTGCTGACATGGTGGCAGACACCTATAATCCCAGCACTCGGGAGGCTGAGGTAGGAGGATCCCCATGAGTCTGAGGTCAGCCTGGACTATATAGTGAACTCAAGGCTAGCCTGAACTACATAGGGAGACCCTCCCTCACCCACTCCCCCCCCAAAAAAAAGATACCAAGCTACTAAGGAAGGAACTAAGACATGCAGAGTTGTGCAGATACAGAGGGATGCGAACCCTCCAGGGATCTTAAAACAAACCACCCAGACTTGACACCACTATATCTGTGCCTTACTCAGGAGCAGATACTGTTTTTAAACTTGAAAGATAATGAATTTTTTTTATCTTAAAAGCAAAATTTTAAAAAGGTTAAAAATAAAAACCAGAGCTTCATTTCGGTGATACAACAGCAAGTTATTTTTCTGGCAATGGAACTGGTCTCTAACAAAAAGTTTATAACTACTTGTTATCATTCACCAGTCTCAGTGAAATATTAATTATGTCAGGGGCTGCATTCTCGCTTTGTGTTATTTCTGAAGCCTAAACTTTCTATAATGAATATATATTATTTTTTAATCAGAAAATGTCAATACATACTTTTAACACTTTTTTAAAAATTAAAACTGCAGCTAACTCTTAAGATGCCAAAAAGGGATCCTAGTAATTGCTGGGTGGGTTCAGGGTTTTATTCTAGGGTGTGAAAAATGTTTCACACTCCAAAAGAAGTAGTGGCTGCCTAACACTGTGGATTATGAAATGTCACTGAATCATTCGCCATAAAATGGTTAATATTTGGTTTGGTAATGCATGGTCCATGAGTTCCACTCCTGCCCAGCATGGCAGAGCACTGGGTTCAAGCCCAGTGCTGGGGATGGGAGGGACATTAAATGATTAATTTTTGTTCTATAAATTTCACCTTAATTTTGCCTGTAATCCCAGCAGTCTGACAGGGTGAGGTGGGAGAATTGCCAAGTTCCAGTCTAGCTTGGGCAACATAAGGGCTTAAGGAGATCCTGCCTCAAACACAAACAACAGGCTGGGGATACAGTTCAGAATAAAAGCTCTGGGGTTCAATCCCTAGTACAGCAAAACAGAACAAAACGAAGCCCCTGCTTCCTTGGCTCTGCCAAGCGGGAACGTTACCTTCTCCGTGCAGCAGCGACGGGTCCAGGAGCTCCATCATGTACTCGATCTCCACGTCCAGCTCCAGCATGTCACACTGAGCTATGACGTAGGTCAGGACGGGCAGGAAGTCGTCAGCCCCATACATCCTCCCTGGATGAGGAAGAAAGGGCGAGGGGGATATTTTTATTCATTTTTCTTCCTTTCACATCCTACTTGTTGCTTTTATTAGACAGCAAGGAGTCATTCCGGGGGAGATGTGCTTTTTATAAACTAGGGCGGGTATTTCTGGAATCCAGGGCAGCCTGTGACCCTCCCAGCTTCTGCTAACAGGAGAGAGGGCCTCTTACAGTTTCAGAATGAATGCCTGAGTCCATTAAAATACTCCAGATTCTCTCCTCACTTTTAGGACTTACTTAAAATTATTCATGAGAACAGAGTACCTTTATTTTATTTTATTTATCTTTTTAAAATATTTTGTCTTTTTGAGACAGGGTCTCGCTATGCAGTTCAGGCCGGCCTTGAGCTCACTTTGTAGCCCAGGCTGGTCTTGAACTCACAAAGATCCTTCTGCCTCAGCCTTCTGAGTAGTGGGATTACAGGTGTTTGCTACTACACCTGGCTCAAAGTACCTTTAAATACCTTACCCTTCAGTGAGTCATTTTTATTATTTCTTTTATAATGGTTACTACTATTCATCTCTTTTTTTGAGACAGTTTCTCTCTGTGCAGTCAGAACTGGCCTTGAATTCACTCATGATGGTTGCTCTGCCTCAGCGTCTTGAGTGCTGGGATTACAGGCACGTATCACCACACCTGGCCAGTGAGTCACACTGTAACACATTTACAGAATATTCACTTGTGCTAATTTTTTGTGTCTCCTTTCCTATTGCTTTCTGTGCATAATAATAAGAGCAAATATCTCTGGGAGACTGAGGCAGGAGGATCAAAAGTTTAAGCCCAGCTGGGAAATTTAGCAACTTAGCAAAACCCTGTCTCAATCAATCAATAATCAATCAATTAATTAAATAAAAAGGGAGAGGGATATAGCTTACTGTGAAGACCCTGGGTTCAATCTCCCGGATCAGCAAGAAAAAAGAGGTGGGGGAGGAGCTTTGAATCAGGAATAAACTACTTTACAATTTTTCTAAAATTGCCAATTCAGAACATGCCGAATCTACACTTTGGTTAACAGCAAGAGATGCAATGTTTCTGAGTCCTTATTTTTAATGTTCTTTATAATGGTGGTTCTTACCTGGGAATGACTTTGCTCCCCCAGGTGACACTGTTAGGAGAGAGGTTGCACAGCCATGGCTAAGTATGCAGGGCCAATGGCACTCTGATACTCCTAGGGACTCCAGGAAGCGGGTCATCCTACCCCTAAGAGCATCCTGTCATCTGCACACCAGCCGTGCAGAGGTTGAGACACTGCACAGCAGAACATGATCCTGCCCAGATACTACTTTGGAGCTTTCTATAAGTGACTTCGGGAATGATGGAAAATGTATTTCCTGTCTGTGGAATATGCTCACCAACTGCAGAGGCCTTGTTCACAGCTCTCATCTCCAGCCCAGGGCACCCACTCTAAGGTCCTCACCCCTCAGTCTGCAGAAGCACACGCATTCCTGTCTGCATCAGCAGTGGTAAGTGAGCCTGTGTGTTCTCTGTTGCTTCTCCAGAAGCAGTTTCACTCCCAAGTGAAGCTGGTAATGGGCCACAAATTCCAGGTGGTGCTCAGTCCATACGGAGGCATCACTGTGACTTCCACATCTACAAAAACGGCACTGAGCAATCCACAGGCTCACTTCCAGCTTTGTAAGTCTCTGGTGAGCTCTAGAGACACTGCATCAAGCCTCCTTGCCCAAAATGCGTAATGACTTTAGCTAAAATTCCCACTGCCCCTGCCCTGGGACTGGGTGTGAATGGTCCCTGCTAAGCCCATTGTGTATAAGAGTGGGTCTTATTCAACTAAGATGCAGAAGGCACAGCACAGAGGGTTGGTGACAGCAGCCGAAGAGTCCCTCAGTTAATGAGCCCTTATGCAGGGGAAGGCTTCAAACTCAGACCCCAGAGATGGTGTCCCAACCTCTGCTTTGCATTGAATCTTCAATTAGTGAGGTGCAGAAATTGAACTGCCCTTCTCTGCCTAATTCATTAGTGCTGTTATGGCATCTATGCGTGTGACCCATTCATGGACACCAAAGTGACACTCATGGTTTTGTGAGCTGCTGGGTGGAGCTGGGATGGGTAGGGACTCGCACGGCACAAGGCTGGAAGAAGTGGCCTCACCTGAGTTGTTCTCCATGACCGTGTAGATGAGCTTACACACCCGCAGCAGCAGCATCACCTTCTTTTCAGGCGAATACATCTTCTGCATCATCATGAATTTGATCTTGATCTTCTCCACATCCACCAAGTCCGGTGTCGGGGCGAAGACCCCCAGCTCCTGTGGGTTCCGCTGCCGCACGAGCTGCAGGTTCTCCTTGAGCTGTTTCCACGAGCCATCAGCCACGTGGAAATCCCTCAGCATGGCCTCCACGTGTCCCTTGAGTGGCTTCAGGATGCACTTGTGCATGGCCTTCTCCAGCACCACATCTGCCAAAGAGAGAGCAGCCACTATGACCCTCGTCTGAAGAGGAAGAGACCAAACCTGCTTCACACACCGGTGATGTTTCCTACAAGGCAGGAAGGTGGCTTTCCCCTAATCATATCTAACTTACATCAAATCGTACAATGAAATGTATTTGTTTTTTTTTGTGGTACCGGGGATTGAACTCAGGACCTTGCACTTGCCAGGCAAGCACTTATTCAACTGAGCTATATCCCCAGGCCCGCAATGTATTTGTTTGGGTTATTTACAGCCTCCTGTGAATACGGGCAAAGATTTTTAGAGGATGTTCTTTCAGCCTGGCTCATCCACCCTCCTCTTCTGCTGCCAGCAGAGCAAGTTTGTTACCTTAAAGGAAGGATTTTCTAAAAGTAAGGGCTCAGGAGCCCATAGAAATATTTTGAGAAAATAAATTCAATGAAACATATGACCTTGGATTGGCTTCTGGACCAAACAATCCTTTACAGTGGTTCCTTGGTTCACAAACTTGATTCTGGTTGCAACTCAAATTGGCTGTGAACTGAATCACATTTCCCAATAGGTCAACATTGAACCTAATCATTGAATTTGATTTGGTTCACAACCATTTCAGCTTGTGGCCAGAATCACAGAAAGAACCAAGTTTGTCAACTGAGGTGCCACTGTGTTTCATTTGCTATCAGGGATATCATCAGTAAGGCACCTGACGAGGTATAAAGTCTGCAGGTTAGGTAACAGTGTGACCACAGCCACATTAATTCTTTGCACTTGATAATTGTTATACAACAGAGGGACTGGCTTTTAGGAAATCTGCAGTGAAGTATTTAAGTGAAAAGAGGCATGATGTCTGCAGCTTATTCTGTAGTGGTTCAGAAAAAAGGAGGGCATGTATGTGTGTGTGCATATAGGTACCTGTGTGTGCATGTGTATGTGCGTGCATGCGTGCGTGCGTGTGTGTGTGTAAGCAAGGAGAAAGACAGAGGATGTGTGTGTGTGTGTGTGTGTGTGTGTGTGTAAGCAAGGAGAAAGACAGAGGATGAAGCTGCTGGGTCAAAGGGCTAACAGCCAGCGATTCTGGGTGAAGGCTAGACATTTCTTTGTATTCTTTGTGCAATTTTCCTGTAAGTCTGACATGATTTCAAAATTAAAAGTTAAAAAGAAATCAAGTGCATTTCTGCTTAGAGTTAGGAAACATCTTTAGGCATAGGTGGCCTATTGTTCCCCTGTTTTTCGAATACTCAACAGAGCAGCTTTCTTGGCCAGTAACATATATCTGGAGACCTAGGTGGAAAAGTACTTACACAGTGAGAAGCTTTCTGCTTTTGTACATGGTCATCAAATTGCCTGAGTTCACAGCAGTGACTATAACTAATATGGGACACTTTAATGTGATTCTACCTTGGAAGCACACAGATGCACTTATGGGTAAGACTGGAAATAGCCAGCTTATCTCTATGATGTTTGGAATTCCTAACACTGGATCAGATCACAGTGAATCCACATTATTACCTATTATTAGAAGTCCAGGGACAGAGAGCCATCTAAGCCAGATGTGCAAACACTGAAAACAGTTTTCCTGTTTTTCTGAAGTGAAAACTGAGGCCAAAAGTTAAATGCTGCTCCCACAACCATCAGATCTGCAGCCCAAGTTTTCCTTTGTTTCCCATGCCCATATCGTATCTGGAAAATCTCTGTGTGGAAATTTAGAGCTTCACAGAACCATAGGAATCAGCCTGGGTGAAAGAGAGGCTATGAAGTAAGAAGGAAAACAGAACAACATACTCACTTCACATCTGGCACTGTCGCAGACCCCCTGCTTTGCACTGGTGGTCTTGTGTTAATAAACATGTGCAGGTTCATGACATCTTTGACTTTTCTATATATGATCATTACCATAAAGTCAGCAAACCTAATTCAGACTGAGTGCTCAGAGGGGCTAAGCTCTACCCAAATATTGTCACCTAATCCTCTCAGCAGCTGCACCACTTCCACACAGCACTAATTCCATGCCCACGTCACAGAGAACCTGAGGTCCAGAAATGTCTAATGGCTTTCTTGAGGCTACATAGCTATTGGAAACAAACATTCTGACTGCTTTTTAAAGCACATGATCCTTTCATTCTAACATTCGAACTGCTTTGTAAACCCTCACCATTTTAATTTCTCTCATCCAGGGGTTCTGGGTGCTCCATTTGTGATCATCAGAGACCCTTACTTTGTTAGAATGGGGTCACCAAGGGATGGGGAAAAGCTGTGGTTCATTACTGAGCAGTGTGCAGGAATGCTGGTGGCAGTGTTATTCTTAACAGTTCCCCATGGGAAAGGCCCAAAGCCCTGTCTGGGGCATCGTTGGCTGAGCTGGGTACATTTTCTTTTTCTTTTTCTTTTTTTATTTTATTTGAGCTGGGTACATTCTTACAACTGGACACTACAACAGGATTCAGACAGTGGACTGTATCCCTGCCACCCAAAGAAGCTCAGTCGGCTCCAGGGCTCTGTACACAACGCTGTGTGAGAGGAGCCAGGCGTGAGCACCTCCTGCAGCTGCATTCCATTTGCATGGATCCCAAAAGAGGCAGAACCAACCCAGGCACCAGAAGTCAGTGTGGTGGTCGCCCTGGGAGGGAGGGGGCACTCTGGGGGAAATGGAGATGTTCTATTCTGGATTTACACTGTCACTACCCAGATGTACACTTGTGTAAAAAGCCATCCACCTTGACAGTGGAGGATAAGTTAAACTTCCACAAACTGCATCAACCTGAGTTACAGAAAACAACTGAGGACCTGCCTGGGATGTTCATCCGGTCCCCTGTGGGCCCGAGTGTTTACACAGGCGGTCTCCGAAGGCTCCAAACTCTTCCAGCTGAGGAAGAGCCAGAGTTCACTCCTACCAGATTAGGAGGCTTTCCCCAGATGCCTCATCCTGGTGGCCAGCACTGGCTCTGCCGGAGGAGTGTCCCACGTGGGTGAAGCAGGGCTCTGCTTCTCGGTCAGGAAGGCTGAAACCTAGGCCCAGCCACCCCAGGAGTGTCCCAGCGTCTCAACACCGGAGATGGGAATGTAATCGTTGCAGCCTAAACAAGGGAGTTCCAGTAAGGGCTCCTGTCCCCTCTTCCTGAGTACCTGCCTTCCCCACTGACCCTAGACGTCACTTAGCTGAGTCATGCATTGACAGAACCCTGCTGGTTGGCTGGAGCCAACAGACCTGTGCACGGCCCCCCTAGAACAAGAGTGGAAGTGACTTTTCTGGAATTTGGCAGTAACCTTGTGGAGCTCAAATCGATTGGCACCACCTCCCTTGGGCTAAGCAGGCATCCCTGGGTGACTTGTGCCATGAAAAGGTCACAGGCTCCATGCTCCTAGCACAAGAACACTGCCACTGTCTGAAACGTTTCCTGGGAGGAGCTGCCAGGTTTAAGACGCAGGCCCAGAGCACAGATGACTTGTTTTCCTGACTTCCAACCACCTCTGCCACCACCCTACGTCTTTACCCCTCAAGGGCCCCTAAACCCGGTCCTCAGGGCGGCTCTGAGACCCAGAGCTCCCATCTCCTTACGTTTTGGTGGCTTTAGGAATAAACTCTTTCTGTTTTGCAAAACTCCTCTCTTCTGCAATCCACTCACTGAGCAGAGGAAAGATGGTCCCTATTGGTAACGGTGCCAGAGGTTCTGAACTGCAAAGGGGTGCCCTGAGACCCCTCCCCCGGAGCCCAGGGAAAAGAATTGGGGGAGCATAAGAAACCGAGGCATTCTCAGAAGGGGAATCAGCTCAGAAAAGACAAGGACACGGTGGGGACATGTTTCCTGTGCATTGCTACTCTAGGGGGTTTTGCATCATCTCTGGTTCCTTCATGTCCAGCACAACAACCCCAGATGTTTTACACTGAGAACAAGGACACAATTTTAGGTGCTCTGTGTACACTGACTTTTCAGCCCTCAAACCCCTGCTCAAGGATTGTCCAGCTACATGTTGCAGAGGACGAACGTGGGACCCAAAGAAATGATGCCGCGCAGCCAGAGAGCGACGGAGCCACTTCCTAGAGCCACAGCCAATAGCTCCCTGCACTCACCTGCGAATGAAGACACAACCACGCCTGCAAGTCCTGAAACCATCAAAGAGAAACGAGTAGGAGGCAACGTTTTTTTGTGAGGATTACTGTTGTCTTTTCTATTCGTCTAGTAACAAGGAGATGCAGGGGAATCATTTGAACTGGAACATTCTGAGTTTCAGAAACCGTATGCTGGCTAATACTTTGTGGTCCTCACCATAAGCTCAGGCTTTTCGTTTGTTTCGGTTTTGAGACAAGCTTGAAAATCTGTGTACAGCTCACATCAACTGGTTGCAAAGGTCATCCATGAGGAGGTACAGTGGTACAGGGCCTGGCCACGGCGTGGGATCCCCTGGCCTTAATGCAGTAGTGATAGGAAACAGTGTGCTCCCTGCTAGACAAGAAGTGGTTCCCTGTTGCCATTTCTGCCATAACTGATTCTCTCCCTGATTAAGGAGACAGAAGCTGTCTTTTTTCCTTTGCCATGACCTGCAGCATAGATTCCAGAAGTTAGAGATCAGATGAGGCAGTATTGTAATCTCCAGTAATGCATGTGCTTGTTAGCAGGGTGTGATGGTACATGACTGTAATCTCAGCACTCTGGAAGGCTGAGACAGGACAGTCATAAGTTTAAACCTAGCCTGAGCACTTAGACCCTGTCTCAAAATAAAGCGGTGGTGGTGAACTGCTGGCTCGTGTGGCGCGGTGCCCTGTTTGTATTATTGAAAGCTCTAAAAGGTTTGCCATCATGGAAATGAAGCATAAAAAGCTCACTGCGGAGAGCTGATAAATGTTAACAGCACAAGGTGACAATTAATATTCTTTAGGGGATGCCAGCAGTGCCCAGAGTAATAATCCAGGTGGAGCATCCTTCTCTGAACCATGTGGTGCAGAGTTGGGAATATTTACAAAGGCTACAGGATGAGCATTCCTGATCCACAAGTCAAAAGCTCAAACTGTTGGGGCGTATGATGCAAGCCTTCCAACTTGAAAGCATCTGGATTTCAGATTTTTCAGATAAGAGATTCTCAGCCTGTAATAAAAATGCACAAGATACAATCTAAGGTTATTTGACAAAGACAAAAACATGAGGTTAGATCACATGGCCTCCTGCTTTAATCCAGTTCTAGCTTTCTGATTATATATAATATATATATATATATATATATATATATAATTTATTTATTTAAACAGATAAAACAGTAAAGTCATAGAAATAGAAGCCAATGTTTGAGAAGAAGACAAGGGTCTTTTTGTAAGAAAGCATTTCCAATTGCTAATGTTTATTGGGCATGTATCCATGCAGTTCCTTTTCTAAGATCATCGAAATCATTTCACCCACACTCGCATCAGCCCCCAAGTCATTCTCTTCTTGCTGATGTGCTGGGACAGCGGGGACGAGGCGGGAACCAGTCCGTCTCTGCTGCAGACTGGCCTGAGATCGGCTCAAAGGGTCTCTCTTGCGTAAAACATGCCAACTGAGTGCTTCTTTTCCCGCACGCCATCACACTGTCCTTGGCTGTGTGGCTCGAGTCGGGATGTAGCTAAAGAGAAGCGGGTGCTCCCTGGGGCTCAGCACCTTGGATTTGTCACGTGCGTGAAACAACCCTTAGGCTGCACAGACCCGTCTTGTCTACTTTGGGTTCTCTGGGAAGCTGATGCAGACAAGGATAAGAATTGAGGAGGCAACCCCAGGAAGGACAGGTGGGACAGCAGAGTGTGGCTGCCGGGTGCCAGGGTGGTGACTTCCCAGCCTCCCCACGCCCCAGGAAGAAACTGAGGCATAGAAGTACTGACAAACGTGAGTCAGTGCTTGAGGCTCAGCAGCAGCCCAGGGTGACTTCAAGCCCAGTGGTGCCACCTGAGTTCGTCTGGGTCCCCATGCACTCCTGGCCTAGTGTAGACAGCACCCCACCACTGGAAGGGCAGCTGCTGAGGGAGACAGAAACAGTACCCCAAAAAACCTTGATCAGATGGCTTGCTAAAGTTCCCGCTCAGAAAGCAGAACCCTCAGCACTGTGGGGTGCTTGGCTCAGGTGCAAAACCAGGCCAGCCAGGCCCCCGCTGTGTGACCTTGAGGGTGGTGTCCTCATCTTCTGGCCTCCCTAGGTCTGCAAGGTGGGGATGCTTGCGGCTTTCCACTGAGGTTCGCTCTGCCAGCCCAGAGCGCGCCTGACACCTAGTGACTGCCAAGTCCTCAGCTGTCCCTTGCGACCCAGCGACACCGCTGGAAGGGCAGGATGTGGGGTGAGGCGGTTCGTTTGTTTTGCTTTCAGTCGTAACAGGGGTTTGTTTAGATTTGAGTGGGAACCGAAAGTGCTTTGATAAATTACTGAAGAGCCTTCCAGCTTCCGGCTTCCTGGATCTCTCTGTCTGTCTGTCTCTCTCCCTCAGGACTCCAATCTTCATGCTTCTCAGCCCCGCCTACCCTGAGGGACAAAGACCTGGAGCTAAGAGGACCCTCCTGCTTTCCCCCCTATCCTTCCTCTGCACGCCACAGTATCTCTGTGCTCCTAGTGGTTTTATTTATTTATATTTATTCAATACAGGGGATAGAACCCAGAGGCTCTCTGCCACTGAGCTCCATCCCCAAACCTTGTTATTTTCTATTTTGAGACAGTATCTCATTAAGTTGCCCAGGCTGGCCTCAAACTTGGGATGCTCCTGTCTCAGCCTCCTGAGCAGGTAGGGGATTGCAGGCGTGCACACTTGTGCTACTGCTAGTGTTTTGTCACAGCCTCATTCTGTCCCCTCTTAAGCCTGGAAACCACAGAGGTGCACTAGTTCTGAGGACCTGTGTATCCTTCCAAGCAGCGGGCATTGAGAGGTGAGCCCTGCCTGCCCTGTTCCATATGCACAAACCAGGCTGGTGGCCTCTCAACACCAGTGCACCATGAAGTGTCTCCTCTGTCTCCCAAGGGACCCAGCACCCTGACCAGCCACACCGGTCCCCAGGTGTTTACAGCTGGGGTCAGTTTTGATGAGTGGGCACCTGGGCTAGAGAGGTTGTGAAGTGGTTTGGCTCTTATCCTGCCTCAGGGAGTGTGCTAGGATCCCCTTCTCCCAAACTGCATCCTCAGCACTCTGTTTCTGCTAAGATACAGAGCGACCAAACTTGTCCTTCGACAGAAGTCTTCAGGGGCTACAGGTGGACCCTGCTGTCCCTAGCACAAATCTGGCACCCAGTGTGTGCTCCAAAAGCACTCATTGCACTACACAGAAGCCCTTTCTTTGGGTGCCTCCTGGTCCTCACTCTGACACAGTTACAGTGTGTAACTCTAGCGACAGTGTCGTCCCTTGAGGCAACGGAGACGTTTGTGTCTTTGGTCCTGCGTTTCCTTTATGGATTGTGGGCAGTGCACACTCTGGCTCATGCCTGTATACAAAAGCAAGGGTACTATATCAACAAGGACAATCCCACACTGGGTGCAGTAATCCCAGATGCCCCCATGTTGGGGGCAGGGCAGTCACAGTTTGAGGCTGGCCTGGGCAACTTGGGGAAGAATCCCACCTTTTAGCTGGCTCTTCTTGCACTGCTTGACTTCCAGCCAAGTGACCCAGGCACTGATCCCGTGGGTACCAGCTGCCCTTGGGTACAACTCAGTGTCACCAGTACCTTCTGTCCCCTTTGTCACATGTATAAGAGAGCCAGGAGAGGTACAGGGAAGGGTCTCCACACATGCAGTGGCAGTACTGTCTGCACTGTGCCCTGGCCTTGCTAAACTTGTTTCCTTCTGCAAAAAAACGAGGGCAATCGATGGTTGTGGTGGCACACAGCTATCAACCCAGCACTTGGGGAGGCTGAGGCAGGGGGAACCAAGTTCTAGCCCAGCCTGACAACTTGGCAACTTAGCAAGGTCCTGTCTCAAAATAAAAAATAGGAAGGGCTGGGGATGCAGTTCAGTGCTAATGCTTGGGGTTCAATCCCCAGTGTGCCTTCCCATGCAATGATAAATGGGGTCTTGAGAGGGATCTACCCATACAAGTGCTGATCCTCTGCTCTGCAAAAAACTCCTCCTGCTCTGCTGTTCATGTCCACAGGCGGCATAGCTACAGATTCAAGAAGCCCTGGACTAAAAATATTTGGGGAAAAAGAAATGCAATACTAAAAAATAACACGAATAAAAACGGGTACAATAAAAACTATTCACCAAGCACTGCCTCGAGCACAGGAATTCTAAGCCATTGAGGGATGGCCAAGGTCCTGGGAGGGCGTGGAGGTCTAGGAAACTCCGAGTGGGTCCAGGTTAGGGGCCTGAGCTCCTGTGGGTTCAGTACCCAGCAAGGAAGCAATAGTCCAATCTTAGTGGCTGCTCTCTGATCCCACAGCCAGCCAGGCCCTGACTCAGCTGCCCCTCCCAAGGAGACGCCGTGTTGGAGGAGGACATGTAGCAGAGCTGTGGTCACACGGGGATCAGTGAGGAGGCCTCTGTCCCTTCCCTGAGAAGGCCACTCAGGCATGGTGCCCGTGGTGGGGTGGTGGCGTGGGAAGATGCGGTCTGGGGGCCGGCAGTGCTCATAACACCCTCAGCGTCCTTTTCACCCTCTGTGCTTCCTCTGGGGCAGAGCCCCACAACGTCAGGCAGCACTCAGCAGGGGACGATCCATTGTCTGTGATGTCCCCCCAGCCTCGGGAGCCAGGGCTTCTGCACCTTGGAGCTGGATAGCTCCAGGGTAGGAAACTTTCTTTTGGTCAAAATGATACGGAGCCAAGCACAGTGGGCAGCCTGGCTGGAATCCCAGGTACTCGGAGGCTGAGGCAGGGAGACTGGGCAACTTAGACCTCCAGTCAGAAAAACAAAACAAAACAGAACAGAATACCCAACACAAACACACTACGCCCAATTTGGATGCTCTGACGTCCAAGTTATTCAATGACAGAGGGAGGCAGTGGCTGCATGTGATGATTTTTAGTTTAAACTAACTTTCAGGGATTACACAGGCCTTCTCTTAGCACTGCACAGAGGCCAACCTTTCTCCTGTCTGCTCATCCCTCATGCCACAAGGGCTCACCTCTCCCAGGCAACAGGGTCAGAAGCCAGAAGACCCAAGGCTTCCACCTTGGTTCGGCACCATTGTGCCTCTCAGGTCACATGTCTCAGAAAGGCTCTTTAAAAGAACAGTCTGCCAGGCGTGGTGGTGCACACCTATAATTCCAGCACTTGGGAGGCTGAGGCAGGAGGATCACCTTGAGTTCAAGGCTAGACTGCACTACATAGGGAGACCCTGCCTCAAAAAAAAGGGGGAGAGATAGCAGTTAACTCAGGCTGGAAGCATGCTGTGAACCAAAATGTTAAAAACAAATCACACTGGGCACTGGCATTCAAACCAGGCTTTGATACTCAGTTTTAAACTGATCTGAACTAAACTAGTTATGAGTGTTTAATGGCTAGGAAATCACATCAACCTCCATTCTCTTTTTGTGGGGGCAGGAAAAGGGTCTCCCTCTGCTGCCCAGGTTGGCCTTAAACTCCTGGGCTCATGCCATACTCCTGCTTCTGCCTCTCAGGTAGCTGAGTCACCACGCCAGGCTCAATGTCCTTTTGAATGCATGTTCTATTCCCTGATATCTAGCCATATTTTCAGTATTTTGTCTCTATTAAAATAAAACAAGCCAGGTGTGGTGTTACACATCTGTAATCTCAGCACTCAAGGAGGCTGAGGCAGGAGGACCACAATTCACGCCTAGCCTGTGTAACTTAGCTAGCTAGCAAGACCCTGTACATGAATGAATGAAAACAAACAAACAAACAAACAAACAAACTGGGGGTAGAGCTCAGGGCAAAGTCCCTGGGTTCAATCCCCAGAATCTCAAATAACAAAACCAACCAACCAACCAAACAAACAACTTTGACTCACAAATTGATGGGCCAGGCATATAGCTCAGAGGCACAGCACCAGCCTGGCAAGCACAAGGTCCTGAGTTTGATTTCTGGTACCAAAAACACTAAAACACCAAAAAGACTGATGTACTCTTTGAAGTATGTGGGAATTGAGTTTAAAAATATGTCATTTTCAATAATTAAAATGCCCTTTTGGGAAAATACACATTTTTGGTTCACAGCATTACATTTTGTCTTTCATCATCACCTTTTGGGTGCTTTGTGTCACTCTGAGAGCTGTGGTGGGCAGCATGAACGAGGCAGAAAATTTAGGATTACTAATATTTTTGGAGTTGGAGAATATTTTGTTTTTCTTAAAGCAAGGCTTGAAAACAGGGATTTCCCAACATTGATGCCAAGACAAAAACTGAAATAGAAATCCTTTACTAAAATGAAAACAAATAACCACAGCATTGCAACAAGTTTGGCACAGAGCAGATTTCTTTACCAGAAATCTGGGGGTGAATTTCTCCCACTGGCTGAACAAGACCCAAGCAACTGTGGTTTGATGTGAAAATGTGCCAATGAGGAGGCACAGCTGGGGCGGCCAGCATGTCACACCCGTCTGTCTGGTCCTTCCTGCCCGGCACAGCCGTGAGGAAATGAGCCCCAGGCTTTGCGTGTGGGCTCGCATGCTGTGTGGACTCTTGGTGAAAACACTGGTTTGTTCTCCCATGAGCACCTGAGAGTGGGAGGAGGCAACTGTCCATCAAGGAAGGCCCCTTGGATCAGAAAGAAGGGACAGCTGGTAGCGTGGCCGAGGAGCTGGCCAGGGTCTCGCCCTCATGGACTATACTCCCCAACCTGGACAGCCACATGGTAACAGACAACTTGAGATCCTCACCTGGGAGAGCTCTGGGTGGAAGTGCTCCAAAGGGTGTCTAAAACGCATAACCACACTGCATGATGGGACACAGCCCTTCACAGAGCCAAGCCATCTTTGAGGCTGAGTCACTGTTCGCCAATCCTACCCGCTTAGAAAGGGCGAGAATGGACAGCGGCCTGCATTGGGGCAGAATGGGAGTGGGGAATGGTTACTTCGGGTCTCCTTCCCCACCTCTCTTCTCTCTGCATTTGCAGAACCCCCTCTGAGGAAGACGCCCTGAACCAGCTTCCCACGCCAGAGCCCGGGACACAGGTGCTTGCTCACATGGGACACGGGACACAGGACACAGGACAGCGTGGCTGTGGCCTCCTCCTATCTCATGGAGTGCAGGATACAGGCTCTGTGATCTAGGCCTTGTATGAGAACTCCTGCACCTCCACTCAGAGCTATGTCCTCCAGGGGTTACAGGAACAGGGTGCAGGATCAACTTCCTTCAGAGGACAGAAACCCAGCTGCTGTCCTATAAGAGCCTAGCCAGTATTTGATTTTGTTTTTTTGTTTTGTTTTGTTTGCGGTACCGGGGATCGAACTCAGGACTTGCATTTGCCAGGCAGGCACTTATTCCACTGAGCTATAACCCCAGCCTAGCCAGTATTTGAGGGCCCCTGTTCAAAACAAACCCCAAGTCGTGGGGTTTCCAGGGCAGCTTTCAAATCTAAGACTGTGTAGAAAGGGAGCAGGGTGGACACTCGTGTCCGCAGCCATTGCCCTCTGCATGTTACTCTGTGTATTTCTGCTCCCCCTGAATTTGCAAACCCTCAACAATACAGACAGAAACACCCAGGCCTTGGTGATAAGTCTTCATGGTGCCTGCACCAGAAGAAGCCCTGGTAAACCAGAGAGGACTTCCTCTAGGAGTGTGGGAGACACACAACTGGGCTAAGGCCATGTTCCACTTAGAGTCCCAAACGAGCTGCCTGCACAGTCCCTAGCTTTCTAGGAACGACAGTCACATCCTCCCCTCTCTGTCAGGAGTCTCTCCAGCTGACCTGTGGTCCGGGTTCCTTCCCCTTACTTTTCAAGTCCAGCACTTTTGCTATCCTTTTAAACCAGAATCACACCTGCACTGGTAAAGCATCAGGATGAAGGTCTGCTTTAAAACAAATGTTAAAAAGCCCCCAACAGGCCAGGCATGGTGTTGCGCACCTATAGTCCCAGCCACTCAGGGGGCTGAGGCAAGAAGATCACCAGAGTCCTGGAGTTTAAGGCCAGCCCGTGCAAGAGCACAAGGCTCTGTCTCACAAAACAAACAACTGGGCGTGGTGATGGCACAGGCCTATAACCCACAGGTTGAGGTGGGAGGATTGTAAATTTGAGGTCAGGTTGGGTAATTGAGTGAGAGTTTGTTTCCAAAAAAAAATTTTTTTAAAGGCCAGGGTGGTCAAGTGCTCTGGATGCCAACCCTAGTACCACCACAAATGACATCAGCCAACAGATACACAAAGAGCTGGACAGTGTCTTCAGAGGTCAGGCCCACACTGCCACAGAGTCCTCCACAAGGGCCAGCCTGCTATGCCAATCCCTGCACAGCTGGTTGGAAGACACAGAGGCGGCAGCAGTGGTGGCAGAGAATTAGGGTAGAAAGACAGCTCTGGATCCCATACAAGTCCAAGTACTGTGCTCACTGGCCACAAGCTGGGACAGCACAGGGCAGGTGGCAGGTGGCTCCCTGGGCTTAGCCCTACCTTCCCCACATACCACAGGTGCAGGTACCTCTTTCTCAGGGTGACCTGAGCACCCACCTAAGCAGCCGGACAGGCACTGCTCATGAGAAAGGCCACTTGGATGTGGAGTTCCCTTTTCACCGGGTCTTAGATGTTCAGTTGAAAGCTGCCTACTGCACAGCTGTGAGGGGTATAATTTGCAGCCTGTTTAGGGGAGAAATGAGGCCTTGAGCTCTAACAGCAAACGCTGCTTCTGAACTTAATTAGGGAAAAAACAGTGGGAGACTTCCCAGGCCTGGCTGTCTGAGCAGCCCCTTCTGAGCTGCAGGCCCTGCCGGCCACATAGCTGGAGCTTGACGTCACCTGCTGGCTGTCCCTAGGCCAACAGGAAGCTGGTCCTCAGGTTGCAGGTTGAGGTCCCAGTTAATGCTTAGCAGAGCTGGTCTCCCTGGAGGGACTGGGGGGCGGGTGGAGCGGCTGCTGGTGTGGTGGTGTTGGAAGGAACGCTTTTCAATTCAGAGCACATCACAAAGACACATTCCTTTCAGCCACTCTATCCAGAGACACCCCAGCTCTGACCACGCCCCTGGTCAGCCAAATGGTGAGAAAACAAACAGGCTTTGATTCCTTTGTGAGTAAATCAAAGGGAAGCTCAAACTCACTTAAAGGAGGAGAGAGAAAGAGAGAGAGAAGCTACTCTATCACACTGTTTACTACTTTCCACAAACACACCCAATCAGAAAGAAGAAATAAAATTTGGGGTTAGCTTCTGAATCGCCTGCAAATGTTTAGAAGCGCTTTTGGCAGCCCCTGCCTGGTTCCTGACGTCTCTGAAGTTAACCTTTTCAAACCAACCTTCTGAAATAAACAAAACAAAGCAAAACAAATAAAATCCTTCAATACTCTCACCCTGGGAAGGAAAAAAAAAGACTGCTTGCCAAATTCAAATTTAGCTTGGTAAGTTCCTTGCCAAAGTAACTAGGAACAATCCAGCCCTTCAGTAAAGTTATAAAGAAAGTATTTCCCCGACTCCTGTGAGAACGCCTTTCATGTGACCTCCAGACCACGCTACTTGTTTTAAAGGAACACCAAACAAGCTTGTCCTTTCCATTTTGTGGTGTTTTCCTCACTGCGAAACCATTCCAGGAGCAGAACTGTGGCTTCCAGGCCAGTGGGGTGGGTGCCCTGGGTGTCCTGGGAGTTCAGAGTGCAGACCCTGTTCTCCTCACAGTGGGCCCTGTTTGCAGTCAGGGTGCAAACATGGGGCACCATCACCTCATCTTGGCATTCTTTAAATACAGGCTACCCCTTGTTGACTTCCCAGACAGCAGCACAAACTCCAAACCCCACTGCCTGCCGGGAGACACCAAGGTGCCTCTATGTGTGCCCAGCCCACAGCTGACAGTGGCAGAGATGCCATTCCTCAGTGGAGCCACTCTACAATCCACTGCTCCCCAAACATTTTCTAGTTGCTGCCCTAAGAAGCTGCCCACTCACACTGGGTGGAATTCCATGTGGTCCTGAATTTCCGAGTATACTTCAACCATAACGCACAACAACTCATCACTGGGCAGTGCCAGCCAGACTACCATGGAGTTTATGATTGGAAAACAAAACAGCTACTCACCGATTTGGTCCTCGGGGATCAGCGACTCGATGGGGGGGTCCAGCTCGGAGCTCTGGGCCAGGTAGTTCTTGACCTGGGTCATGAACTGCCGGATGGTCTGCAGCATGTCTGTGCTGGACACGTGGCACTCGCGGTTCTCCAGCAGGAAGCTCACATAGTCCTGTACCAGGCAGCCGAAGTAAGTGCACTTGTCCCGCGACAGCTCCGCGATCCTGCGTACCATGCGCTTCTCGGGGGTCATGAAGGAGCTGAACACCCCACTCATCTTGCGCAGCTGGGACTTGACCAGCTTGGGCAGCACGAAGGAGCTGTGCCTGCTCTTCTTGGACTTGATGGGGGGGGCCATGGTCTCCTGGTCACTCTCCCCCTCGTAGTCCTCCAGGCTGCTGTTCGTGTCCCCCTCGTAGCCATCCAGCGGCATGCTCCGCTCGAACTCCAGCGAGTCAGAGGAGGAAGTGGAAATGCTCATGTCGCTCAGCCTCTGCCTGCCCCCATGGCACAGGGGCCGGCCTGCAGAGGTGGGAGGTGGCTGGGCCCTTGTGCAATCGCCTGTGGGCGGGGCCCCACCTGCGCTGCCAGCTGTGCCCTGCTCCAGCTCCGGCTCCAGGCCCCGGGCAGGCGGCTGGGCAGTCAAGGTCTTGGCGCTGCTCTCCGCCTCCAGGAAAGAAGCCTGCTTCTTTAGCCGGGGTGGAGGGATGGGGGTTGGTTTCCTTCCCGGTGCGGCTACGTTCTCCTGTGCATCAGAGCCCACTGTCTGTGGCATGCCCGGCCGGGTGTCAGTCCCGGACAGCCCAGGGCTGGCGTGCAAAGTCTGAACAGCGGGTGGCGGAGGCCGGGGCGGTGGGGACCGAGGCCTCTCAGAGCCATTCACCGGCAGAGTCCTTGCACTCGGCCGCTTAGGGCCGGCCCCCAGGTCCTGGCTGTGCACTTGCAGAAAGAGCGGGTTAATGAAGCACAGGGCCCCGTTGGTCTGGCTGCACTCCAGCTCCGAGGGCGTCCTGGGTTTGATGGCGTGCACCCCGTTGATGAGGCAGAGCTGGCGCCAGGGGCCCGGGCAGAGGCTGTCGGTCAGGGGAGGCCTATGGGGAGGTGGAGGGTTGGGGGGTTTGCTGTCAGCGGAGGAGCTCCAAAAATCTGAAAGTCATTATCAGCGAACACAAGAATGTAAATACAGTGCCCTGGGCCGTTCCTTCCGAAGTCAGAGAGCCCACAGCTGGAGGGAGCGGAGAGGAGGGGAGGGAAGGGATGGGTGGTTTTGCTTTCTTCTCTCTCTCTCTTTTATTGCATTCCCTTACTGGAAAGGGCAAACTGGCTGCCAGGCCTGGCCGGCTGTGAGTTCACAGGAGGCTCTCAGGGCCTCTCACCTTCAAAGCCCTTGAGCAGCCAGATGCTGAGACACACGCCTATAAATCAGGGAGGCTGAAGCAGGAGGATCGAGGTCAGCCTGGGCCATATAGTGAATGCAGGGCCAGCCTGAACTACAGAGCGAGACCCTGTCTCAAAAAACCCAAAACAAAGGAAAGAAAGCCCTTGGGAGAAGTCAGCTTGGCTGTGCCCAGCCTCTCTGAGTTCAGATACGTGGAAAGGGACACCGGAAAGGCCATTGGGGCTCCAGGGCAGGCTGCTCTCCAGCACCAGGTTGACCCTCTGGACACTGCCACCCTCTCCCCGCAGCCCTCCTGGGGTCTGGGCACAGATGCAGGGATGCAGACGCGGGATGTGCTGAGTTCTCCTTTAAGGGCAGGGCCAGCAGCTGGGCCTGGGCGTTGCACAATGGGTCTGGCTTTTACATACTCAGCATTAAACGGGCAGAGGAAAGGGCGGCACGGATGCCATCAGCAGAAACACAAGGGAGCCAGCATATGCAGATGGAAACACAGCTCCAACCATTCATCCCTGTGGTTTGCGCTCCTTCCTTCCCAAATCCTAGCGCCTCCTCACCGATGCTATAAATATCTGCACTCCGCACCCCTTCTCCTCTCAGACAGGGCCCGGGCTTCCTTCCGCAGTCTGCTCTCTCTCCCCTCTCCTGGGGGACTGGGGACAGGGGCCCCGGGAGCCCTGGCCCCGCCTTGTCTGTGCAGTGATAGGCCTGACACTGGCATCCCCAAGAGGCCTGCACAGCCTCCTGACCCCTCCCACTTCCATGCCCCCAGCCCAAGAGCTAAGGGCCACACGGGACCCCTTGGCACCAGACAGCATGCAACCAAGGAACGTGGTGTTCAGCTGTGCCTCACAAGAATCCAACTAAACTATAAGACACACTCGGCTCCACTGCTGGGAAACATTTAGTGCTCAAGTCTCCTTTTTCACTGTGAATTTATTTTTTAAAAATTTCACTCATTCATTCACTCATTTTTGAGGTAGGTTCTCCCTATGTTTTTCAGGCTGGCCTTGAACTCCTGATGATCCTCCCGCCTCAGTTTCCCAGGTGCTGGGATGACAGCAGTATGCCCCTGAGAGCTGCTTTACTGTGAATTTAATGCAATCTAAGTACAGATTGTTTCTGACCTGACTTGCGGGCTGAGTACTGTGAGCATAAATGACACTGCACTTCAGACTCCTCATGTGTAAAGCAATGTAAAATATATTCTTAATACTTTGGGACAATTTTTTTTTCTGGTATGGTATTTAACCCAGCGCCTTCACATGGAGCTACATCCCCAAACCCCTTTATCTCATTTTATCGGTTTGAGACAGAGTTTCACTGAGTTGCTAAATTGCCCAAGTGGGGCTCAAACATTCAATCTTCCTGCCTCAGCTTTCCAGAATGCTGGGATTATAGCCAGGCACCGCCAGGTCTGGCTTTTCTGTTTTTGTTTTTTCATACTGATTACATGTTGAGACAATAATATTTTGGGTAGTACCTAAAATAAATTATTAGTTCTTTTTTTTTCTTCCTGCTCATTTTTCAAATATGGTCACAGAAGATATCGAAGTCCCCATGGACTGGCCTCGTGTCCTCATGGACTTGCTTCTGTTGGCCCACATAGGAGGGCTCTGGAGGAACCAAGCCCTCCTCCTCCTGGGTGTTCCAAGTCCTGCTTAGGTGTCTGCTGTCACAACTGTATGGCTCTTGAGCCCAAGGGGGCCTGGACCCTGGTTTCACCAGTCTGTGCTTCACACCTAGAGGCCAAGAGCCTTAGTAACAATTAGTGCAAGACCTCATTAACCTTCGGACCCACAGAGTGGGCATAGCGTCTGCCACATGGCAGAGCCTGGAGAATATTTTTTTGGCTGAATGAACAAATGAGGTGCAGGATCTTAAACTCGCTGTTTCATCTAGGTGTGGTGGTGCACGCCAGTAACCCCAGCATTCAGGATGCAGGAATGTTGTGAGTGCGAGGCCGGCCTGAGCAGTTTAACAAGTTCAAGTCCAGCCCGGGCTCCATAGTGAGACCTCCCACAAACAAACAAAAAACTAACTAAACAAATCAATAAAATATGATGGCTCCACCTGAAATAGACAATAAGCACGTTAAGAATCACAAGCTGAGCATCTATTCATTAGACCTCATTCATGCTGGTTAGTCAGTGGCCAGCACAGTAAGCTAATTTCGCCTTTATCTTTGCGTGATACAAGCATTGTCTTTCACAGAAGTCCTTTAGCTCCAGCACTAAGCCTATACACTTACATGGCCCCCAAGCTAAAGAGAAGCGAGATGTGGTAGGCAGGGAGACCCCTACCATGGGGGGATGGGGTGAGCTCAGTGGTACAGCACCTGCCTAGCATGCATGAGGTCCTGAGTTCTATCCCCAGCACTGCTTGTAATCCCAGCACTTGGGAGGCTGAGGCAGGAGGATCTTTTCAAGTTCAAGGCCAAGCTGAACTACATAGCAAGACCCTGTCTCAAAACAAAAACAAAAACAAAACAAAGGAGAAAAAGCTCGTACAGCCATAATCTGACTGCACTGATTTCAGGGAGTATTTTAATCTCTACAAAGGTGTGCAGAATTTAGCCATATGAGAGCACAGCTTTTTAGCAAGGACATCTCTATGCTCTGTCATGCCCAAGATTCTCTCCCAGTCCTGCCACGCAAAAGGCCTAGGCACCCAGGACCATTCCTCAAAGCCATCTGAGTCTCAGAAATTCAGGCTCCTCATGCATCCCTGTGGCCAGGGGAGGCTCCCTCAGAAGCGACACCAACTTCAAGTTCTTCAGATTACAAGAAAAGCTGTGCCAAAGGAGGTGTACATATTTTCAATTTCTCAGGTCAAGTATCGGTGTCTAAGGTTGTAGAAATCCTGGTCCTGCGGCTTCAAAATCCCAACGCTCCCTCCAAATCCCATGGTCTCTGCTTGTGAACCTCGCCAAGGGACAGAGCCCTGAAATCTGAGGAGAAGCCCCCTTGGCACACAAAAGGGAAATTCCACAAAAGCGAGGCTCACACAGGTTAAGAACCATGCTGGGTCACCAGGTGAGCTGGGTAGCCCAGTCCTTTGCAGCCACTGCCCAGCAGGACTAGGTGGCTCTGGGGACTTCAGCAATGGAGCAGAAGAGGAAGCAAGTGCCCACTGGCAGAGCAGGGTTCCTCAGGCACAAGTGCCACCCACACCTGTGGTGCAGCATGGGAGACAAAGGCACCCTGCGCTGGGTCCCTCTTTCCCCAGCAAGGTATCAACGGAGGGGAAGACCCTGACCCCAGCTGGGTCATGTATGTTCGAACTCCAACCTGTGAGTGGACTCAACTTATTAAGGGGAGAAGCTGGGGAGATTTAGGGGTGAACCCTCAACCCCAGTTTTTCTAAGAGCTGGATGAACATGTGACCTGGAAAAAATATCCCAGAAAAACCAAGTGTGGTACTGTACACCTGTGATCCCAGCACTTGAGAAGATGAGGCAGGAGGATCACTGTGAGTTCATGGCCAGCCTGGGCTACACAGTGAGTTCAAGGCCAGACTGCACTACATGGTGAGACCCTGCCTCAAAAAAAAAAAAAAGAATCACAGAAAGTGTGATTCTGGCACCTCATGGACTGGAGGGTTGGGTTTGACAAAGGGGTGTCTGACACAGCTTGGAGCCCAGACTCCACACCAGGCCACCCACTTACTTAGTCCCAGCTGGGCCAGTTCTTCGAGTTGAGCCTCAGTCTTGGCTGCTGAAATGGCATAAGGCAACTTCAAGGTGAATGGCAGGACGTCCCTGATTTTGCAGAAAAAGAGAGAATGTTGGTCATTGCCTATCCAGTTCCTGTCTTTGCCTTTATTTCCACCCTGGCAACGTGTTTGGACACCATGCTGTGTCCAGCTGATGACAGCGCTCACAGTCCACCCTGTCATTAGACACTTGGGACAGCCGCAGGACGAGCCCACTTATTCCAGGGCCCCTGGTGTCTCCACAGGGAGGTGAGGCCAGGCAGAGTTGCTGACGGTGTCTCTGCTCCACTCCACCTAGGAGACTGCACGTGTGAACCTGCCAGGTGCCTGGTGGGAGTCGGCTCCAACTCCCAGAGCAGGAATGTGCCACTCTACAGCACGTTTACGAGTCCCTTGCCAACACCCGAGGTGCCCAGTGAGCACTTGCCGGCCTGCCTTGTGAGACTTTCCTAGCAGAGCTCACGCCTTGCCCTTCGCATTCCAAGAAGAAACTTTCCCCGCTTCCCAAGACAGGGCTGCTCTAGTTTCACGGGCAGTGGACTCTGGGGGGCCTTGCTCTACCATGCACACCACGCACTGCACATCCACTCGGACCCGGGCCTGGGGGCGCTGTAATCGCCCCAGCTGACCGAGCCTCGAAGGCAAGCTGGAGGCTCCTCCGAGCAGCAGCCACCTGGGCATTATGGCGCTGAGCAGAGCAGCAAGCCCGAGAGTGTGGAGCCGAGCCCCAGCCAGGGCATGAGGCAGCGTGTGCCCACCACACAGGGGCTGTAACTGCCTCTCGGGAAGCCACACACGGCACTGGGCACTCATTTGCTTTTGTATACTCTGAGCACTGGTGCGCCTCTCCCGCACCTTTCCTAGAGAGTGTTTTGGGAGTAAGTGAAGGAGGAAGGAATAAATGCTCAGTAACAATGGCAACTTAGAAGAACAGTGTTGGGTTTTTTTGGTGATGGTATTGATTGGTCTTAAAAAAATGATTCATTCATTCATTCAACAAATATTTATGACCCTCTAGGGTACTTGGGACATTATTCCAGGACTGGGAACAAAATATAATATACAAATAGGCCACTTAAGGAATACACAGATATGGGAAGGGGACCCATGCCATGGATAAAGGGGCAGTAAAGTGCGTAGGAGGTGGTGGGCACCCATGGTCTAAGCACTCTGGGAGACTGAGGCAGGAGGATTGCACATGAGCCCAGCATAGGCAACTTAGCAGTGAGACCCTATCTCAAAATTAAAAAATGGAAAAAAAGGGGGTGCTAGGCTGTAACTCAGTGCAAAGGCCCTGGGTTCACAAAGCTTAAGAAGGCAATAGCTGGCGAGGCAGGGCCTTGTGAGCCTCTGGTCCTGGAGGATGTATGCAGCCAAGGAGAAGCCACAAAGGGCTGTCCAGGAGGGGCAGCAGGTGCCAGGGCCCCGGGGGAGGACGGTGAGGAGGCAGTGGCCAGCCCGAGTGGGGGGACGAGGCTCAGGGCGTCTGCTGCGCTCCATCCTCGCACGTCGCTCCATCCTCGCACGTCGTCTTGGCAGTCTGCTGTGCGGGGGATGGCGAGGCCGAAGGACTTGTTTACGGTATGATTAGGCGACGCCCTGAGGACAGACTGCATCTAGGTGACTGTGGGGCTCTGGGGCCCTCCAAGCTACAGACTGAATGAATAATTGAGTTGTAAAGTCAATAAAAAGAACAATACATGGATAGTTTGGACACTGGCGCCCCTCTGCGGCCTTGCAGTGCAGTTCACAGGATATCAGGAGGCTGCTGCTATGCCCGGGGTGTCCACCCACGTCGCCCTCTGCTTCTGGGAGACGCCTGTCCCCCAAAGTGGGCACCATGGAGCCACAAGGGACAGCCTCTTTAGTCATTCATTCATTCATTCATTCATTTTATGTTAATTTTATTTTTTTGAGACGGGGTCTCGCGAGGTAGTTCACATTGGCCTCAAATTCTCAGTGATCCTTCTGTGTCAGCCTCCTGAGTACTGGCATTATAGACATAACCTACCACAACGCCATGAAGGCAGCCTGTCCTGGCATGGACTTTGCAAGACCAGATCATCTTGCAAATATGTGACTGTATGGCCAGAATAACTCAGTTAAAATCTACTTCTTCAGACAACAACGAAAATGACCTATGTATATGCTGAGCTTTTACTGGGCTCCAGGCAGAACCCCAAGCTCAAACGTCAGCTGATTGGCCTGGGTTTTCTTAATGATAGGTGACAGTAAGCCACCTGGCCATCCCTTAATGAGTGGCTATAGGCTTTGATCTGTTAGAAAATTACATGAGGTACTCATGTCCTTGCCCGTACCAGCCAGAGTGTCCCAGTGTCCACACCCACAGGCACGCACATGAAACAGCGATGCTTCCTCCTCTCTTACGCCCTACTAAAGAGAGAGCCCCTAATCTGAAGCTGTGCAACAGACAAGAAAGCTACCATCTTAAATTTAAGAGTGGCTCACAAGAGTCTCAGTATGTACACTGTCTAGATTTATTTTCCTTGCTTTTTTTTTTTTTTTCGTCTTTTTGCAGTTCAAGCTGGCCATGAGCTCACTTTGTAGCCCAGGCTGGCCTCAAACACGAAATGATCCTCCTGCCTCAGCCTCCTGAGTGCTGGGATTACAGGCATGTGCCTCCACGCCCGGCTTTTCCTTCCTTTTTGAGACAAGGTCTCACTATGTGACCCACATTGGAAGATATATGATGAAAACAGTAATAATAAT
>PVLD010001575.1:0-195736 GCA_004027595.1 Dinomys branickii | reverse complement strand
CTCTTTCATGGCCTGTTGGAGTTGTTTTATTTCGGATGCAATCGTTTCATAACTTGAAGTTATGAGGCTTCCTGGTTCCCCTGTATCTTCACATTCAAAACTTGTTCTGGGTGGGGTTGAGTTTTGAGACTGTGTTTTGTTCCTCTGTTTTCCCATTTTTGGGTATCAGATTCAAAATGTGGAGCTATAAATTCCACAGACAGTTCAGCAGGCAAACGTCTGCTGCAGAGGCTGCTCCAATGGTTACTTCTCTTTGGGAGAATGTCCCTTAAGCTGTCTGCTGAGATTTCTGCTTCTACTCCCTACCCCAAGACCTGGCCGGGGCGAATAAACAGCTCGCCACCCCAGGATTCTTGCAGATAGGCCACTCAGGTGTTCCTCCCTGCGTGGAGCTCCTTCCCCCCTCACAAAACCCGTTGGGGCGCCTAAGCAGGTCCTCCCACCCAGGAGATCCGCAGTCCTTAAAGCTGCTTTGATGTCTCTCGCTGGGCTGAGCTTCTTCCCGATTCAGGAAAAACCGGTTAGAGCGCGCACTTAACTCACCCTGTGATCGTGCAGACAGGAGTGCCGTTCAGATGTTTTTCCCTGGATGGAGATTTTCCCCAACTCAGAAATCTTGCCGGCCGGTCACTGTTGCTCCAGTTCGCGCAGTGCTGGCTGCGGGGGTGGGGTTCTGAGCGGGATCCCGGAACGCTGCCCCGTTTGGCGCAGTTTGTCCCAGTAGCGCGTTCTCTGTCGGGTTCAGGAGCTGAAGCCGTTCTTCCCTCCACACTCGCTCTCTCGGCTGGTCGTCTTCTTCCCGGAAGTCCTCATTTCTGTCTTCATATTGCTATATTTCATTGTTTGGGTGGTAATCCTCTGGGAGGTTCTCTCTGTGCTGCCTACCCGGTCACCATCTTCCCGGAAGTCCTCCACAGAGAACATTTTAAAACCTTGCCAAGAAAAACATCCAGGAAGATGGCAACCAGATGGGCAGTGGGGAGGGTCCCTACCAGAGGGACACCACCCAGATACTGGGATGCAGCAACATAAGACAAGCCAGAGTCAAAGCAACCAGTACACAGCTCAACACACTCAGCTCTATGTCTGCTCCAAGGCTGTGGCCCCATATCTCTCCACTGTAAGAGCAACTACCAGCAGAGAGCAGCAGAGACCAGCAGCAGCAACCCCAAGGCCACAGCAATTCCCAGGGATCCAGCCAAGGAACAAATGGATACCAGAACATAACAGTAAGAGAGAGCTGCACACGGAAATGGATCACATGGCCCACGCCCTTCTCGCTCCAATACCAAGTAGGAAGCACAAACTGAGTTACTGGGCTTCAGCTCCCACCTGGAACTCCCTCTGTGGGTGCCTTGAGTCTCAGGGACCTGCACACTCACCATCTGTTCCTGTCAGCAACGGGATGAGTCCATGGACTTCAGGACTCACCCTAAACTGCCAATATGAGCACCAGGAGGTACTTCATACTGTTTGCATATGTGATCCCTGTATGAATCCATAGTGACCAACTACAAGAAAAGCGGTGGCCCTGGAGTCCAGGAGACAACAACATACTCTGCACAGAAAAGCTGAGAAAATTCTCCAATTCTGTCCTAGAACTAATAATTAAACTTGGTGCACATCCTAGTCTACCTCAATGAACACAGATGGGGGAGACCCCATGCCACTTGTTCCCAACATCGTGGGTACACCCAATGCCCGGCTGTGGGAGGAGGGGAGAGATGGCACTGGGAATCAGGAAGTGAGAGGAGGCAGAATCCTAGAGGCAGAGTGCGGACCCAGTGCTATGACAGGGAGGGGATAGCCTCCAGGGAGTCATGGGTGGCCTGCAGGGAGACACTGGAGGCCTGGGAGGGTACCCCGGGGACCCTGACAGGGAGCTCAGCAGCCTGAGGGGGGAGAAGAGCTCCCTATGGACTATATAAAAACCCTGAGGACCTGGATAGGGTCTCTGGGAGCATGGTGATTGGGCAGAGCCCTGCGGTCCTCAGGAGCAACCCCGGGGACCAGTACAGGCTTCTGGGAGCGTCTTGGACCAGGCCCCAATAGTGCCTCAATGGGGTGGAGCCTGGTGGTCCACAGGGGAGACCCCAAGAGCATCAAGAGGAACTTCATACTGCTTGCATATATGAACTTTGTATGAATCCATACAGACAATTTACACAAATAGCAGCAGTCCTGAAATCCGAGAGACAACAACATACTCTACACAATAGACCTGAGAAAATCTTCCAATTCTCCTCTAGAACTAATAACTAGACTTAATACACACCCTAGACTACCACAGTGAGCACAGGTGGGGGAGACCTCATGCCACTTGTGCACAGCAGTGTAAGTGCACCCAATGCCCAGCTGCAAGGGGCAGACAACAGCAACACTGGAGATTGAGAGGTAGGAGGAGGTGAAGACCTGGAACTAGGGTGCAGACCTGGTTCTCTAGGTGGGTGGGGACAGCCTCGAAAGAGTCATAGGTGGCCTGCAGGGAAACACTAGTGGCCTATATGGGTTCCCTGGGAGTACTGAAGGGGAGCTCAGTGGCCTCAGGGAGGAAAGGGCTCCTTCCAGGCAACATGAGAACCCTGAAGACCTGGACTGGACGTCCAGCAGCACGGTGACAGGGTGGAGCCCAGCAGTCCACTGGGGGCAACCCTGTGGACTGTATAGGGCCCCCAGCAGTGCAGTGACAGGGCAGAGCCAGACGGTCCTCTGGGGGGGAACCCTGTGCACTCAACCGGGCCCCTAGTAGCACAGCAATGGTACTTAGCCCAGCGCTCCACTTGGGAGACCCTGAGTACTCAACTGGGTCTCCAGATGCGCTGTACTGAGGTGAAGCCTGGCGGATCACTGGGTAACCCTGCTGACTGGACTGAACCAATGGCCTTGAGGGCTTGTCAATGGGGGGCTTGACCATAGTGAACCTGGTTCCCTGCCTATCTACTGTCTTTGAGCATGTGTGCTTTTCCACCTCCCGCCATAGCAATTTGTGTACACACATATTTATTAGAGCATAATTTGAAGCAGCCATGTCTCTTCCCAAAGCGAGAGCCCGAGAGAGTAAATAAACCCAAAACTACAGTTATTATCAGAGGGAAGATGACTGATTGGATGGTGGAATCACGGAGATGAGAGTGGAGAAAATTAATTAGTCGAACCAGCCTTGTATGTCCCTCATCTGTATAACTGAGCAACAAATGTGAAGATAACATTATACATCATCCAATGTTAATTCCCTACTATCTTCTCTATAATTTAGTTTTTCCTTTATTGTTTATGTGATAAATAATGCAAATATATCATTATGTAATACAGCATCCAGTGATAATTCCCTGCTATCTTCTCTATGATTTTGCATATCCTGTATTGTTTTTGTATTATTCTGGTTTATATGTCTTCATTCTTTTGTCTTTAAAATAAAAATTTTTAAAAAAAGAAAAAAAATGTTTAGGCCTAGATTTCCACCCCCCACAGCCTCATGTGCCCATAAGTGGAGCTTGTGGGAGGTAATTTAGGATCATGGGAGGTTGACAATCATTAGATTAGTCCACTGATAACTTTATAGCTGGGTGTGATGTTGGGGATTGAAGTCTGTTAGGCAGGTGGGTCACTGTGGGCATAGCCTGGAAGGGTCTATCTCCCTCCTCCTCTCTTGATGCCTCTTTCTGCTTTCCACTGCCATGCCATGAGCTCTTTCTCTTCTGTTATGACCTCTGCCATGCCACCCTGCCTTGGAGCCAGCAGACTACGGCCCGAAACCACTGCAAAGTGTGAGCAAAAATAAACCTTTGCTCCCTTAATTTGAGGGTGTTGGATACTGTGTCACAGCAATGAAAAAGTAACTAAGACAGTAAAGAAATCATGCAAGAAAGAAAATGCAATTACAGTACCCTATATGACTTAGAAGCAATATTTCCTTAGTCACAATACTGTAAATACCAAATGCCATTTTAACAAAACATTCTATGATAATTAGGAGGATAAAGACAGGGGTTTGTGTGTGTGTGTGTGTGTGTATTTGTGTGTGTGTGTGTGTTGTCTTAAAGTGTTAAATTATCACTCCCTAGAGGAGGACACCAATGATGATATCAGAGTTGGGGTGGAAATCAAGCATTATTAGCACAAGGTTGTTAAGAAAATAGGGAGCTAAATGTTGTAAGAAAAAAAAGTTGATTTAAATGAGAAGGCCTGAATTAGAGTAGTGGCTGGTGGGGGTGAGAAGAAGAAGATGGCTTTGAGTGACGCTTTGGAAGCTGAATTTGAGATCTGATTATTCACAGTAAAGGAAAAGACAGCATCAACACACAAGAAATCAAACAAAATCACTCCCTGGTTTTAAGTCTGGTTCAAATAATGATGGTGTTTTGAGGGGAAGTAGTAAAGTTTGAGAAAGCTGAGTGCTCCTAAGGAACAGCAAACTGTTGCCAAGGGGTCCCTTATGCCTGCCCCTTTCAGCATGCCCTGTAGATTCTGATGGTATAGTGTCCTGGATGCAGCTGGGACTGTCAAACAGAGTTGAGAGGAATTGAAATGATGAGATTCTGGCACCCAAGGAGGCCTTATAAATCATTTATATGAATTCCTCCAACTTTCAGTTAATCAAATCAAAGCCCAAAGAAATGAAAATCTAAGGGAGGACATAGTCTCAACCAAGGAATTGTCAACAGAGTTAAGGGCATTGGACAAAAGAAAGCATTGAAGATCAAGTAAAGGCCACTGGATTGAGAAGTGAGAAGTGATCAAGAAAAATAGCAGAAGCTGTATATAGACAGAAGTAAAGGCCTCAGCAGAGACAGCTGACTGTGGATCAGAGAAACTTGGCAGCTAATGGCAGAGGACGAGGGTGGCAAGACCAGGGCTTTAAGAAGAGGCACACATCAGTGACTGGTCTAGGAAAAGAGGACAAGCCTAGACCAAAAGGAAAGGGAAAAGAATGGGTCAATATATAGACAAATTTTGAAAAGTCCTTCAGGTGAGCTGCTGGGTACTGGAAAAGGAGGTACTTGAAAGCCTAGCTTTTGCACTCTTTCTAAGGAAAAGTCAAAGCAGAACTGTCCACTGAAATGGGCATCTAAACGGGGGTGGTAGGCTGAGACAGAAGGACAAGCTTTACAACAGTGGCTCTCTGTTGGGGTGATTTTGTCTCTTGAATTCAGGAAATGATTCCCATCGTCACAGTAGGGGTGGGGACTCCAATTGACACCTAGTAGGCAGAAACCAAGGCTTCTGCTAAACATCCTACCGTGCACAGGGCAGCCCACAGCAAACAGATGTCTGCTCAAACTGTGAATTGTGCCAGGACTGCGAAACCCTGTTTTAGAACAACTATTAGGGGAATTTTACTAAGTTAGTTAAAAGTAGGGGAAAGATTGCCTAGCCACTTCACAAGTCCACCCAAGTTTAAACAGCATAAATGTAGCATGGGATTTTCCCTCTTACATTTTTTAGTTGTATTAAACATGAAGAGTTTATATAAGCAGAACGCTTCTTTTTTTTGACTTTTGAGATAGAGTCTCGGTATGCAGTTCAAGCTGGCCTTGAGCTCACTTTGTAGCCCAGGCTGGTCTCAAACTCAATGATCCTCCTGCCTCAGCCTCCTGAGTGCTGGGATTACAGGTGTGTGCCACCATGCCTGGCTCAGAATGCTTCTTTAGGAAAGGCTTTGTAAACATTTGTCATGGATCAACCACTAACATATTGATATTTAACATTTATTGTCCTAAGGTACACATTTTTTTCCTCATTTTTCAGATGATGAAACAAAAACACATAAAGTATAAGTAACTTGTCCAAGATCACACAGCCGGGAAGATGGAGAGCCAGGCTTCTAAGCCAGGCAGTTTAATGAGAGTACTTGTCTTTTTATCAGGGTGTCATGCTGTCTCTAAGGAACACTGCTTCCAGTTCTCATTTTAACATTCCTCAAATGACTGTTCCACTGTGGAAAGTGAGCGTCCTGACAGGCTTGCGCTGTCATAGTCCTGTGCCATTTCTGACCCTTGCTATGTAGGATCCAGTAGGTTTCAATACTCCGTATCCTTGATGCTAGGACTAGGCAAGTGGTTAAATTTTCCTTGGAGAAAAATCAACTTGTTTATCTATAACTT
Source organism: Dinomys branickii (assembly GCA_004027595.1). Classification (NCBI taxonomy): domain Eukaryota; kingdom Metazoa; phylum Chordata; class Mammalia; order Rodentia; family Dinomyidae; genus Dinomys; species Dinomys branickii. The sequence goes on along the minus strand of PVLD010001575.1, from coordinate 189,632 downwards.
CTGAGGTAACTAATTTTAAATGGCCGGACTGTTTTATGAGCCATCATATCACCCATGTTCCTCTTCCTGAGGTTGCAGAATGACTTAATGTTTCTGAGCATTACTCTTTCTATCTGCAATGGCCTGTTGGGCTACTGACTCCTGCTCCTCTGCTTTTTTTCAGCCTCGGTTGGGAATTACCAACCTCCTAGGATCATGTTCTTCAGGACTTTGCAGAGGTGCTGCCAAGGGTCTGCCTAATATGTGCATCAATTAAAAGAGGACTCGGGGAAGCCTAATAATGAGTCTGTGATTAATGCTGATAGGAGAAATGCCCAAGAGATAGATGGGTATTAGACACCCTAAAGAACCCATAATCCAGCCTCAGAACCTGCTTGAATTTGACCCATCTCAGGCACCTGCCAGCAAGACCTCTTGCTTATGCGGTATCTGGTGAAGACAAAGCTGCTAGGAAGAGAAATCACAAGCCAACAGCTGACCTGAAGGACAGGACACTGAGATGAGAAGTAGCCAGCGGGTGCCAAGGGACCAGGGTGCCCAGCAGAGAGCCTACACCCTTGCTCTGATTCTACTGTGCACCCTCCAGCCTCTGGTAACTCTGCCTTGAGAGCCTAGGGGCTCATGGGGGTCCCCAGGGCTTTACCTGGCCAGCTCCTTTCTTTCTCACCAATTCTCACAGTTCCTTATCTGGCTCTTGGTGGTTCCCTCTCCCCAGCGGCCATATACTATGATGCAGCCTAGATGCCCTGAGCAACACTCAGCCCTCATCCTCCAAGTCACCTGCCTTCCTTGGACACTCCCTCCCAGAAAGTCCTTCTCGACTGCATGTTGCCATGTGAGAAAGATAAGACCCGGACTGGAGAACTTTTCATTACTACGTTTTCATTACTACATCTGGATTCTGGGTTCTGTGTACTTAACTAATAGAACTTATTCTCCAAACCTTTTTTTTTTAATTTCCCAGCAATTTGCGTCTGGTGAATCCCATCACTCTAGCTCCAACAAAATCATCAAGATCTAGGCACTGGGGACTTCAGCAGGCCGTGGCTGAGTTACAGGCATTTGGTATTTGGGACGAGAACATGATGGAGGAGTTCTATCCACTGCAATTAGTTCTACTGACTGGTCTCATAATCTTTCCCAAGATTCGAGAAAACTTTCTTTGATCAATTTACATTTACCATGTGTGTGCTCCATTGCAGGAGGAATCCAGAGGTTTATCATAACCCCGTCTGGTGAGTATCTCACAGGCCTTTAAAACTGTCGCATCCTACCCTTCCCACCCCGTAGTAAGGGGACCTGGGATAGAAGTCAAGGTCATCTATTCTTGTAGATGAAAAACTGATGTCAAGGAAGAAGGACTCTATTGGAGTCATGAACTTGAGAGACGAGGCCAAGAACAGAGCCCACACGTCCCCACTCCCAAACCACTGTACCCTCTTCTGCTATACACAGAGAGGTTTTCTCTGTCCCTGGTCCTCCGTGTGGATTTCTCGGCCACTGTCAAGTGTCACTCCCTTTCTCCAATTCACTCCCTGACCAGTGAAGTCTGGCCTTGGTGGTTTAGCTTAAGTCTTTAATTTTATCTTCCTATTATCAGCCCTTTTGGGGTCCCACTTTCAACAAGAGGTCTGCTTTCATTCAGCATCTCATGCTGGCTAATTTCTGAGAAATTAGCTCATGTCTGAAGCTGCCTTATATCCTGATTTACCGTCAAGATGATCAAAATTGGTTTTGCCAAGAGCCAAAGAAAGGCGAGCCAAGCAGGGTCTTCTAAGGTAGGAAGAAGTCTCCACGGACCATCTCTGTCTCTAGGTTATTTGGGCTCTGAGAAAAGTGATCTGCTCATACAAGAGACCTCAGGCCAATGAAGTGAGGAAAGGGAGAAAGTCTGATACTCTCCATTCCCACTCTGAGCTTCAAAAGGAAAAGAATATGTAGGTGCCAACACAGCCCACTGTTCCAGCAACCTAGAGAAGAAGGATCACTTGCCAGGCCAGCCTCTCCTCTGGCTATCATGCTAGGAACCTTAGAACATTTCTGACCCAAAAGAGGACCTAGAACTATGAACATGTGTGGGATATACCCAATAAATATTTGTTGAATTAATGAAAATTATTTTTTAGTGTTCTCCAATATCTCTGTGGTATTTAGAGAACTCTTACTAAAAGAAAAGATAGGAAATGAAAATGGGTTTGGCAGCGAGACAGCGTAAAGATTTGTCTAAATATGAGATGGAAATCATGTCCTCTCTTAGCATACCAGATTCTCCATGTGTAAAGTGTTAGGCACTCATGTTGGCAGACAGAATAGCATGGAAACTTATTTCTCAGACCCCCAAAACCAGTGACAGTGCTTCGTCACCATGATCTGTGTAACATCTAAGCCTAGTTCTGACCAAAAGAAGGAAATAAGAATTCCTGCTCGGAAAACTCAAAGTTTTTGCAGAGTTGAAGGACTTGGTGACTCAGAGCCTTAGCTAAACAACTCTAGCTTGATTATCAAATATTAGAATTGGGAGAAACAAGCATTGATGCAAATAAAAGAATATTCTGCTGCTGATTTAAAGACAAGTGAATCGCTAAATATTTTTATTAGCAGCAAATTTGCTGCTTGCTGGAACTAATTTCACGCCCTGTGGATATGGTGCTTAAATTGGAAATGGCGTTAAATTGCTCTCTCCTTGAGGCTGGTAAGGTTTCTGGTGGCAACAACCACTAGATGGCGCAGACAAGGTAGCTTCTCGAAGATAGGCAGCTTTGGAGCCAATGATAGGGAAGTCCAGAGGAAGTCCCACCCTTCATTTCTATTCCTCCTGTCAAAGAGATACCTGTAGCCCAAATATCCAGATATTTCTAAAGGGAAGTTGCCCAGCAAGCAACATTATTCCTAAGATTCTTGAATTTCCTTATTGAATTATTTTTGTAAATTCATGGAATGCTTTTAGTTAGCACATCCAGTGTGCCAATCAATTAAAACATATAGTTTCTTGTATTCTCATGCTCTCTCTTCAACTATATCATGGCTTCTAGAAAGCTGAAATTCCATTTTATTGCCAGAATTGGAACCAAAGAGATAAACTGGTATAATGTACAAGCCATAGAACCAGAGAGAAGAATTGAGGCAAAGGTTGCAGCACAAAGAATGAGACCCAGTTACCTCCAAGGAAGGGCAAAAAATGCAGAGGTTGCGGCAGAATTGGGCACCTGAAATGAGATGAGAAATTCTAAGTGGAGACTCTCAGAACTGAGGACCAAGGACTTGCAAGTCCACTAGCAAACCAGAGTCAAATGACATATTAAGTAGTAAAGGTCAGAGAAAATGGGATGAACATGTGAACTGACAGAATGCAGAACATAATGGCTAAGAAAAAACAGAAGCAAAAAGGCAAACAGTCTAGAAATAGGTAGATACTGAAGAAGTAGGGCAAAACACCCAGAAAAAGATTGAAGCATCACTAAATAGATGCTTAATGGCCAGTTAATACTAGAACCAACATTCATGAGTCATGATTGAATCATGGTTCATGATTGCCAAATTGAATTTATTTCCTGTGAAATAGAGTTACGAAGTTCAAAATCTGATCATGTTCCTCTCCTGCTTAAAGACTTCTGATTTAGCGAAGCTCTTCACCTGCAAGACAAAATCCAAATTCCCTAACATAGGCCCTTCACATGTTGTTTCTCAAGGCTCATTTCCACTCGCACTAGACCATTTGCTGCTCCCGAACCATTCTGAAAACATTCGCTCTTCCACAGTTTGCTTCTCCTGTTTTCTTCCCTCTGGAATTTCTTACTGTTGTTATCCTCCATTTATCTCGCCCAAGCCCTGTGTATCTGTTAAGGCCCTGTTCAAATGTCACTTCTTTGGTGAGACTCCCCTTTTTCTTTTGTTTTCTTTTCCTTTCTCTTTCTTCATTAATTCCATGAGGAAGTAATCTCTTTATTCTCTAGGGTCTTGTCATAATTCTTTGATACTGCTGTGTGATGTGATATAATATATATCGTACATTACCTATTATGTTTTATATCTTAGTCTGTGTCTATCCAATCCACCTATCCCTCTAACATAAATCAGAGGTAACACATATTTGGAGCTGATATAGATATTGGTACATCAAACAATGAGATGTGACTTCTGCCAGTTGTAGGCTCTTTATCGCAAGCTTCTGGGTCATTTTTGTATCCTCAGCACCTCTCACAGAACCTAGCAAATAGGAATTAAACAATGTGTGTTTACTAATTCCAATGGGAGGAAATCCCAAATATAATGTATCTTCATTTAAACAGTATATTTAAACAATATTCAAAGATTTTAACAGAATATTTAATAAATCATCCATATTATAAAATAATGTTGTAAAATGGGTCCTTAGGCAGAAGTGAAGCTACCTGAGATCTTAAGGTCTCCAATATTACCACATTTTATCCTAGATACTATTTTTAGTAGTGACTTGGATTAAAACATTCAAAGAACATTTATCAAATGTGAAAGGAGACTCACAAATATAGGAAAGACAATAAAACCTTTTAAGATGAGTCTAGTAAGCTGGGATACTGGCCTCATACTAACAGGATAACATTTTAAAAAGTGTGAAGTGTATTTAGAGTTGAAAAATAAATTTCACATACTAAGTAGGGTAGAGATTTGATTTGGCAGAAGTGAATGTGCAGAAGTGTTAGAAGCTTCAGTTAATCAAAAGCTTTAATAGCAAACAATGAGATGTGACCAATATCAAACTACAGACTCTGGAATCACTGCTGGTCATACAGTGTCCAGCTCAAAAGCAGCAGTAATAGAATCATTGTACTCCATTACCTTTTAGAGCTTATGTGAAGAATTATGAGCAATAATCTCTCACCACATTCTAAAAGAGGCTCTAATAAACCACAGTTCATCCATAAAGCTGTGACTGGAGTCTAGAAACATTAAAATACACAGAGAATGAGGGAGTTTTATGGAAACCTGGAAAGTTCGAAAACTGAAAACAAGGGAAAGATTGACAGGTATCTTCATATATTTTTAAAATGGCCTTCTGTGTGTTGCTACAAATGGCAAAGCTAGATGCGATGAACAGGAATTGTGAGGAGGCAGAGCTTGGCTCAGTGTAAGAAAGAACTTTCTAAGATTTATATCCATCCAACAATGAAGCGTGCAGCTTTGGGGGGGTTGAAAGCACCCTGTCCTTGAACATATTCAAGCAGAGGCCAAATGACTTGACAAGCAAGTGTGAAAGAAGATATTTTTATATACATTATATAAATATTCTCCTTATAAAATCTTATCTTTCAGTGGCCCCTCAGAATCTGCAGGGTAAGGTCGAAATTCCCATTGCAAGCTCTAAGAATTTGAAACCTGAGACCTCTCTGGCTGGTTCTCCACCTCCTTACCTTCAGCCTCAACAAACCCCAGACTGCAGACACGCCCACCTACATTACCTACTCTGCGGTACTTTCCCATACTACAAGATATGGGCACAGGCTGTTCCTTGTGCCCGCGATCCGTTCCCTTTTGCTCTCTGGGACTAACTTGAAGTCATCCATAAAGGCTGTTTCCTGACCTCTCCTTTATTTCTCTGAATGGTGGAAGCACCCTGCATTACCTCTGAGGTAGCACTTATCACCAGCTTGTTTCACATAGTAGAATGCAAACACAGTGGAGAAAAAGTTGTATCTTATCCAAAATCCTCTTTTCTAGGACAATGCCTTGAGGCAGGTGGATGTGGTTGCTCTATTGGCAAAGTGCATTGCATCAGGCTTTTATTCCTAAGATCAAAGCATAACCAAAGAGTTCAGCAGAATCGGGGCTTGGTCAAATGGACAAGCATCTCTGGAAACAGAGAGCCTGGGGTGTCTTGACCCACTCAGGGACTACCGTCCCCCTCTCTTGTGCTGCCCAAATGACTTTACACTGCTTCCTTTTTGTTTAAGGAGCTCAGCTACTATATCGTTCTCCTCTTTCTTCTTCATGTCCCTCACCTACATGCCCCTTCCTCCCCCTAAGTATTTCAACCCAAGGATATGTTGACTGAGCCATCAAAGAGGTGATTCTATTTTCCATCATTCATTTGTTGTTTAGATTAATTTCAATCATATTAACTGCCTTAGGGCCTCTACATTTGTGTATCCAACTGATATGTTAATGTTTTCCATTGAGATTGGTTTGGCATGGTTTCCCAAAGGTTAGAAAAACAGGATTCTGGACAGAAAGTTCCTGAATTGAAATCATTAGGCATTCTTCTTCTTCTCCTTATAGACTGTAGCTCTTCTCAATTTAAAAAAAAATCAGAGTGGAATATTTGTGAGCCTCCATCTCAATCCAGGCCATACCTAGGTACTCATGAAGCTGTGAGAAAATTATACTCATGATCCTGATTTAGCTGTTAAATCTCATAGGTGTTTGGCTTTCCATCCCAGAACACAGGCCTGATCTGTGAAAAGTCTTTTCATTTGAGCAGCTCAGAGCTCAAATAAGATTCCTCCCCATATTTTAAAATCCTTCAGATCTGAGTTTGGCCATCTCCTCTCATTCAGATCTCAAGAACGATATTTATCCATCTCAGGCTCCATCTTGAGCCTGTTCTGATATGCCCTCATGGAACAGACAGTGCTCACTGCTGTGACCCCACCTGGTTGAGAATAGTTTTTTTCACTGCTTCTCAGGTCCCTTAAGAAGCTGGGGCTCAGTCCTGCCTGGGCTGTAACGATGCCTTATGGTATTCACTGCTCCTGGAAGCTCACGGTATTCACACTTTTCCATAAAGGGTCTTGAGTTTCCTTCTCCCTTCCTGCCAAATGTTTCTACATAGGCTCTAGCTGGGTTCACTGTATCCTGTATGTCTTCCTGATACCTGTCTGGTACTGTGTCTCTAAGTTTCAGCTCTCTCCACCTCTCCTCCTTCATGAAGAATTGAGGAAATCGGAGTCCGTAGAATCCTTTGGCTAACCAGCTCCCCAGAAAGGCTGCCCTTGACCACCGATACAAAATAGTGCCTCTGCCCTGTTTGCCCCTTCACCCTTCGCCCCATTTCGTGTCCCCCTAGCACTTGAGCAGATTACCTGGCTCCTCTCACTAGACGTAAGTTCCACGAGAGCAGAGACTGTTGTCCTTATTCTTTGCCCCACTTTCCAGAACAGTGCAAGATACAAAGCAATGCTCAACAATTACTTGTCAAATGAAGGAACAAATAAGGAATAAACGGCCCCACTCAGGCATCCACATTAATGCACACACTATTGCTTGCCCTGAGCAGATGAGCCCAGTGTTACCCAGCCAAGAAATGTAGACCCTCTTCTCACTCCAGTATGCTGTCCAGAAAACAGAGGGCTAAACATAAACCAGTACTCTCCTCTCTCCTTATCAGAACTCCAGCTTTTCAAGCGGATATGTGCATAAAGAGAGCTCAACCTCCTCCTTGACCACCACCTTTGCTTATTCTTCAGTTTAAGAAGTAGACCTTACAGGTCCCTCCCAGTGTGAAGGGTCTTTCCAGCTACCCAACAAGCCAAATGAACCCGATCTGGAAGCTTTGTACTGTAAAACATTAATTTGGTACTTACAATGTTAAGGCAGACCAAGTTCTTTCTTGTGTGGGCAAAACAGTCCTTTTGGATAAGGGACAAAATATCTGCTACCCAATTGTTGAGCCAACAGGTTGGATTTTCTCTGAAAACTATTCTGATTTGTAAGAATTAGCACATAATTCAGAAATCAAAAGCATGTTACTTGTCTCACCCATTTCTGAGTCTTACTAAAGAGAGAATCTTCCCCCTTCTCCAGCACAGAGTGAGGCAAAGGCTTTTCACAAAACACAATGCTGTGATAATACTGAAGGAAGGGATCCAGGTTTGCTTTCCGTTCTATTGTCTTATTCTGTCAGCTCCCACATCTCTCCAAATCCAGGCTTAATAATTTATGGCAGAAAGACATTTAATAAATAAGCAGCAAGATTGGAGCTGTCAGCGCTGCACAATGGGACAGTTTGCATCTTCCTGCTTGGCATCAGCACCGACTTCCCCAGCTCACTTCAACTGAGACAATCCCATTTGCTATTTTCATAAAATTAGTTCCTCTGCAGTTTCTATTAATCAGAACATTCTTTGGAGAGAATTATACTGGGATTGTATCACCATCTGAGTTCAATCGTTCTGTGAAGCTGATGAATTTTTATCACCTCTGCGTGGCAGAGAGAGGGAAACTTGGATGGTAGGTATGAGTGGGCAGAGAGTTCTCCTTTGATGTCTCCCAGGCCTGACAGTCCTGAGGACCTGGGTCGGTCTCTTCCCCCACACATCTTAGCAGCTTTCTCCCTCAGGCACACCTCCTTTTGTGTGTAATAATTTTCAGTCTTCTTGGAATGATGGACTCTTTTACAAATTTTACAAAAGCTATGGATTCTTCCCCAGAAAAGCCCACTTGTGCACACAGACACTAAACCTCACCATCTCAGTGGATTTGTGGACACTGTCACTGCACTCCACATGTGTGGCCCAGCCAGCAGACTCCAGAACAAAACCAAGGTAACCACCTTAGGCTGGAATAGAAACTCACCTGAAAATATCTTGTTTTTGAAAGAGAGAGGGAAGACAGAGGCCTTTCATAAAGATAGCATGTAACGGTAGGAAAGTTTTTCATGAAGACTGCTGTATTTTGTATATTTTTTGTTTGTTTCTTTTGGTACCAAGGACTCAATCTCAGGACCTTGTGCTTGCCAGACAGGCAGTTGTGCCACTGAGCTATATTCCCAGCCCAACTGCTGTAATTTGGAGAAGTGTTCTCTAAACGCCTCTGCACTGAAGGGTCGGTCCCTGGCCCAGGGCATTATTGGGAGATGGTCAAACCTGTGCAGGGGTGGGGGTGGGGTGAGTTCTGGCCACTGGTTTTGTGATTTTAGGCAAGAAGTAGCTTACCTCTATCAATGTGAGATTTCTAGATAAACACTACATGATTTCCAAAGTCTACTTCAGTTCCAACAATCTATTAGACCTGATTCATTAGAGATAGCTAAAATCATAAGAATCAAAACTTTTCTTAAAGTTTTTAGAAGTAAATATTTGAGGCAGGGGACCTCTGGTTTCTGTGGTAACTGCTCAGTTTTGCTGTCGTACAGAAAGTCACCACAGACAATACAAAAAATAAATAAACAGCTGGGCATGGTGGTGCTGGCCTGTAATCCCAGCACTTGGGAGGCTGAGGCAGGAGGATTGTTGCAAATTTGAGACAGCCTGGGCCACAAAGTGAGCTCAAGCCCAGCCTGAACTACATAGCGAGACCCTGTCTCAAAAAGACACACACACACGAAATCATCCTTAGCTGGAAAGTTGTATGAAAAGTAGATAGCCAACTGATGAGGCTCACAGGCCAGTTTACTGAGGCCTGATTCCCAGCATCTGCTAAATAGTGCAGTCTATAAAAGCATGGTGCGATTCTGGGTGACCTCAGAAGCGATAACTTCACTTTACCTACTGACAGTGGTACTAGGGGAAACTTATTCAGCTTCCCAGTTAGCCAAATGGAGTAATGGTAAGTTTTGAAACTCTGCTAAAAACAATTATTTCAGTTTTTGGTATACTTTCAGGTGAGCAAAATGCTAAAATAACCACATATGAGAAAGTGCATACCAAACATCCAGAACTGCCTGGCATTTTGATAACTATAAATGAGCAAGAAAACTTTACATCCTCTTTTGAAATAATTTCACGCACTCCATAACCCTAGTAACCTCTTTTTACTTTCCTCCCCTATCAGACAGACTAACAAATGATTTTGTACATTTATGAGAAGGAAATGAAACATTGCCTTTTGGTGTTGCTCTCTCGTACCTCTTTACCATGAAACTGGGGATTGAACCCATGACCTTGCACTGAGCTACACCTTCTGCCCTTCTTTAAATTTGCTTTTTAAATTTTGAGTCGGGGTCTAAGTCACTAAGTTACTGAGGTTGGGCTTAAACTCGCCTTCCTCCTGTCTGTCTCCCTGAGTGTGGGGATTGCAGGTGTGTACTACTATGCTCAGCTTGGTGCTGTTTTCATTGATTTATTAGAAGTGTAAAGAGATTAACTTTTTCAGTCTCAACCTTTTGACCTCTTTCTCCCAAAACATTGAGTTGAGAACTGATTCTCAGCAGTTAGGCACCATAACATTATATTTCACTACTTGTCTCCGTGCTGTTCTGCATGTGCCATTGCTCATTCTTGTCTCAGCCTTTGTTCAAACAATGTCCTCTCCCCAGATTCCCTTCCATCTCTGTCCTGCCCTTTCCATTCCTATCCACAGGCTAGGGCCCAGTATTACTCTTGCTCTATGGGAGACGTCCAGATTGACTCCAGCCAAGACAAAATATTCCTGAAGCAGTACAAGAGAGAAAGTGCTCTAAAAACTGCAAGATGCTCTCAAATGTAAAGTCTTACTATCTTTTGGAGCAATCAACTATAAATTAATTTGGGCCCATTGTTAGGTCTTGCTTTAAAGATCATTTCCTAGTTGTTTGCAGTGCTGTTGACCTACCATTACAAAACCTCTCGAAGCTCATTAAGACAGGAGTCACATCGTATTTGTGTCCTCATAGTCTCAACAGCACACAGCTACAATTAACACTCAATTCCAGTGAAACGAATTAATCAAGATACTGGCTTTCTTAACCACACAGCTCCTCACTGGGCCTCCAGGTTAAATTGTTAAACACAGAAGAGATGGTTGATTGGTTTGTGGGGCTGCAAATGAAGACTTGGGAGTCGAATACCTTGATGCCTGCAGCCAATGAAATTCAAACCTCTTCTCCCATTTCATTCATAGAGCTCTGACTCAGCAGCTACACTAGGTAGAATGATCCTTGCTTTGGTCTAGTTTGAAGGTTAAAGGAAGAATAACAGCTAGTAAAATGAGGCGAGGTATGGATAAAAAAAGGGATGTTGTTAAAAGCTCGTGCCTTGGGACTGTTTCCTCCACCAGGCTGTTGACCCTTCATCCGTGGGCCTGGGCCGACTCGCGACCGTCTCAGTCCCTGGTGTGGGGACTGAGATGTTAATCAGGCCACGGCACAGATACTGATGTCTAGAAGGCGGTACAGGACTTTGAGATAGGGGCTGCCTGGCCCTGCCGCGGTACCGCATCGCTGAGCAATCTCCATGGTGACGGAGAAACACTGCAAGAAACACCTTTCTCCGGCCCAAACAACCCGCCCTTAGGCTACACTGACCGACGGTCCAGTGGGTTAAGGAGGATGGTGTGATTGACAGGGAAGTGAAGCGTGGGGAGGCGGCACTACCCAATCGCAATGGAGGCTAGTCACCTGACCCACCAACACCGACCAATCGAAAGGCGGAACGGAGGACGACGTGCTCTCCCCTCCTTACTTAGCGTTGCCCAGAGCCGCGGCAAGCGTCAGTTAAAGGGGAGAGCTGAGCGTTGAAAGAGCGGCACTGATTAGCCAATTCAAATTCACCTGAATGAAAGCCCACTTGTGATTCGCCCTAAGTAGATCAAGCCCGGGTGACTAGAACAGAGCGGACCTAGAGGTGTGAGTCCGGGCCTGGGGTGCTGGGGAATTGATTACGGGCGCGGGGAGGAGGAAAGCTGGGCTGCTGTGAAGGGCGCCTGAACAAGGGCTGGGGCTCAGGCTGCTGAGGCTGAAGAAGTGGGCGGGCAGTGCACGGATCAAACAGACCGCACTCAGCACGGGTCTGGAGCCAAGGCCCCGCGACTACTAAATACTTCGGGACCGACAAGGAAGAAGGTTTTGTTCCTTGCTCTTAAGAAAGTAAAACGCCGATGCCCGATTGCGATTCCTTTTGTGTGAAACCTTAATCCGTCTTAATTCAGGACGTGGCGGGGAGCGTTCTGCTGCTCAGGCGTGGGCAACGTTTTCCTCTGGCCACTGTGACTCCGGAGGGCTGGAGAGCAGCGGGGCCCTCCACAGCCCTGGGCGCTGCAGATCGCAGCCCTGGCCAGGAAAAGGGGCAAAGTCGGGATCAGGACCCAGCGAGTCCCCTTCCTATCTGCGTGTTGACAGCGAATGTTACATCGGCGGCGTTCGGGCAGCTGGGCATTTAATTCATCCCCCCCATGTTACTTTATTAACGAAAATGAAGGCGTTTTCTTAGTATTTTAAAATTCAAGTGATAGTGCAGTGTTTACAGTAGAAAAATAAAAGTGTGAAAGTGCCCCAAATTCTGTTTTAAGCTTTATGACAAGCTACACAGAAAATCGGAAAGGATTCCTCCAGAAGGGCCACTCACGCCGGGAATCCATTATTTTATGCTGCTTTCAAGGACTTGAGTCTGCATGGGAGTTGGGGTGGGCGAGGTGTCACGCATGAGGAGGGCAGCTAGCCACGCTGCTTTCCACAGGATCCCCGTTTGGCTTGGACCTTAAGTCATCGTGGCTACTGGTGCCTGAGTACGCTGATCCTGGTGGGGAGCGCTTATTTTATCCAGTAGTTCAGTCACCTGTAAGCCTCTCTTATTAGTTTTCCCTGAGAGCTGAATGCAAGGGCATGTAGAACCAACGTTAGGTAAAAGAAGAACACACCACACATACATCCAAAGGAGTCTAAAGAAACTTCCCAGAGAAAGAGCTTATGGCATGGAGTACAGAGGGAAAAAATCATCCTGTAATTGTTCGTGTCAGCTACCAAACAAGGTGTTCAAATTGGAACAGATAATGGGGGGGGGGGCTTTTTTGTTTGTTTGTTTGAGAGAGGGCCTGGCTGTGCAGTTAGGGCAAGCCTCGAACTCACTATGTAGCCCAGGCTGGCCTCGAAGTCCCATGGTCCTCCTGCCCTAGCCTTCAGAGTGCAAGCATGCACCACCAGATATATATTTTTCCTACTCTAGTTTACTTGCTTTCGTTGCCATGGATATTAAGTACATGGACTTACTTTTGAAATCAGGTTGGGGAAACCATCCATTTGCAAAGAAGATTTGAAAAAGTACCGAGTATTCCATAACAATGTTTTTTGCTTTTATCCAGTCTCACTCTAAATATAATCTCACTGTTCTAATAAGGGACCTATTAGCCTCACTTTAAATTAACAAAATAAAATGACCAGGTGTTTGCTTCTCTAGAACAGGCATCCTACAGTATATCCAGGCCGCCCTCTGTATTCTGTCAGAAAATGCTCCGCTGGGTTTATCAGGTGACCATCTGTATCTTTAGAAGAGCCTGGAGCGAGGTCCTGCATTAAAGCCACGGCCTGTGTGGAGCCCAGTGTCCCTGGAGGGTATAAGCATCTACGGGAGACTGAAAAGATGAATGCGCACCAGGTGCCAATTCAGGTGCACCTCGTTGCTCTTCATCCTTTTAAAAATGAGGCCTTATCTCAGATATCTAAAAACTAGAGAATATTACCTTGGATAGTGTAATTAGCTGAGCTTCACCAGTCAGACTAATACACATTAGCATTCTGGCACATCTGCTAAAGTTTTTCATTTCAAAGAAATAACAGATGACAACTTTAGCTGGGATCCCTTCCGCCCCCCCTTCCTCCCCAGCGGCGGGTGCTCTCCTGAGATTGTACAGGTTTCATTTCCAACGTTTCTGTACTTTTGCTCTATGTATATAAATCACAGGCAATGTAAATAATTTAGATTTTCTATTAACTTTAAAAGATGGCTAATGATGTGCTACAGCTTTCATTTTGCCTTGCATCGCTAACATTCTTTTTGAGATATGTTTGTGTCAGTACGTAAAGATCAAGTTTATTCATTTTAAATGTTCATTATCAGTATGTACTGTATCTCTTCCCTTATTGGTGAACATTTCATTTAGCTTTTTTCCTGCTTTTAAAAACTATTTTATTTTATTACTATTAACAGAGCTACAGTGGCAATTCTTGTATGTGTGTCTCTATGTACAACAGTTTTTCTCAGACAGCAGCACTTCCCCAGGGTGCTGGTACCAGCCCTGGCAGGCATTCTGGAATTTGTGAGGCATAGTTAGTTATGACTGTGAGGCATGGTTAGTTATGACTGTGATTGAAAAGGGGTTCCTGGGGTTTAGAGACCAGGGCTGGGGACGCTTGGTGTTCTGTAATGGACAGAACCGTCCTCACATGGAGAGTTACCCTGTATCCTGTACAGCTTTTGAGTGCCCCCAAGGATATTCATGTATAATGAACTGGGCCTAGAACTGAACTCTATTTTTTGTATTAACATAATGTATTTTTTGGCACAGTTTAATATAGTAAAATTTCCAGGAATGTAACTCTAATGTAAATCAAGGGAAAATTATACTAATTTGTGGTTTGGAACTTTCACAAAAGTTGTTCCTCACTCTAGAAAAGTCACATAACCGAAGGCAGCACAGCCCGTGGCATTTGAGTTGCCAGCACAACACACCTGCGTAGTCTGCGCCTGTAGCTTTTGCGTTCGTGGTGATTCTAAGTTTAGGTGCGAGCATCTGACTACTGCGCCTGATTATGTATTCTAGGGTAGTCAGCCTGAACATTTGTGTGTTTAAACATATGCTATTTCATCATAAATTACTTCTATTTAAAATTGGCTTCTGAATATGACACAGAGAGGAGGTTGGATTTCATTACTCTCCGGTTGGATAATCAGTCACCCCACCACCATCTATGCACTCCTCCACCCTGTGCATCGCACAGCCACCTCCTTGCCATGTGAGGTTCTCACAGATGCACACATCTGTTTCTGGGGTCTGGATTTGATGCCACTGGTCCATGGGTCTCTGTGCCACCATCACACTGTTTTAATTACCTTGGTTTCATAGTGTATCTTGTAGCAGTTGGTAACAAGAAAGGCAAGTTGCCATCCCAGTTCTCAAAATTGTTCTGGCTATTCTTGGGTTTTTCCTTTTTCATATGAATTTAGGATTTGTTTTCATGTTCAACCAAAAAAACTTCAGATTTTGGTTAAAATCGCATTAAATTTATAGATGAAGGAAAATTGAGATCTTTTCATTGAACCATCCCATGTAAGCCTATGGGTTTTTTTCTCTAATGAGGGCTGCTTTACTGCTCTGTCCGGATACTTTTAAAGTAAAATGTCTTTGAATAAAGTTTTATAATTTAGCTATAAAAATCTTACAAATCTTTTGTTATATTTATTCATACTTATATGCATATACAGATATATCTTTAGTCTTAGTTACTTTCTCATGGCCGGGTCAAAATACCCAACACCCACAAGTTTAAGGAGGAGAGGCTTATTTTTCCTCACAGTTTGTAGCGGTTTCAGCTCACAGTTGGCTATTGCAAGGCAGGGAAGCATGGCAAAGGGGTGTGGCAGCAGACACACAGGTCTTGGGATGACAGGTGGGGATCAGAGAGAGATCAAGGGAGGAGGAGAGCTATACAGACTTCCTGGCCAGCCCACTCTTCCTACCATGCTTCACCTTCAAACATCCTACCCAGCTATAAACCCATCAGTGGACTAACTCAGTGTGAGTGTTACATGCTCACGATCTAGTCACTTCCCCAAACCCCTACCTATGAAAATATGAAGCTTTAGTGAGACATAATATAAACTATAACATCAATGAAGATTGAAATATATTCTAAGTATAGAAAATATAGCCAACATCCATATACCCATCACCCAGCTTCCATAACTAGCTCATAACCAGTCTTATTTCATCTTAACCCCCTTCAAGTGCCTACACAGTTTCTGTTACCTGTAATGTTTTTTATTTGCATCTGTATGTATGTGTACCATAAAAAAACTGCAATATTAAAAAAAAAACTTTTCCATTTAATGTGAAATATTCAGCCTGTTCAAATTTCCCTAGTCATAGGAGGTTTTTACAAGTGCTTTGTTTGAATCGAGACTCAAACTGGGTCTGTATATTGCATTTGGCTGACAGGCCTCTTAAGATTCTTTCAACTTTTTAGTAAAGTGTAACACAGAGGTAGAAAGGTATATAAATCCTAAATGTGTGGCTAGATGCAGTTTGCAAAAATGAACAAAACCAGGTTACTAATGCACAGATTAAGAAACACAGTTACATCAGTGTTATGGCTCATTTCTAGATGTCCTCCCAAAGCTTCATGTGCCCATAGGTGGGGCTTTGCAGAGCTGGCTGGATCTAGGGTGTGTGGTATGAGATTCAGGCCGTGTGGTACTGAATTAATCCACTGATTAGGTTAGTGTATTTCTGGCTGTGGATAATGGGAAGACACACCGTGGGTGTGGGCGGCGCCACTCGGAAGGCTTGTAGCCTGGACGGGATAAAGGGAAGGGGAGACTGCTCACTCCTGCTGCCTCCTGCCCTCTGTCATGGCCTGGTTCTCCTCTGCAATGCCCTCTGTCGTGCCAACCTGCCTTGGAGCCAGCCAACTACGGACTGAAACCTCTACAAACCATGAGCTGAAATAAACCTTTCCTCTTTTAACTTGTGGGTGTCGGGTATTTAGTCTCAGCAACAACAAAAGTAACTAACACAATTAGCACACCAAAACTTCCTCTTGTCACTGTGTTCTGCAGGATTAAACATACTTCTGACTTCTAGTAGAAGTACCTGATTTCTACTACCCAGAATAGTTTGGCCTGTTTTTTAAACATTATACAAAGAAATCTTATAGTATGAACTCTTTTGCATCTATCTTTTTTACTTAATACTTGTGCAATAAGCACCTGTATCATTGGATGTAGTGATAGGCTCACTCTCATTTATTTATACTATTGTGTTGATGAATGAATACACTGTATGTGTAATCCCACACTTCATCAACTCTTCTGGTGGATATGTGAGTTGTTTCCTTTTGTAACTATTTCTAAAGTGTTTCAGTGAGTTATTGTTTATTTTTATTAGTACGTAATGTTTACATTCCTCATATGGCGTTGGTACCTGTACGTAACACATCTTAGTTCCTTTCTCATCCCCTTTCTCTCCCCTCTCCCTCTGTCCTATGTCCATCCAGATGAATGGGTAAAGAAAATACGCCTCAGTTTACACACAGTGGAATACTGCTGTGCCATAAAGAAAAACTTGAGTCATTTGTGGGAAAATAGATGTGCTTTGAGACCATAATGTTAAGTGAAATGAATTGACATGAAGTTTAAAGACTGCATGGTCTCTCCTATATGAGAAACCTAATATAAAGTGCAAAATAAAATAGAGGTAATAGGAAGTAGGGAGATAGATCTTTCTCAAATGGGAAGGAGCAATGCATTTCTGTACATGTTTTTGATAAACCTGTATATACATTTCTGTTAGGAATACTCCTAGGAATGAAAGAGGTGGATCTAGGGTGTGTGAATATTCAGCTAATAAATATTACCAAGTCTTCAAAGCAATTATAACCGTTTATAATCTTACCAGCATTGTATGAAGGGTCTATTTATTCTTTGCTAACTTTTGTGTTGTCTTTCATGTTCATTTAAGCTATTCTGGTGGGTGTATAGAGGTACTAATTTTTTTTAATTTTGGTTTTTATTTGCAATTTTTTGATGACTAAGTTGAGCAGTGTTTCACATATAGGTCACTCAGATAGCTTCTTGGTCTATATTTGTGCTTTTCTTTTTCTTCTGTCTTTTTTTGGTACTGGACATTGAACCTGGGGGCACTCCACCACTGAGCTGTATCCCCAGCCCTTTTATTTTTTATTTCAAGAAAGGATCTTGCTGAATTCCCAGGCTGGGCTCAAACTTGGGATTCTGCCGCCTCAGCTTCCCTCAGTTCTACAGGGATGTGCCACCACATCTGGCTGTTCTTGTTTTTATTTGCTTTAACTGTCAGATTTGATACAAGTGTACTAAAATTTTCACTAAATTTCTGGGTGTGTTCATTTATTATAGTGCTTAGGTCAATTTTGTCTTTGTATATTTTGAGGCTTTATTGTTAGGTTCATATTTGTTTCAAGTTGTATCTTTTTTTAAATTATTTTTTTGTGACAATTCTTATTAATATTCTTCAAAATTTTATATATTTTTCTTAATACCTGCATTGCTTTACCAGCTTTTATTTTAACTTTTTAAAAATTATAGTAAAAAACACATAACATAAAATTTATTATCTAAACCGATTTTAAGTATACAGGTTAGTATTGTTAAAAATACTTACATTTTTCACTAGAGATGTGGCTGAGAGGAAGAATATTTACATTTTTGTAAAACAGATCTCCAGAACTTTTTCATCTTACAAAACTAGAACTCTGTACCTGTTGGACATTTCTCTGTCCCCTCCTTCCCTAGTATTTGCTTTGCTAGTACGTGCTTTTGTTTGTTTTTAAACTTTCTTTTCAGTCTCTCATTATGCTTTTTGTATATCTTTTATAAAAGAGCTGTTTTTATTTTTTAAAAAAACAACCAATATGAGAGTCTTTCAGTAGTCTGCATTTGCTGTAACTATTGTTGTATTTGGTTTTATATTTAAACCTTATTTTGTATTTTAACTTTCCTGGCTTTGTTCTTTCCCAATTCCCCCTTCTGTTTTCTCCCTTTACTTTTTTTTCTGTGCTAGTGTGGAAGCTACTCATTCTATTTCTGTTGTTTGGTATTTACCTACATTTAAAAGAAATCATGTATACATAGCTTAATAAAACCTGATAGGTAATCATTAATTCTCACTTCCTCCAGAGCAAAGCAATATCCGTAGACTGCCTTGACTTTGAACTGTTCTTTCCCTTCTTCCATATGACTGTTGAGTAATATTTTAGTTCTTCCTTATTTGCTAACCTCTCAAAAAATTAGTCATTATTATCATTACAGGAATCTCCATAGACAATATTGGCTTATGTAAAATCCCCATTCTTCCTTGTATCTTACACCTCCTTTATTGGTTCATTTCTTGCTGAAGTACACCTCAAGAATGGCTCTTCCAAAGGGATATTGAGAAGTAAAGTCCATGTCAATCTTTCTGTGTCTGAAAACATGTTTCTTTTATGCTTGGTCTTAAAGGAATCTTACCTGCATACCTGCAGTAGTGTCCCAACAGAGGTTTTGGTTTGATCTCTGCTAGGGTAGTACAAGTTTCTCACTTTTAGTCTAGTTTTCATGTTGGTGGATTTCAATACCATCTTGGTAGTGTGATTCGAACCCTAAACTTACCTGGGATTCAAATTTAGGATTCGGATTTCTTTTGGTTGGCTTTTTTTTTTTTTCACCCATGATCAGAAGTACTTGGCCAGCTTTCTTCCAACTCCTTAGCAAATTTTTTAGACCCTATTTCAAAAGCCAGGTCCGCCTCAATGACTCAGCATGATGCATTGTTCGCAGACCCAGTTCTCTGCGTCATGGGTCTGCGACCTCATCTGCCCCAGCCAGGACCACCTGAAGAGGACACATCTGGCACCAGGACCGCTAGACACCCATGAGCTCAGCTCCTGCTTACACTCAGGCCGAGCTACAGCTTTGTTTAGAGAATTTGAGGATTTTCCTTCATTGGTCTTTATAGATTAAATGTTTAAATTGTTATTGAGTGTTTCCAAGTGTTTCCTCTTGTGTTGGGCACTTCCACTGTTAGCCCTGTGCAGCACACTGATCGGAAGTTAGTCATCTTTCTGAGCCTTGATGTGACTTTATTTACCTTTACTTGACCTGCAGACCTGTTGACATTACTTCCTTAATCATTCACCAAATACTTACTGCACATAATTTCTGTGCTACAAACTGGGAATGTGTGCCAGGGTAAGGAAAATATAAAATTTCTGCCCTCATGAGTTTATTGTCTCAGAGAAAGAGAAAACACCAGCAAATGAATAGAAAATACTAAATATGGCACCAAGGGCACCTCAGTGGGGAGTGCTTGCCTGGCGTGCATAAGACCTTGAGTTCACTCGCAGCACTGCAAAACAGAACACCCCCTTGGTTCCTGCCGCACTTTGTTTATGGGAGTGTAGTGTGGACAGCTGTTTACAGGTCAGTCTTCTCCAGCACACCTTCAGCTTCTGCCAGAAGAGATGTCTGTTTTGTGCCGGGCTTGTAACACACTGCTTTATAGGGGAGGCATGGGACGTGTGTTGACCGAATAAATGTAATTTTTTTTTACCAGTTGATGCTTAAAGCTTCTGTTTTCAGTAACTGCAACAAACCTTCTCATAGGTAATATTTTTCATGGTATTTATATAATCAAGGTAAAGAAAAAACTGCAACCTAAGGGAGAATTTGTTTGCTGAAGAATCACCCCTGATATAGAAAAGGAAAATTGAGAAAGGTACTGTAGGCACTCGCTGTTACCCTGCGGTGAGTTGAAAGGTGGCTCCCCAAAAGATAAGCGCGAGCCAGATGTGGTGGCACACGTCTATAATCCCAGCACTCTGGAGGCTGAGGCAGGAGGATCACTGTGAGTTTGAGGCCAGTCTGGGCTACACAGAATATTCAAACTAGCCTGAACTACCTAGAAAGACCCTGTCTGAAAAAAACAAACAAAAAATCCCCCAAATAACAGCAAAACAAAAGACAAGTCTGTATTCCAACTTCTGGAATCTGTGAATCTGGCCTGAACTGTAATGAAGAATCTGGTGATAAGATCCTACCAGGTTATTCTAGTAGACCTTAAGTCCAGGGGAAAAATACCCTTTTAATGGACAGAAAACAAGAAAAGAGAGACAGAGAAGGCCATGGAGGTGGAAATGGAGACAGACTGGAGTTGTGAGTCACAAACCAGGGAGCACCAGAAGCTGAAGAGACCAGGAAGGGCCCCCCTAGGTCTTCGGAGAGCTCGGCCCTACCCATGTCTGTGTTTTGGACTTCTGGTCTCGAGAACAGTGAGAGAGTGAATTTCTGTTTCTGCAGGACACTAGTTAGGAAACAAACCCAGGCCCCTGTGCAGTTAGGCTGCACCCGTGATGTGCATATAACAATATCTTCCTTGGGAGCTTCTCGCCATGATTTTATGAGACATATTTATAAAGTATTTAGCACACAATAAATGTCAAAACATATTGATGACTGTTCTTCCTCCTCTTTAAGGACTGTGCATTTTCTTCCTTTTGTGAATAAGCACTCTGACAACACCGTGAAAACTCCTGTCTTGGGATTGCCTGGTGAGTCAAAGTCCATGCTATGAATTTAACTTGCGAGTTTCAGCTTCTGCTTTGGCACTGGAGCTCCCAGCTCTGGCCTCCTCTCTCTGTCCCCAGTGAGGGTTTTGTAATAGGCAGAGTTCAGCTTTCCACTGTGGGCCAGGGGAGGAAAACTGGAATGCAGAGACCACATTTAAATGATCCAGCAGAGCAGAGGGCAACTTCTGTGTCCACCACAAAGAAAGGCTTCAGGTCCTCAAGTTCCGATCCCTATTCAGAGCTTCCAGGATGGGACACTGCTGAGAGCTAAAGACCTCCCATCTTGTGCAGTGTGGGCTTTCCGTACTCGCCTCAGGGCCGGGCTGGGGCCTGGGTGGGAGCCCAGGCAGGTGGGAGCTGACGCTGTCTTCCTCCCCAGGATGGCTGGCACGGTGCTGGGAGTGGGCGCCGGCGTGTTCATCCTAGCCCTGCTCTGGGTGTTGGTGCTGCTGCTGTGTGTGCTGCTGTGCAGAGCCTCGGGGATAGCTAGGTAAGGCATTCTTTCCAGCTGGGAGTCCTAGGTAAAAGCAATTAGAGGTAAAATCGCTGACGCTCATTAAACATTTAGAATTCAGAAGATCATTTTTGTAATTACTGGCAGTTTGAATGAGTTGCATTTTAACCTCTTATCACAAGCACTAACTGTGTTATTTATGCTCTGAGGCAGAGGTGGGAGGAGAAGGAAGTGTGTTTTTCAGTTCTTACTGCGGAGGAGATGGGGGGAGACAAAGATGACAAGAGAATATGCTCTGGCTGCGTACTGAGTTTCCTGGAGTTGAACATGGGAGATTTGCCTAATTGTTCAGATTTATGATGTACATGCATGCTTGTCCAGTCCCTAAAGCTCTAGACCTGGTCCCAGGGAAACCACAGACGAATTCTGTGGGTTAGACCTGCCCTTTGTTTCAGGGCCCGATTTTGTAGAACAGAACAGAGTTAGGCCATAAACTGAGACTGAAAAATATGGCCGAATTGTACTCGGGTGCGGCAGTGTCAGTAAGTGGAGTTACAGCATTTATTCAAGTGTTCTGGGCTAAAAACAACTGCCACGACCATGAGGAGGGGCTGCTGTGATTTTTCTTGGTCATGATTTTATGCAGAAACAGAAAAAACAATGAATTCCCCTTGTCAGAATTTGGTACAGGAAGCACCCAGCTGGTGCCTGTCTAGGAGAGGTTTTGCCTCTGGACATTGTTAGGGGACGGAAGCATAAGTGGCCCAGAGAGGAGCCAGTCTGGGCCTAGCTGAGTAGCAGAGAAACTGTTCACAGTGCCCTTAACACTTGTGTTTCTGACCCCAGGTTCTCGGTCAGTTTTGTGTTCCTCGCTGCTCTGATCTTCACGGCGGTTCTGTTGCTCTTCCCCCGAGCCAGTGAATCTCCAGCCCCAGGAGAGGAGATGAAGGTAAAGTTGTGGTTTAGTGCTGTGCAAACCCCCCCACATGCATTAGAACTGTAACTTTCACACAGCAGTGGGGGCCGTTCAATGTCCAGAGGAAAAACCTTTCCTGCCCCTCCTCTTGTCCCTTGGGGGAGGGATCTTATAACTACCAGCTGCAGCACTGCAGGCAGTGGCTTATCAGACTTAGTCTCATCTCCAGCGTGTATCAAGTTAATAACAATGTGTTGAAAGGCTGCCACTTACTATGCGGATAGGGAAAGAGAAGATGAGCTAGGAATGGGAACAGACCTGCTCCCAAAGTGAGGCGTTCCCACTCCTGTAGCCTTGGTTAGGGAACCCTAGACCCGGGGCCCAAGCCCTTAGACCGCCCTCGGCCCAGCAACGTGCGAGAGACCTGCTTCCATAGATAAGAGAAGTAGAGAGGGGACATCTCTGTGGAAAGAAGAAGGTAAAGGTATACATGGGTTGAGCCAGGTGTGGTAATGCACACCTGTAATCCCAGGTCCTTGGGAGGCTGGGTCAGGAGGATCACAAGTTTGTGGTCAGCTGAGCAACTTAGTGAGACCCTCAAAACACAAAAATTTTTAAAAGGGCTGGGGCTGTAGCTCAGTAGTAGAGCACCCCTAGGTTCAATCCTCAGTAGTCCACAAAGGAAAATAAAAGGTATAGATCAGTGGTGGCAAACCTATGGCATGTGGGCTGTTTGTGTCATTGAAAGCTCTAAAAGGTTCACCATCACTGCTGTAGATGAATACAGTGCTAACCATTCCTCGGTCCTCATGACTGTGTCTGCCAGCTTGCACCCCTGTGAGTGTCTGTCACCTCTCATCATCCTTTTCTGGAGATGCCACCTATCCGGGCTCATTCCTGACGTGGTACTCTGGCTTCACCCAGCATAGCTGGTCTCAGACCCATAGGATGTTGATAAGGTATTGATCCCTTCTGACCCATACTCCTCATAGCGTCTTTCCTCTCGACCTCCATTTTAATGTTTAAGTGCAATGATGATCCTAGCTAACATTTCTTAAAGGATGCTGTGTACTGGGTTCTGTAATAACCAAGTTTGCATTATCTTATTTAAACTGCTGGGCAGCCCTAAGCAGTAGCATGCAGGTACTTTAACTTCCCCATTTTATAGATCAGAATACTGAGGCTGTAAGAGATTAAGGTAACCTGACTGAGGTCACACATACACATAGAGAGACAGAGCAAGGATTCCAGGGGGCGGTCTTAAAGCAGTCCTCACTGTCTGCGGGCTCAGCAGAATAGCAAGGCCACCCCAGAGGACTCACAGGTGAGAGAACCACACACAGCTATATAACTTGGAGACTATTGTAGACATACACTCCCAACTCTACCTGGGGACTAAGGCATAAAAAAGGAGGGAAATTAGTTCTCAAAACTCAAGCGAAATAATGCCACGTGAATTGAAGGACTCGTTTCCATGGGTGTTGGGGTTTTGTTTGCATTTGGAAACTGCTCTTAAGGTGTAAGTACTGTGCGTGCGTGAGGAGTGAATTCCCACCCCGGTGCCCCTGTCTTTGCACTGAGGGGAAAAAGCAACATTAGCTGTGCATCTCCACACCAAGGAGACGTCGCTGGGAGGACGGCCCTGGACAGGCACGGCTTTGAAATCAAGCTCCTTTCCCCGTCATATGAGTTTCAGACTCCAGAGAAAATTGAATTTGAGCAAAGTGTATTTGTCAGCATGGCCACAGAGCTGGAGTCCTCATTTTCAGGTTTTGAGAACTGGCCCCTGCAGCAACCCGGCTCAATACTGTATCAATAATACATGACCTGGGCCTTCTGCACCCAAGGCCTGCTAATTGGCTAATTAAAAAGTGAAACATTTGAACGAACAAACATGTAGCCCGCAAGAGACTTGTTCAGTGCTGGAGCCAAGGTCAAAGTTACGTTAAAACTGTTGTATCAAACTGACCTTACAGTCTGTGGGGCTCAGTGATGCTAGCAGTGCTTGGGTGTGGTGGCACTGTATTGGTTTTCTATTGCTGCAGTAACAAATGGCTGCAGTGGCCTCACAGTTCTGCGCAAGTCCACACAAGGTCTTGCTGGGCTAGAACTGCGGGGTTGGCAAGGGCGGCATTCCTTCTGGAGGCCGGGGGGCTGTTCCTCATCCTCCCAGCTGCTAGAGCCTCTAGCTGCCCCTCATCCTGGGCCCTGCCCCCCCATCTTCCAAGCCAGCAACGCCACGTCTCTCTGCTCCAGCCTCGTCCTTGTATCTCTTTCTTTAACGTGTAGGGACCCGTGTGCTGACATTGGGCCCACCTGCGTTGGGCAGCCGGGCTAACCTTGCTGTTGCAGGGACAGCTGACGAGCAGCTTCCTAATTCCCTGTTGTCATGTAATCTCATAGTCTCGGTCTTTAGGGATTGGGATATGGGTGTCTTTAGGCCATTGTTGTGCCTCTGACACACACCTCTCAGTTCCTTTGGGTTCTCGTCTAGCTGTGGGTTCTCAAAGCTTCTGTACGGTCAGCCGGTCGCAGTCAGGTTGGTGTTGCTGCTCCATTAGGTCTGTATGTTCAGTTGTGTTTTCCTGCCCACACATAAGCCCTGCCATTTGTCCCTGGGGAGAGGGGAGTGCTGGCAGTGGACAGCAGGAAAGTGGGTGAGCCGACACCAGGTACAGGTTTTTGTCAGCAAAGACAACAGAATTAGGTCATCAGGAATGAGTGGTTACCCGAATCACATGGCAAACTCCTTGTCCTGTGAAGTATTTTAGTATCTCAGGCACATGGCCATTTCCCCTCCCTGTTAGGGTGCTGGGTAACAAATATCAGGGTTCAGAACTCTTCTGATGATAGCTATTAAGAGGCACCATCTCATTTTGAAAACTTGGCAGCAATGGGTTGATGGTTTTTGGGGTTGGGTCCTGTGGACACGGGGTTTATTATATTATTGTATTTTACTGTATGTGTATGAGGTTTTCTAGGACCAAGTAAGCTTCATATTAACTCTTTGAGGTAACTGATTTAAGAACATGGAAAGAACTCACCCAGAAACTTTAAGGCATTTGTGAACCACCTACACTGAGTTACCCTTCCCTGTACTTGGTAACCCTTTATATCGCCTACTCAAGGAGTTGAGGGAAAAAAATCGTATCTATCTGCAGAGGAGGCTCAGGGCGGGCTGTTATTGGACGTTACACCTGTGAATGGAGAGACTGTTCATTACAGATCTCAGATGCATCCAGCCCGCATGCTGATGTGAGAGGGATTTCACTCCGACATCTTCTCTCACCAGATTGTGGATGCCTTTTTCATTGGGCGCTATGTCCTGCTGGCTGTCCTCAGCGCTGTCTTCCTTGGAAGCCTCTTCTTGCTTCTAACACATCACATCCTGGAGCCAGTCTATGCCAAGCCCCTGCGGTCCTACTAAGCATTGTTGGGGAAGCAGAGCCCCGTGGCCTTCTTTCCTTCATGTGGATGCCGTCGATGCACAGAAAGTCACTCTGCAGAGCCTTGTTTTCACAGCCTCCATGTCTCACGCGTAAGGGACTGTCCATGCTCACTACGGTAAGTGACTTGAGCCCTGGATTCCAGAAGGGTTGCAAAATGGTCAGTGGGGGACAGAGTCTCACCCACTTGAGAGGGTGAGACTCTGTTCTTGAGGGATTTCATGTTTGGAAAGGGAAATAGTCATCTGTTTAGAGCAGACTTTCAATAGTTATTAGTAAGTGGATTTCAGAGTGCTTTGGCTTCTGCTACCCAGTAGAAGAATCTGGACCTTTTTGATAATACAGTATGTAAAATTCTTTATTCTTTTTTGGTACTACGGAATAAATCCAGGGCCTTCAGACTGAGCTACACACAAGCCCTGTTTTTATTTTATTTTATATTTTGAATTTAATTTTATTTTACTTTTGAGAACGGGCTTGCTAAATTGCCCAGCTGGGACTTGAATTTGCCATCCTCATGCCTCAGCCTCCCAAGTACTAGGATTATGGGAGTGTGTTTGAAATTCCTAATTATGAAGTTGGACTCACTTAGAAAGGAAAGATACTCCACTTTTTCCTACTTTATAATGGGGTATGTAGTGGATTGACAACTGGTAGGCAGCTTATAACTCCCAGCTGAACTGAGTAAATGTGCTGGGTGTGGGAAGCCCACCTGAGGCCTGTGCCAGCATCATAAGAAGAGAACTGGAGAAGGAGGGAGGCTGTTGGGAGTGGAAAGAGGCTGCTTGAGCCAGTAGAAGCTGAAGGCGCTGTTGCTTCTTCTGGAGGCGCTTGTCATGTGGCTGTCCTGATGGACTTGTTTTCATCCTCCAAGGAGCTCGGGACCTTGTTGACACTGGGAATGGCTTTGGTTCACTTTGGGGGAGCTCTGGTTCTCACTCTGAGCATCACTTCCTGGCTCCAGAGAGGAAGATGGTGCACTGCCGGTCTCCGGGAGAAGCTTGCTGAGTTAGCTTTCCTGTCCGGAACTCGGCCATCTTGATCACTGGCAGAGCTCGGGACCTCACTGTTGCTGAGGATGGCTGTGGTACTTTTCAGGGGAACTCTGGTTCTTCTGAGAGTCGCTTCCTGGCTCCAGTGCAGACCCCTCAGCCTGCTAGCAAGATCCTTCATCCTGCTGGCACAGACTTTCTAGATTCCACCACTGACCTTTGGGCCTTCCCAGTTGCAGATGCATGAAGTAGGCCTGCGTGAGATATTGTTATGGGCTCTGGGCCTCCAGTTGGATTCGTGGGAAGCATTGTTATGAGCCCTAGGTATTCAACTGGACTCATGCAGGACATTTCCATGGGACCCAGGCCCTCAGCTGGATTCCTGGTCTTAGTACGTGGACAGATTTCCTGCACTCTTTTGTGTATTGTTCTTTGGGTGACTATTTAAATAATCTTATAAAATATGTGTCCTGCATTATATATTGTTTCACCTTACACAATGACCCCCAAATCAACACAGGATCTATAATAAATATGTTATAAACATTAAATAAATTAAACTTCAAAGAAATTAGCGTACTACTGGCTTATAAGTGTATACTTACATTTTTCCAACTTGTCCCTTGATTCTGAATTTTAAGCCAGAAGACCCATCTTCAGGTAGCTCTGGGAGTCAGGATAACATTTCTGATACAGAGCAGACCAGAGCCCCTGCATTTAGTGACAAACCTCACTAAGTTGGGGAGATTAGACAGGTATCAGAATCTAACGTTGAGAATGTACGTTCCTAACTAGCTTTGGACAAAGGGCTACAAAGATAAGAAAAGCTCACAGCCCGAGAAGGGCTCCTCTAGTAATGAAATGAGGCACATGGAGGTCAAGATCCTGGAAGAAAAACCCAGAGATTTAGGGCAGCAAGATAGACACCCACCACTTACACACCTTTCCTCTACTCCGCAAGCAATCTTGAAATATAAAAGTACTAGTTTTGGAAAGTTGTGGCTAAGAGTTTGACCAGAAAATCAGCTGTGGGTTGTTTATTGCTTTAGTAGAGAAGAAGAGACTGCTAATTACCTTTACAGAGTTCTATGGAATTATATGCAGAATGGTAACAACACCTCAATAAGCCTTCCAAATTATCACATTAAAATAACTTTTACGTTTGAGTATCTTTCCTTTCTGAGTGAGTGCAAAAGGTCTGCCTATCACTGGGGATCAGAAGGATCCAGTCAAAGGCCTGGGGCTCAGTGCAGCGTCCCATGTGAGTCCGCATCAGGAGGCTGGCGGGTCTCTGCTAGAAAGTTGATGGGTCGATGCTAGAGGCTGAAGGGCCTGCGCTGATAGCCAAGAAATGACATCCAAGGTGAAAGTGAAGACTGGGGCTTCTCCGAGAGAATGGAAGCAGTCCCCCCTTCCTCTCCGTTTCATACCATCCTGGCAATAACCCTCCCTAGGGTGACTCTTCCGTACCCAGAACTGTACTGAGCCAATTTAGTTGGGTGTTACATACTCAGATTGACACAGTCAACCAGCCATCACACCCACTAAGCTCTGTAGAACTTTGAGAGCTTGAGGGAGATGAAGGCTCTCTGTCCTGGACCCCGCTGTCAGGGTAGAGAGGTCTGCAGTCCCGCCTCCCCTCAGGGGCTCAGCCCTAAGTGAGCAGAGGCAGGAGCAGGTGAGGGTCAGGTGGAGTTGTCCCTCCACTTAACCTGTCTCCTTTACCCGCTCAGTTTGGGAAAACATTGCAGAGAATGCTTTATGCAGAAGTCTTAAAGGAAAACATTTTCTTCCCAGCCTTAAAAATTTTTTTAAATCTTTTTTATTTTTTTATTAGCACATATTTGCTGTACGTAATGCTCACATTCACCATAGGGACTTTGCACCTGTACATGCCGTAATTTTTCCCATTCCCCTCCCGCGCCTTGTGGCCCTTCTTCCTCCCCCATGTACAAAAGCTTTGTGTCCGTGTTTCCTCCCACGCTGTTTTCTAAAAATCTCCTCCTTTCCCCGTCCCCTCGCCTTTGTTCCCCTTCCCGTGTGAACATGTTGTTGCTACGTTCCAATACCCTTCCTTTTGCTCCTTGTTTACCCTTTGAGTGTTGTGCACGAGAGAAACATTGCAGTATTTAAACTTATGTGTCTGATTTATTTCACTTAAAATTATGGTCTTGAGGTGCATCCATTTATTAAAGAAAATGGTTTCTTAATCTGGCAAGGGCCCGTAGGTAAGAGAAGAAACATTCCTCCATGCTTATCATCGAGAGAGAGAGAACACAAAACATGGTGTCCTGGCGTTCACAGTCTTTTGAGCCTCACATGCGCACTGATGCCTCCAAGGCCTGGGCCTCTGTAGGCCCCCAGCCCACTGCACTGGGACACCAGCGTCTAACAAACACTGGGTCACTGCACCTCCTTCTGAGAGACTTGCTGAGAAAGCCACTCTGCGAAAGCTCTTGTAGGTTCCTGACCGTGAATCAATCTTTCTTATTTCTCCAAAACAGTGCCCAACTATTGAGTAATAGAAGAGAGGTCTTGGGTGACTGTTCACATGGGGAAGGATGGATTAAATTTGGAAAAACTAAATTCCTTCTGATATACTACTACTACTATGTAATGTTGCAATTTTTAAACCCAATGTGACCGACAGATTTGTGTGCTAAGGCTGGCTTTAAGCAAAAAATACACTTTGTACAGTGTATTTCAGTGAAGGCCTGCCTTCTCTAGTTCCCGTAATTACCAGCTGTGATGCAGTGAACTGTTTTGGCCTGTATCTGCAGGTAATCAGGTTTGACCCTGGAACAAAACCCCCACAGTGGCCCCAGCAGCGGAGGGCTGAGAGAGCGCACAGTGTTTATTGCAGAGACTTGGACACGGGGTGCATCCATAGTCAGCGTCTAAGATGGCGCCCCACCTCATGGCCCCCCTGGAGACAGGGCTTGGAGCCCGCCTCTAAACAGACAGTTTCCTTGCCCATTTTGTAGTCAGTTGGCACCACAGTAGGTTGTGCTCTTCTGTTTCCTATCCGGGGACTGGTGATCCTTACTGTTTAGAGGTTTGGGAGGGAGAGTACATCCCGCTTTTCCACATGGAAATGGTTTCTTTCATAGCCTCCCAAACTTGTCTCCTGACAAACTAACGTACACACCTCAGCCCCCACTCCCCATAGAGATGTTTGAGCCTTCAGGTGGTGCTGTGTGTTATGTTCTAGAAGTTTCTCAAGCCAACAAAGCACTTAGCAATTCCTTGATAAATTCCTGGACTTTCTAATTTGTAATGCACCTTTTTTGATGCGCGGTATCTGATTTTTAAGGTACAAATGCATCACAAGTACTGTATGATTTTCAGGCGCTGGGCTAGCGCTCACGTCGCATGCCTGCCGGGCACAGCAGTGGTCCTGCTGGATTGATCATCCAGTCACTGAACCAGCCTGTGCAGCCTGTCTTCCTAACCCCCATCTCAGGATAAAGACATCCCAGTTACTTGAAAATTTTTTTTATTCTAAGCAAGTAATTTGTTTCTTGTTCTGACAAGACACAGACTTTTTTATTGACCATTTCATTGCTGCTGCAGCTGAAGCATTTTACTCTCAGTGTAAAAAGAAACCTGCTGCTATTATTTTACAAACGAAAAGGATTTTATAGTTCATGGAGTTCAACCTTTGATCTCTAGATCTATCCCAAAATTTAGAAATAACTGCACTTCACATACTGAAACCGTAGCTTTCATTGCATGTAGCAAACGTGTGCCAGGCATTTTTCTATGTGGGCTGGCAGCAGTACCTCCTGACCTCTCGCATCTTCCCTGCAAAGGGGGCCCCTACATCCCCACCACACAGAGGGGGCAGGCGCAGACGGTGAGCTGGGTGCCAAGATCGCTCTGCAGGGGGGATGCAGGGGACAGGAGCCGCTGTCAGGAGGTTGGACTGCCGTGTTTACTCCTATTACACCGCATTGCTATGTAGGCGGGAACAGGACAGGAGGGGACCAGGATCAGACAGTGCAAATACGCTTGACGGAAACACCAAGCAGCAGCTCAGTCTGATGGAAAATCCAGAATTTTAGGAATTGGTCTTTAAGAGTCTGTGGCAAACCAGTTTAGAGCCAAGTGGGATCTCGGAGAGCTTCATGGATGGAACCTGTCTCCGGCAGGTCTCTGCTCTGTTAGACTTAGGCCTCCCCTGCTGATAAGCACCAGACAATCGAGCAGATACGGTGGTGGACTGAGTTTTCCAGAAGGGTATAAAAGATGCGGTGCTTACATGTTATGTGGCTGTCCCCTCCACTCGTTCTTAAGCTTTGGGGATTTCATTGTTTCCTTGTCTTTAAACATCATCCCCTAGTTTTACCCGAGTATATATACATTAGCCTTCCATTGCTGTTGTAACAGGTAACACTACAGTGATGCAGGACAATGCAAATTATCAGAGAGTTCTGGAGATCAAGTTAGAAATGGGTTTATGCGATTAAAGGCCTCAGGGACTCCAGCGCTGAGTCCGCTTTCTCGCCTCTGCCAGCTTGTGGAGGTCACATACATTCCCTGGCTGGGGCGACGCAACATCTTCCAGTCTATGACAGTCCCACCTTGCTCTGTGATTTACAAAGAACCTGTGGCTCTACTGGGTCCACCTAACTCGATTCCTTAATCACACCTGCCAAATCTCATTTGCCATGCGAAGTTCCGTATCTACTGGTGGTGGAACTTAGGATGTGGGGAGGGCAGGGGCACATCCTGCCTACCACAGGATGCTTACACTCTCTAGCCCCACCCACTTCCTGGCCCCACAGCTTTGTGTGCACCACCTGTTACCTTCCCCATTTCTCAGTTCCCTCCAGCAACTCTCCCCACCTGCACCCAGACCCCAGGCCATCCTGAGTTCCTGCCTCCCCATCCCAGTCTTCATGGTGGCTTCCCGTGCCCGGCTTTCTTAAGAGCTTCTTTCCCTCTTTCTTTCCCTGGCTTCTTGCATCCTCCTCCACCCCTCCTCGAGCCCAACCTCCCAGTGGATCTCTAAAGGAGGAACGCAAAGAGTTATTGCTTTTTAATTACAAGTGCTATTGTAGCATCTATAAGGAAGAACATTTTAAGCTTAATTGAGACCAAATGTGAAGTTAAATTAAATGAATAACTAATTAACGTAATGCTCTTGCATTAGCCCCGTGTGAGTGCGGAGGCCCAGAGAGAAGGCAGGTACGAGGCCCCCGTGCAAGCTCAGCGCCCAGCTGAGGGGGCAGGGAGCCTGCAAGCCAAGGCGAGTGCCAGGGGTGGGGCACAGGGTTTCCCCGACCTCTGGCATCTCCCAACTCCCACCCACCGCCCAAACCCTCACTTCTGAAGCCCGGCTCTAGAGCTGCCCCAGGCCTTTTTCATCTCTCTAGCGCCAGCCTCTCAGCTGGTGGGAGCCATTTGTCTCGTTCGTGTCCCAGGGCACGGTGAGCATTCGTGCTAACACCCTCCCCTCACGTCCCTCCCTGCCCTATCAGATTCGGGCATCCGAGCCCCAAGCATGCACACTGACCCCTCCAGCTCCCGGATCTCCCCTTGGGCTGGGGTCACCGCCTTCCTTTTGTCTCCTGAGGTTTACACACATTTTCATGTTCCCCGTATCATCCCCAGACGGGACTCGTTCCTCTAGGCAGGCAGTGATTTTAACACTTAGCACGCCCCACAGCAGTTCTGTGGGGTATGGAATGTCATTCCATTTTCTGGATGAGGAAACAGGTGTAAAGGTAGTTAGGTGCTGAGGCTGAGGAAGAGAAGGCTTCAAAAAAGTCACCTTTCCTACCTGACCTTCACGGAACAAAGTTGGCCAAAGGGAACTTCTCCCATCTCCCTTTCGAAAGCTGGACGCAAGCGGTTACGCTGGGTTTTACCACCGGAGTGTGTCGTCATCTAGTGGCCGAAGGCAGTAACACAGCTAACCCTTAAGCGCGTCCTTCCTAAGTGATGATGTCATAGCTCTTCCTGGTCTTGAGAAAGCTGAGCATAATGACACATCACACCTCGGGCACCTTTGGGCTCTGAGGACTCAGAAGTCACTGGAAGACTCCTACTTTCAGAGCTTAAGTGAGCATCACACATATGAGGCTTGCCGAGCT
Organism: Dinomys branickii; assembly: GCA_004027595.1. Lineage (NCBI taxonomy): Eukaryota > Metazoa > Chordata > Mammalia > Rodentia > Dinomyidae > Dinomys > Dinomys branickii. The sequence continues at coordinate 156,764 of PVLD010001575.1, read as the reverse complement.
GTCACCACACATACGGCACAGCCCACTTCGCCGGGGTGGGTGTCCTCAGCTAGCGCACCTGCTGGGCAGCCCCCTAGTGAATGCCACGACTATATCTAGTGTGGACTCTCGACCCGTGCGCTCCACGAGTCATCAGTGTCATGGGCGTGCCGATCGTCACCAGCCCCGGCGCACCAACCTTGTGGCTCATGGACACCACTTGCCGCCCCCCGTGCACTACCAAGGACAAGCACGCGTCTGGCTGGCAAAGGAGATCTGTTCTGGTGCAGGCGGGCAGCTGACGAGGTCAGGCGGAAACTCTGGGAGTCCACCTCGCGCGTCACAGCCCACGAGTGCGCGCGGAGAGAGCGCCCGCATGGTGACCCTGGTGCGCTGCACACTGGTGGCTGCTCAACGCACTGGGCGGCGCCCCATTCCTTGCCAGCCTTGTCACCCTGGCACCTGTGCTCAGGGCATGAACCCCTTTTCTCTGTCCTCTGTCCACTTCATTCCAATAGTAGCACCGGTAACAGCCACTGGGACATCGGCAGGGCTAAGGACCAGGGTGAGGTAAGGGAGGCGCTCTCTCCTTTTTTTTTTCCCAGTACCGGGAATCGAACTCAGGACCTTGCACTTGCCAGGCTGGCGCCTATGCCACTGAGCTGCATCCCCGGCCTAAGGGAGGCTCATGCTTTCGGTGGGCGCCCGGAGGAGCTAGCGAGCCCCTTACATCCAGTGCCTGCCCGAGGCCCCACCCTAGTCTCGGCCCTGGAGGAACAGTCACAGAGCTTTAATCAAAGCCACGGAGGGAGTTATAAACAGCACTGAGGACAAGAGGGTCAAATTTGGGGAAGACTGGCTCGCGACAAAGGAAGAAAAGAGGTCAGGTACTTTTGACACAGGGTAACAGGCTGATTATAGAGGTTAAAACCTAACGTGGGGAGGAGAGACGCACCTGTGACCCCAGAGAGCCTCTGCCTCGGCCTTGGAGTCTGAACAAGCCGGAGTGTGAGCCTCAGCGCCGAGCCCAGCCCCTCTGCGGGCAGGCCCCGGCTCAGGCCCCGAGTCTCCGTTTCCGTGTGCGCACTGCAGTCCCCTTCCGCGGCGAGTCTCCGGCTCCCTCAGCAGCCCTATGGGCTGAGCTGGTTGGGGTTAGATCAGGAGTCTTGGCTTCGCCCCTCATTTGAAGTTTCTATTGTCTTCCCATGGGGAGCGGTTTGGGGTCCCAGCGGGGACCCTCCACGATTCACTTCCCACCGAGGCCTCATATTTCTTTATAGCTGCATGAAGAAGAGAGAGAAGATGGGAAAGAAAGTGAGATGCAACTTCATAAGCTCCGCCGTTCCCCTCTGCCTCTGGTGATTAGGGCTCTCTCTCACCTCTTGGGCAGGGACCGACAAACCAGAAAAATACAAAAATCTTTAAAATGCTTATGCTACTTATGACAGCTTTCCAAAGCCATCTCACATAAGTCTCAGGTCAGCTCTGCCAAGTACCCAGGGATGAGCGTCCACGTCGTGCGTAAGGACGCAGAGGACCTGGGTGTGTGCCCGCCCACCGGCTGAGATGAGAAAGCCCGGAAGCCAGGAGTGTCCGGGGAATCTGGACCCCCCCACCCAGTGCTCTCTGCTGCAGCACACCCCTGCATACCCCCACAGGCCTTCCCATCGAGAACCAGTGAGGGGCCACAGCCGTGCTGGAAAAGCAAACCCCACAGACCTGGGTTTGGCATTTTGGGTGTCAAGAGTCAGGACTGGCCCCTCGCCTGTGAGGAGAGCACCCATCTCCAGGTGGCTGAGAGCAGGGCTACAGTATGTAGGGCTTTGCTCCATTCCAGGTGCAGAGCAATGCTCATGAAATACTCCTTTTCCGTTTGTGTCTTTTCTTCCCTCCCAGAATCCCTCAAATGGAAAGAAATAAACTAAACCATCCAATCATGGGCTGGAGGTTCTGCGTAACAGTGCAGTGCTTGCCTAGCACTCACAAGGGCCTGAATCCCACCCTTAGCACTTTTAAACAAACAAACAAAAACAAAAATAAAAAGGCTGTCCATTTCCCTGGTCCCCTTCTCCAGGACAGGGCAAGGCAGGACAGACACTATGCACGTTTCCTGCTATAGTGTTGCTTCCTGGTTTCAGTCTTTCTCCCCACGTGATACCTTCCTAACTCGGAGTGCTTCCCTGAGTACCATTCAGTTACCGTGACCCCAGGGCAGTGATGGCGAACACTTTAGAGCTTTCAGTGACACCAACAGCCTGCTGTGGCACGCATGACATAGGTTCGCCACCACTGTCCCAGGGGGTTTTTCTCATAGTTACCATTCCGTCCAGGTCCCAGCTCCAGCCGGCTCATTAGTAAAAGGCTCAGTGGAGCCAGACAGGCTACAGGGAGAGTCACCCAACCACCAGCACCAGTGAGCAGCTAAGCCTCTGGCCAGCCCCTGCCACAGCCACTCCTTGCCCACACCTGCCACCAAGGGACACCAGGTAGATGGCTCACCAGGCCAGGCATGGAGGCTTGCTTCAAATTTTGCTTTAGAGGCTTTGATCAGTAGTTGCTTTTCTCTGCACACCGCGGGAAAAGGGGCCAGATAAACTTGGGTTTCTGAACTTCAGGAGGCATTTGCTGCTCAGCCTGAGTTCAGTAGGAAAATGCTTCCCACCTTTGGCCCTTCTGTCCTAAGGGTATGTCCAAGGCCCTAACGCATCCCTCAGGGGAGATGCTATTGCCGTCTGTGGCATCTCAGAGCCCTTGAGAACCACTTCGCAAGTACCATGCTCTGGCCAGGTTGAGTCTCTGGACCTGGCTCCCAAGAAAAAAGAAAGTTGGAAACAATCATGCCGAAGAGAGAGGATTTGAATACAGCCCGTGTTCTAATGGCATATTAGTCACCGACTTGAAGAAAATACTCACAAAAGTCATGGGACTTGAAAATACTACTGCGGGTGGGTTAGGGCCAGACTAGAGCTATGGAGACACATGGGACACAGAGGACAGGTTAGCAGGGCTGGGATGGTGTGGGTCCGCCCTGCCCACTGGGAGGGCCGGCTCGAAGTCCTCAATGCCTGGGCTGGACTGGCCTCAGACTGGGTATGGAGCCCCGGGTGGGTTCCCAAAGGAAGTAAGGTTGGGAGAGATGGGGCTTCACCTGCAGGCAACTCACCCTCGGACTCTGCTGAAGGACGCCTTCCAGGCAAGGATCTCCTTGTACACCAACCGGCAGAGGAGCTGTGGAGAATTCAAGGTGCAGGTGAAGGGAGGGCACCAGAAGCGTCCGCACACAGCTCCCAGAGCCGGCAGCAGAGACCGGGCCACACAGTTTCACTGGGAGGAGGATCCACCCTGGGAAGCAGAGTGGTTCTGAGCAAGAGGTAGCTGTTCTCACTGTCCCAGAAGACTTGATGCTTTGGAGGTCCAGAGTTCCAGTGTGGCAGGACGGAACACCCCCAGTACTCACATATGCACCCCAAGAACTCTTACCAGGCAGGCCAGGACGTCAGCGGAAATGAGCATGTAGAAGACGTTGTTCCAGCCAGTGGGGGAAATGAGCCCTGCCAGCAGGGGGCCCAGTGCCGCACCTGTATGGAGCACAACTGGGTGAGATGGGGGTCCCCACTTCCCTGCCCACCAGAGGGTCTGGCCCAGGGAGGCCCAGGTTCAGCTGCTGGGCCCCAAGGTTGAAATCACAGACCTATGGAGCCGGTGCCATCGATGATAGCTGTGACGGTGGAGAGGGCCTTGGCGTTGCCCTTCAGGCTCTTGTGAGTTCCCTGGGGAGAGAGCAGAGTGGGGGCTCCGGGGGGCAGCAGCCCCAAGCAGGAAGAGGGAGAGGTTGACTCAGACAAGGTAGAAACTGCGGCTTGAGGTTGAGAGGAAAGAGGGGACCGTGGTGTGTTCTGAAGGACGCTGAGGGTCTCACCCCTGCGGGACAGGAAAGGGGAAAGGGTGGGGATCCGGAAGCCCCGAGTAAGCCCACTCACCAGGTCAGCGGAGACGGCCGTGGTGATGAGCGCGTACGGGCCGTTGACCAGGGCCCCGCAGATAATCAGCATCACTGGGGGAGCAGCAGAGACGGTGCGGTGAGAGAAGAGGGGCACCCACAGCCCCCGAGCAGTGACACCCCAGGCCTCTGCCCTCCAGCCCGCTCTCTGAGGGCCCCATGCCCACATCATAGGGTCCCCAAGTGGTGTCTTTCCTATGGGCCAGCAGGACTTGTCTTTTACCTATGGAGCTGGTAATCCCGTTCTGGCCCACGGAATTGTACAGAAACATCTGTGAGCAAAGGAGAGAGGCAGAGTTGCAGCTCGGCCTCCCCTGGCCAGGCTGAAGCCTGAGTCCAGAACAAGCCTGTCCTGCTCTGGAGCCCATGTTGCCGTACTCCCCACCTCTCACTCCCAGACTTCTCAGACTCTGAGTGTCCCAGGGACGAAAGTTCTAAAACATGGTAATCTGTTGTTTCCCCTTTCCCAAAATTCTTCTCCCACGTCTAACAGCAAGCTCTTTCCCTCTCTGTGCTCAAGAAGTTTAGCAGTGGGTCTTCCTCTTCTCTAGCAAGGGCAAAGGCCCCAATCCCTTCCCAAAACTCAAGTCCTGGTCTCTGTCGAGGACTCTCCTGCTGCTCTGCGGACTCCCCCTCCTCCTCTCTGCTGTGTGCACGGATGTGCCGTGCATGTGTAGACAAGACAGGTGTGCGCAGACGCAGAGCAGGGCACACTGTCAGAGGCCGGCCACCTGCTCACAGTACTTGTGCTTTGCCTTTGAGATCATACGTACCACTGGGGCAGCCAGGATCAGCATGACGCAGCAAGTGGTGGCCCTGCCATTGATATAGTCAGAGATGAGCCCCGCCATGATGCCACCTGCAACACACACCCACTCACACACGGCCCCAGACAGGACCACACCGCCCCTCGCCTACAGGCCAGCCCTGGCCTGGGCCTGCCACGGAGACCAGCGGAGCCTCTCCCTCGCCTGTACTCATCCTTGCAGGAAACCAAACACTGATAAGTCACAAGGCAGCCAGCCTCGCCCCCCTCCTGGGAAAACTTTAACTCTCAATATTTCTCTCCTTCCCTTACCTGTTCCACTTCAGTTCTCCTTGGCCACAAAAGCTATCCCCGCCCTCATTCGCTCTGGCATTTCACCTGCTCGGGTCATTCTCACCTGGGCAACTCCTGCCGTTCAGCTATTCTGGCCTGGAAGCCCCTCCCTGCCGCTCGGGCTACTCTGGCCTGGATGCCCTCCCCGCCGCTCGGGGCTCGGCCTGCTCTGGCCCAGGGACATCTTACCCCACCCCATCCCTGCCACACAAAAAGAGCTTAAAAGCCCATGCTTTCCTCAGCTCGGGGCTACCTTGGTCTGCTAGGTAGCCTGCTACTCTGTCCCTCCCCCAATAAAGATTTCTCTTGTGTCAGGTCTGGTCTGGTTCCATGTGGGGTCTCGGTTTCTATCAAACACAAAGGCCATCTTTCTCAGGGTCACCCCCCTGGGCAGGAGTATAAATGAGAAAACACTCCAGATGGCTTTCTTCTCTGGAGCCCATGGCCTAGTCAGCCCGTTCCTTCTTTCTAAACCTGGACAGAGAACCAAGGAAGGCAGCCTCCCGCGGAGCAGGTCAGGGCCTCACCTATGATGCCACCAACGTCAAAGAGTGTGGACATGTCCCCAGCCTCCTTGGCACCAAAATGAGCTGTGGAAAACACAAGCATATGATCAGATACGGGGCATTGGTTCAGGGCAAACATTCCGAGTGCCCCAGCCAGCAGGAGCCCTACAGGGCATGCCCCCAGCCTACCCACTCTTCAGAGGGGGCAGCTGACGCAGTGTTGGCTAGGGCTGCAGTGAGTCAGCATCACGTCAGGACTGGCCTGTTCTGGCCCCCAGGCCTCCCCTGCCAGGTGACCCTGGCCTCTCAGAACAGCCCCTCTCCTGCAAGCCTGGGACAGGACCTCTGAAAGCTCTGCCCTGGGGAGCCACCTTTCCCCTGGAGCACAACTTCTCTCACCAAGCCTCAGCCCGTCATGCACTCTCTCTGCTCGGCTCCTGACCTCGCAGCAGGCCCCTCGAGGAGGTCCTCCCGAGGAGGTCCTCCCAGCTGCCTTAGGTCTCTGCCAGTGCACAGAGCCATGTCCTGGCTGAGTGTTCAGAAGCTTGACTTGTAGCCACACCCCCAAGGTTGACTCATAGTCTGAAGTCAGCACCAAGGCCAAAGAAGTCCCAGTGTCCATGAAACCGCCCCAGCACTCTACCACTGCCACAGAGAGGGGCCTCCCATGTAGAGTGATGGCACGCTATAGCCTGAGATCCAGCTGCGACTAATCCACATGGTGTCCTGTCAGAGCAAGCATGTGAGTGGCGGGCAGCACTGTCCCTCCCAGAGTTGCCAGGGAGTGGAGCTGCCCTGGGCAAGAGGTCCTGGGTGAGAGGTGGAATCTGAGGCTCCTGGGGGGTGGGAAGGTGGAGAAGGCTGCTCACTGCTGGAGCCACCCCACCTATGGGAGAGCAGAGACCGGGCCAGGTGGACGTGAAACGTCCTTTTCAACTGCAAAGGTCATCTCTCCTCATCTGTACATCCTGGGGCAGAGGCGGGGTCAGAGGAAAGTAGCCCACAAGACGGGGCAGCTCCCCCAGCACAGCCCAGCAGACCCCAGTATAAAGGTGTCAGTCCTGGAAGGCCCCTTGGCAGAAGAGCACCGTGGTCAACTCCATGCAGTGGGTGACTCCCTGGACCTCTTCCTGGACTGGGGGAAGTATTCATGGAGACCTTTCCTAGCACTCCCAGCACCCACACCTGAGCACCAAGCAGCCCCAAGAGGATTTCTCCTACACTCAGGCTGCAGGAGAAGACAGGATCGCACAACAGAGCTTTGTTCTGCTAATGCCCAACTCAACTCCAGAAGAGGGCTGGAGTCAGGGTCTAGGGGGTGGTACATGGGGCTGAACTTCCCGCTTAAACAAACCAAACAAACCTCAGGTTTTAGGAATCCTCCCTGGAATCATACACGGCAGTGCCACGGCTTCCCCACAACCCCCACACACCCTCGGCAAGCAGTGGCGTGGCCCTCCCTAGACACTTCACCCTCTCAGCACTTCTTCCTCCTGGACTTACCCACATTGAAGATGTAGAGGGGCAGCCAGTAGAGGAACGTGTAGCTGACCAGCTTGGCAAAGAGCAGACACAAAGAGAACTCAATCACACCCTGAGGAGTGGAGCAGAAGACACAGTGAAAAGGGCCGAGATCTTTGGTCCAGTGGTGGCCCCAATGGGCAGCTCAGCGCCACCCCAGGTCTCTTCACCACCACATACAAAGCAACCTCAAATACACACCCAGCCCAGGAAGAGAACTCTGTGCTCTGTCCATACAGGTCTCCCACACTGCCCCCCACCAAGCAGCCGACTCCTCTAAAACCATCCATCACTCTCAGCAACGTCTCCTGTCAGCCAGTTGAAAAATCTGGAAATCTCTCTTCCCTCCCTTGCCCAAGCGTCTTACTGGGATCTTGAGCGCTCCCAGGAAGCTGATGGCAGCAGGCTCAGGGCATGGTTCCTTGGAACATCTGGCAGCCTCCATGCTGCTCTCCCTGTGAGAGTAGGAACAGTTCCCAGGATCCTCGGGGTTGTCCTGGTTCTCGTCCGGCCCACTCTGAGCAAAAGAGAGAAGCCCTCACTGTGGGCACAGCAATGTGCCACCTGCCCTGGCTGGAGTGACTTGGGCTCCCAGCCTGGAAGGGCTGGGCTGACCTCTGCTAGGCCTGTCAGGTTGTCTGGGGTTGTTAGGCCCAATCCCAGAGCCTAACTCTGGCGCTGGGTTCCCGGTCCTCCCTGGGTCCAGCCCCTCTGACTGGAGGAGGGCAGGGACTGCTCTAGGAGGGCTCCCACTCACATGGTGCTGTGGAGGCATGCAGTCCACATCTTCCGGGTCTGAAAAGTATAAATGACCTTGAAGAAGGTTCCCAAAGGCCAGGCTCTCTCTCACTGTACAGGGGCTCCAAGTGGCAGGGTGGTGGTAGGAAGCAGCCTCCCAGCACAAGGGACTAGGCCTTGGGGCTCAGGAGGCTGGGGGTCTAGGCCTGGCTTCTCTAACCACTGACTGTGTCACTATTCCTCTCAGACACAAAGTGGCTCTAACACTTGGCCTCCATCACTCACAGGACTGTCAAAAAACGGCAATGACCGGCAAGGGCCCTCTGCACAGGAAGTAAGCGGTCACGTGCTTCCGCTACATCCGATCCCTCCCACCCCACCCAGACCTAACCAGCGTTGGCTGAGCACCTGCTGCAGGCCAAGCACTGGACGCTGTCTCATGTGGACTTGCAGAAATCCTAGGGTGTAGATATTCCTGCTTTATAAATGACAACCTGAAGCTCTGTGTCACATAGCTGGCGCCCCAACCCCATGACCACGGTCTCCCCGATACGTCCAGCTGCTCCCTCCCACTCCCGGGGTCCTTGGGGAGGGTGGGGTCCACTCACACTCGATGAGGAAGAAGAAGGTGAAGACGCCCATGGCAGCAGTGATAATGCCAGGCACGATAAACGACAGGCCCCACTGAGTGTTCACCCAGATTCCGGCAATCAGGGAGCCCAGGATGTTGCCCACGGAAGTGTGGGAGTTCCAGATACCCATAATGAACCCCCGCCTGGAGGGCAGGGAAGGAAAGGAGCAAAGAGCGAAGTTACTGTCCCAGCCAAGCTCGGAGCACCGGCTGCATCCCTCCGGACATACCCGAGACAGGGACCAGCAAAGCCCCAAAGACGCTGTCAGTGCGGAGGCTTTGGCTGGTGTCCAGCAGGAAGCAGCAGGGGCCAGGGTCCCCTTCCCTCTGGCCAGTGCCCCAGGCAAACACAGACAGGACAGCACCACACGAAAGGGAAGGAGCCCCCCATTCTGTCTTCTCTTTTGCCCCTAATTTCACTCGAAAGCCATGGTCTTCAACTGAGGGCAATTCTGATCCCACAAATGTCTAGTAATATCTGGCAACTTTTGCTTACACCCACTGACCTCTCCTGGGGAGATGCTCGGGAGACTGTTAAACACCTACAATGTGTGGGACAGTTCAAACTGTCTATAGCACCAAGGGGGAAAAATCTTGCTCAGAAGCAGTTTGTTTTGCACAAAATCCAGTTCAAGAAAACAGAAACAGATACAACTATTATGAGAAAAACTGTAACTCAGGCTGCCTGTCCTACGGGTCAATCCTCGTCGGTGAGAAAGCCAGGCCCGCCCTGCGGCGTGGAAACCTTTCCCATCGCAGCAGGATGGAGGCACGTTCTCATCTCTTCCCCTGAACGTGCACAGAGCAGAGGCCACGAGTGGCTGCCTCAGGGTCCCGGCCCTCCTCGTCATCCCCCCCCCATCACACTCACTTCCCCTTCCCGAACCAGTTGCCGACGCAGGCCACGACGGAGGGCCAGCCTGTGGTCTGCACAAGTCCATTGAAGATCTGCAAGGAAGGAGATGGGGTGACAACAAGCCTGGGCCACGTGCCTGCTTGACCCCCTGCAGCAGAGGAGATTCCGTGTCCTGGCCCCCACACTCCACACTGCAAACCCCCCCTGTCTGTTACATGCACATCCACCCACCCCCAGGGTCACAAGTGGCTTTCTCCTACAGCTCAAGGTTACCGGTGCTGAGTCCAAGCCCCTGCATCAGAAGTGGCCTCAGGACAGTGCTCGAGGCAGAAGTTCTGAGCCAATAATGTACACTGTCAGGGGTCGGAAGCAGGACCTTTGCACGTGCAGATGGAGCCCTGCACTAGGAGCAAGGAATCCAGGTCCTCAACGGCTGTCCCTGGGGTGGCTGGGGAGAACTAGCCCCCGTCTATCCCACTCTACCACGGGAACAAAGTCTCGAGCACATGACTCAGTGCCATACCTGGATGAGCACAAAGTACCAGAGCACATGTATTTTCCAGAAATACCCCAGGCCAAAGAGGGAGGTGAAAAGGCCGCTGAGCAACATTCCGGCTGAAAGGTAGTAACGCAGGGGGAGCCGCTCCCCAAAAATCCCACTGGAGGAGAGAGAATCGGATTTATGGTGACCCTCTTCTCTGTCCACTCTACGGTCTCACTTCTCCCCCGAGTTCACGCCCCTGAGGCCAAGATGCCCGCTGTGCTGCCATATGTCTAGGCCAGCCTGGGCCTCCACTTCTGGGACCTCTGTCTTACTTGAGCCGCTGCCTGTGACGGTGCAGCTGGTCACTTCCCTCCCCTTGGCTGACCACTCCTCAGCACTACTTTCCCCTCAGACCAGGCCCCTGCATCACTCTCAAGGCTTTTCCCGCCACCCAAGCGAGCCAGCCTCCTCCTCATAGCTTCAACGCTGATCTGCATCTGGAGCTTCAGGGTCCCATCCAGATGCCTTCTGGATCTCTACTTGGAGATTCCCCAAAGCATTTAAAACCCTCAGTTCAAAACTAAATTCCTCTTCCTCCTTCCACCAGCCAGGCCCAGCCTGAACTCCTTATCTGAGTGAAGGCCCCCACCATGCACCCGGCCGCTCACGCCAGTCCAGGGCGCTACCTCAGGCCCCGCCGTCCCGCCCCGCGGTCAGTCCCCGAGGCCCACTTTTCTACTTTGCTCTTGTCCTTTCTTTCCCCCATGCTGGGGGTCAAAGCCAGAGCCTTCCACACACCAGGCAAGCTCCCCGCCACGGAGTTACACTGCCAGCCCCCATTCCACCCTCAAATGGCTCCCGTGTGCGCCCTCCTTCCCATCTCTGTCACCACCAAGCCACCCCAACTCTCAAGCTCTGCAGCCTGGGCTGCTGTGGAACTGTGCCCTCGGTATGCGCTTGCCCTCCCTCAGCCTACCTCAGCACCCCCCCACACACACACAGAGTGATCTATGCAAAATGTGAGTCTGGGATAAAATTCCTCAGAGGCTGTCCCTCCCCACGTGGGACACACACGCCTCATCTATGATTTTTTTTTTTTTGTCTTTGTGAGACAGGGTCTCACTATGCAGTTAAGGCTGGCCTTGAGCTCACTTTGTAGCCCAGGCTGGCCTTGAACTCACAGTAATCCTCCTGCCTCAGCCTCCCGAGTGCTGGGATTACAGGCGTGCGCCACCACGCCCGGCTCTCATCTATGATTCCCCGCCATGAGTTCCATGCTGCCTCTGCCACTCTGGACACGGCTCACGAAGGGATCTTCCCGGGTTTCTCCACGTCCAGTTCTTAGAGGACCCTGGTCCATACCCAGCAACACGGCTATCTCAGTGAATACTCGAATGGGGCATTCAGGAAAAGAGGCTGCTGAGAGTGGAGTCCACCAGGTGAAGGCCAGTCTCGGTCAGTACACACAGTGAGGAAGGGGGCTGCTCATGGGCTGACAGCCCTTCCCACCCAGGGGAGCTGTCCGCGTGCCCTCTTCAGCCCGCTGTGCCCAGGTCAGGTGCTCTGAACTCTCCCCGTGGTGGGGCACGAGCTCTGCAGGCCTCTTTACCTGATGAACATGCCGATAGCATAGGCCACAAGGAAGGCGTTGTCCACGGCCCCCAGTAACTCCTTGTAGTCATCTTTGTCTGAAAGCGGACGAGAGAGACACAAAGCTGGCTGCTTGGCTATCCCTGCACGAAGCCCTTTCCGGCCCTGGACAGCCTCGTCTTGAGGAAGAGAGAAAGAGTGGGGAAGAGCAACACACCCTAGTCTTACCAAACGGACCCCAGCTGCACCACGTGGTATCATTGGGGCTGTGGGTGTTGTTGATGGGGTTGATCACCTCCGAGCAATTCTGATGTAGACGGCTCTGAGAGGCAACAGCAGGCATGGGTCAGGGGTCTCCCACTGCCCCACAGCCTGCTCAGCCCAGGGAGGAACAAGCCACCTCTGACCCCGACCAACCGCACCACCCAGTGCTCCCTCCTGCGGGCGCCTCCCCTGCAGGGATGAGAAGGTGACGCCATTAGACTCATGAGCAGAACCCTTGGACCCCAGAGCTCTGCCTTCTCATCCCACTCACACCCACTGGCCCTGCTGTCTTGGTGAATAAACTCAAAGGGAGCCCCTAGGGAAACGTGGGGAAGACAGCTGCTGACAGCGGGCCTGCACTGGGAGAGGCAGTGGGCGAGCAGGCTGAGGGAACGGGGCAGACAATGGCCCGAGGGCCGGACCCTTCTGCCACAGTGTGCACATCTCCTGGGTCCCACATTCTCCCTCACCACCCAGCCTCACCTTGACAACACTGATGGGCTTCCGTGACATGTGATAACAGGTGTAAATCAGGAAGGTGATCACCAGCGTGAAGCCCCGGAACCTGCAGGAGAAGGCAGACATCCAGATCAGCGGGAAGCCAGGTACCAGCTGGAAGCAGCTCCCGGGCCTCAGCACCACTGTCTCTTTACCTTCAGGCTCCTTCCAGACACAGGTTCTTCAGGCAGAGCTCAGGGGAGGCCCATAACACCACCCAGAGGCCAGGCTGCTGGGGGTGCTGGTCTCCCTGAGCAACCTCTGAGGCTTCTAGCGGAGCCTCCCTGGCACTCAAACGCAGGGAGGAGCTCCTGCCTCCTCCTGCCCCTCTGTCTCTCTGGGTCTCACCAAAGCCAGGGTGCCTCTGTGTCCCTGCCTGTGTAATTTTCTAAATGTCAGAAACGGTGGGATTTTGGAGGGAACTGCAGGAGGAGAAGGGTCTGTCTTCAAAGCGAGGTCAGTGTTCCTCTGAAACTTAGCAGACAGCAGACGGAGCCCAGGCCACAGGATGAGTCGGCTGGACAGTTGGTGACATAACTCAAGGGCCCCCTCTGCTAGTCCCAAGCTGGGCCAGTTCTCTTGGACGGAAACATCATTTTCCCCTCTGTGGCTCACATGTCCATGCGTTGGCCGGGGATGGAAAGGACAGTCCAGGCAGGTCCCACTCAGTTTCCAGGGCCATCCCCGGTCCTGAGGGTCCAGGGAAGAGCTGCAGCGCCTGCCTGAGTCAACGTCTGCTTCCCCAGCAGGGCATCAGCTGAGCTGAGTCAGCAGCCAGAGGCCAGAAAACATACGGAAAATAGACCTCAGAACGGGGGCTGGGAGTGACGCTTACTGGGGCATCATGTGCTGGGGGTCAGTGGCCAAACATCCTGGAAAGGTCGGGCAAGGTAGGCTTAGCTGAAGCTTGGGAGTCTTAAAGATGGTACCACTAGGGTCCCAGGAACCTGGGTGAGAGTGAGATTGTGTTCACTCTCACCCAGGCCCTGGATTTGATCCCCAGGGCCACCAAAAAATCCAAGAACCAAAACACAAAAGAGGAGCTCCCAGCCTGGGAGAAAGAGCTGGGCCTTGAGAAAGACCTAGCAGCCTTTGCTCATTAAAGATATCATTTAAAAGTGGGAGGGGCCGGAGCCCTCTGCCAGTGTCTTGGCCCCGTGAGCCCCAGAGCAGACACCATCTGCTCACTCTGCCCTCTCTGGGATTCTGCCTCCAAACCCCAAACTCACTTCCCCCAAACAACCCATGAAGCAACACAGGATACCGCTTGTGAAAGAGTGTTTCCGCCAAGCCTGCCTCTGAGTCGCACTGCCAGGCCCCTCTCACTTTACACCTGGTCTTGGGCTTCCGAACTAGGTCTCTGTCTCCATTCCCCCAACTGCCCCAGAATTTACCTTCTAAAGAAAATGGGCTTACATATGTGTCTCTTTGTTGCTTGGCTGTAATTTTTCTATTGCTTTCCATCCCATCAAGAATGAAGTTCTAGGTATGCAATCTGGACTTCCACAACCTGGCCTCCTGACTATTCACTCCCACAGGCACCTAGATGGATCTGAGAGATCTTCTAAGCACCTGAGTTCCACAAGGAAGCTGGGGCCACCCCGTGTGCCTGGCGCACTACACATGTCAGCAAACTCTGGGGCAGCAAAGTTTTCTAGATACCACCGATTGCCATATGGCTTACAAGTCCTAGGTGAGGGACTTTTAGAATGCTCTGAGAGAATTTAGAGTGTGCCTGGCTGCCTTTGTGTAAAGAGCCACTAACGCAAGGAAACTTCAGCCTATAGATAACATCAGCTCTGTGCCCTGTCAAGGATGCTGGCTGGTCCAGGCAAAAAAGCAAGAAGCTCTGACTGATGGCTTTTACTCATCTGTTGAGCAAGATTTTTCTGCCTCTGGTTTCTTCCTTGTTTGCACATGGATGGTAGGTAGCATCAATCCCTCTGTCTTATAACAAGGAGAAAACAATCTCACTCTCACCCAGGTTCCTGGGACCCTAGTGGTACCATCCTTAAGACTCCCAAGCTTCAGCTAAGCCTACTTTGCCCGACCTTTCCAGGATGTGTGGCCACTGACCATAGTGACAATCAGGTCCTCTCTGCAAGGCCCACTGGCGTCCCTGACAGGCCCAGCAGAGCCTGGTGTGGACTGGGACCTGTAGTGCTTTATCAGGAGCTGGGCAAAGCCAAAGAGGGCATAGAGGGTAGCCCAGCTGTCAGCCACCTTTCCCCTGCTACCTGAGCCCTGCACACCGCCCCCCACCACATGCTGGAGGTGCCCACGGAGGCGGCCTCGGCCCCTCAGCCCTGGCTTCTCTACCTTCCTCCTGCCTCTGGTCCCAGGTGTTCTTCCATACCTATTCCATGCCCCTTTCACCTGCAGTCCTGTCCCTCTCAGCTGTGAGTAGGAGGAGTTGTGCCAGAGGACAAACACCCTGTGTCCATCTCTAATATCCTGCTTCTCAGCAGAAAGACAGCTGCTCTCCTGTCCATCCATGCATCTGCATGTCCCAGGGACAGTGCTAGTGATCCAGGGACAGCAGGAGAAGTCACCAGAGGGCCCTCTGCCCTCCTGGAGCTCACGGGTCAGTGAGGAGGCGGGTAGAATCGGTGCAACCCTGCTATATATGAAAGGGAGGCCCTGCGTGACAAGGAGCATAGAGGGGACACCAAGCCCGGTGTGATGGGGGCAGGGGCAGGAAAGGAATCCTGGAGGTGAGGTTTCAGTTGCACCTTCAAAAACAAGAAGGCGGTGGCCAGGCCAACCAGGCTATACAGGAAGATGTGTCAGGGAGAGGAAGCAGCACATGGAAAAGTTCAGGGGCGTGAAATAACACTACCTGTTTGTGGAGCTCTGCATAGTTCAGGATAGCTGGAAGGTGGGACTGAGCCAAGCACAGAAGGAGGTGTGGCTGGGAGAGGCAGAGCCCAAGCCAGGTAGGGCCTTGGGTGCCAAATGGAAGAGCTTGGGCTGCCTCTTGAGGATGACAGGAAGCCGCTGCAGAGTCTGAGATTTCCTAGCTCAGGGTGCTCTGGACACCACCAGGCAAAGCCACACAAAGACCCAGGGCTTCTACACTGTTGATTTTGGGAGGAAGCCCCAGACAGACTTCCTCACTGTGGTGCAGGGCCCATTCTCTGTGCATTTTGTATCCTGCCAGCTGTTCCCCAGCACATGGCAGCCTCATGTAGTCCCTAAGTGGTACATTTCAAGGAGGCAATGTCTACAAGAGAAAAGAGTAAGGACTTAGGAATCAGGCAAAAGCTAGTTTCATTCCTTCAACCTGCTCGTGACTCTGAA
Organism: Dinomys branickii; assembly: GCA_004027595.1. NCBI lineage: Eukaryota > Metazoa > Chordata > Mammalia > Rodentia > Dinomyidae > Dinomys > Dinomys branickii. The sequence goes on along the minus strand of PVLD010001575.1, from coordinate 141,298 downwards.
AGCAGACATTTATCACCTCGCTCACAGAATTACCAACAGGTTAGTGAGATGATGACTATGACAGGTCCTACAGCGTTCCTGATACCCAATTTGCAGATGATGACGGGTGGAAAGAGTTGAGGTAGCCCTTGCTACTCTGTTGTTAGAACCAAGAATGGCACCAGCTTCTTCTGGACCATGGGCAATCCAGGCCCTAGATTCACCAAGCCCAGGGACATGTGGAGGCCAGCGTGCTCCCCAGCCACAGCCTCCCTAAGAGGTACAAAGGTCTGAAGCTGCTAAAGCCCAGTCTCTCTGAGGTTCCTGCAATGGTACAGAGAAGGGACTCAGGCCTGCTGGGCCTCCTCAGTGCTCCCCCAGGGGCAGACGGGAGGATCAGCAAGGGTCCACTCTGGCATCATGACTGCCTTCCTCTGGGGTCTGCCCAATGTAGACTGCAACCTACAACACAAAACCCAACCCCCATATCAGGAGAGTCAAGATGCCCGGGGGTCCTCTGTGCTATGTGGTGCTAGGCCTGGCCCTGGTTTTCTCTGGGACTGCCCATCTGAACTGCAGAGGGAAGAGAGGAGCTCAGTGTCACAGTGCATCAGGGCCCAGCCACCTCCAACTCCAGTGCGCTTTCCATGACACTCTGTCAGGTCTTCCAGGGAAAGGACCCAGGCGCCATTATTAGAAAACTGCAAGTCGAAATTGCATTGAGATTCCATGTCACTCACATCAGAATGGTTATCCACAAGAACAACAAATGAGTAAGGAAATAAATACCTGCTTCTGAAACTACAGGGGAAAAGGAACCCTCTACACTGCTGATGGGAACGTAAGTTAGTAGCACCACTATGAAAACCAGTATGGAGGCACCTCACAAAAACTAGGAACAGAGCAACCATTTGACCCAGCTTTACCATTCCTTGGTATACAATGGGTGAACAAAATTACAGTGAATATTTAAATAAATTTCTTGCAGTAAAAGATACACTGCACACTAACCCCCAGTACTTCCCTCACCCTCAGTATACTGAGCCCATCATTCCTGCCGCCTTCGGAAGCAGGTCTAGGACTCCTCTTCTGTGATTGTCTTTATGAGGTCTGGTAAAAACACGGCGGAAGGCAGCTCCTGAAAGCAGTACCCATGCCCTCACCACCACTGCACAATGCCCAGCTCTTCCCTAAAGTCAAAATGCCCACGAGAAGCAAATGTTCTGAACCAATTCAGGACACCAAGGCAGACCATGTAATTAAGACATTCACAGAAGAGGGTCTCCGGAAGAGCTTCAGACAGACCCAGAATCAGTGGACTGCGTGTGTCTCGGGCAAGGCAGACTGTTCTGAGGGTGATTAACAGCAATGCATCTTTCACTGTAGAAAACTTTAAAAAATTTTAACCATTCACTATATTTTTGGATCATAGCATGTACCCCTAAAGGAAATAAAGTCAGCGTACCATAGGGTTATCTGCATATCCATATTTCCTGGTGCAATTCATGATAGCCGAGATACCGGAACCTGCCTAGGTGCTGATCAACAGATGAATAGATAAAGGAAACCTGCTCTATGAACACAGTGGAGTATTATTCAAAAAGAATGAAATGATAACACTTGCAGAAAAATGGAAGCAGAGATCCACATGTTCAGTGAAAACACAAGTACAGCGTGTTTTCCACGGCATGTAGAATCTAAGAAAGATGACATGAAGGTGGAGGGAAACCACTGCTAGACAAGAGGAAGGGAATAAGGGGAATGAGGACATTAAGAGAGGGAATAGGAAGATAAATACAATTAAAATGTACACACATGTGGAAATGCCACACTGCAGCTGGGTGTGTCAGCCCGAGTCTATAATCCAGCACTGTGGGGGAAGCTGACGCAGGAGGACTGTAAGTCTGAGCCCAACCTGGGTAACTTAGTGACCCAGCGAGACCCTGCCTCAAAATTTAAAAAGGGCTGACAGCGTAGCTCCTTGAGAAGGGCTTGGGTCGAATTCCCACTTTGGGGAAAAAAAAACCCAACACTGAAATCCAGTGTTTTGTAAAATTAATAAACATTGATTAAAAAAAATGTAAAAAACAAAACAGTAAACCACAGGGGCTTGGTGACACGGGTCAGCTTAGGGGTTGGGCTGGGCTGAGGCTGAGGCTGCTGATCTCACACCGCTCACAAGCCGGAGGCAGCGCGAACCCGCAGGTTTCACTTCTCTTCTCACAAGTTCTTCCCTAGACAACCAAAGGGGCCCTACAAAATGTGGGTGCAAAACGCACACAGCTGTGAGGGGAGGGATGAGTCCCAGGGCAGCGCCAGGTTGGGCGAGGAAGCCAAGGGCCAAGGGATGCAAAGGGCAGGGCTCCCAACTATGTGAGCTGGGGCTGCTGCCTTGCCCCATGACCTTCTTTGCTAGGAAGAAGTGTCACCTCTTAGCGTCCCCCTCCCACGCCGGATCCTGGTTACTGAATAACCAAGTCTGATACAGGGACTAACTGTCTCTTAGCTATTAGCTGACAGCCCCTTATTCTTTCAAAGGAATGTGATAAAAACTTTATCGACCTCAGTAAGACTTTGCACGAAGAGTGCATCTGCATTAGGAACAGGGAACAGTGTGTGCTGAAGTAGTAACGGATAGACAAACAAGCCAATCAACCCCCAAAGGACCTATCACCACCAACACTGTGACAGCAAAAAGCCAACAACCAGCAGAAGGCTTGGGGCAGAGCTTAGTGGTGGCACTTGCCCAGCATGCGTAAGACCCTGGGTTCCATCTCCAGCACCACAAAGCCCCACCACCACCACCTAAACAAAGCCAGCAAATCAGGGGGTCTCTGACTTTGGGAGGAGTTGAAAACAGCTCCCTCTCCCTGGCTGGGACCAGGTCATCCGAGTTCCTTCCATTCCCCTTTCTTGTTTGGCAGGTACTTTGCTGACGGTCCCAAACACCATGCAAAGCCACCAGGAACTTAAACCCCTTCTGTGAGTGATCCTGCTGTCCTCTGCCCAGCCAGGGAGTATTAATAGGCCTATGGGGCTGCCCAGGAGGCCACACGACAGGCTGTATGGCTGTGGTTACAGGAACCTTAGTGCTTTCTCTGAGGAAATGAACTTGGTGGCATGTTCTTGGGTGTGCCTGTCCTGGGGTCAGCAGATGTAAGAAGACAGAGGGCTGGGCACAATAAGAACCAGGGCCACCACCCCCACACCCAAGGCCTCTACTGACACTGGGACAGGCCACCCAGGAACAGATACCACAGGGGCAGAGTCCTGAGCCAGGCCTTTGGCATGCAAGACAAGCCAAGGACAGGTCAGACTGGCAGACACTAAGCTCTTCTGGGACAGGAAGCCATGCCAAGGGGTCCCTTGCTTCTTGCCCCCTTCCTCTAGCTGGGTCTTGGATGGAATAGACTCAGTACTTTGCCCTAAAGCCAGCTTCTCTGGCTTTCTTCCAGAGAAGGACCCATTGGTGAGTAGCCACAGGAAGCCAAACTTTCTAGAAGAAATCAGTGACCATGAAAACAATGTTTTTTAGGAGAGAGGAAAACATAATCATTTTGCTTTGAGTAGAAAGCCAAGTAGGGGAGGCCTATGCACTCAGACAGAAGAGTCATGGCTTTACACTGGAGCGTGAGGTCCGCTCAGGTGAGAGTATAAGTTTACAGGGTTTACAAGAGGAGGCCAGCAGGTGTGAGTCCACTCCCTTCTGAAGACAGGCTGTTTGGACAGCACAGAGGCAGCGTGGTGCTGATGGCCGGGCTGTGGTCTGTGCAGAGACAAGATGATGGGCGTGCCTTCAATACGCTCTGCAGGCTCAGCCCACATCTCACCTTCACCCGCTCCTCCTATGCATGGAAGACCCCGGGCACGAGGCTGGAACTAGAGGCCAAAAGGAGAGCAGTGATAGTGCCCACCTGCCCCAGACACATACATGCCAGCCTAGTGGCAGCCAGGGGGTCCTGGGCTTCAGAGGAGGCTCTGGCCCTGGTGTCTGCCATTGGTTCTAGTTATTCGGGGGCTGCCCAGCTCCGTCCTTAGTGCTTGGTAGGTAGAACTGACTGAAGAAATGAGGGCTTGGCCAACCACATAGACTATTCCAGACCCCTGGCTGCCCTGTGGGCCAGTCCACACAGCCTGAGTGACAGCCCCACTCAAGCCGTGAGCTGCACACTAGTCTGTTCTGTAACAGGGGAAAGAGGAAACAGCGGGGTGGAAGAGGAAGAGCAGAAAGCAGCTGCAGAGACGACACCGTCACAAGGGGTGGGCGAAGGAACTCGCGAGGTCACATTCTCTGCCCGGGTGCACAGGCAACATGTCAGAGCCGGCAGCCTTCCCAGACCCCACTCCTCCCTGCAGCTCTTCCATCCTGGCTCCTCTTGGGTAGCTCTTCCCGCTTCAAGGGCCACTTCACAGCAATCAGGAAAGTATGACAAGAGCAAGTAACGCAGGAGCAATCTCAGCTCGGGGCCACAGCGCAGTGGGGAAATGGACATCAGACTTAAACCAAGAGACTCAGCTGTCACTTCTGTTTCTGCTACTTACTATGACCTTGGGCTTTCTATCCTCTTTAAATCTTAGTTCTGTCTTTTTTACATGAGAATAAACTGCGGCCCAAGATTATTGTCAGGGTTCAGTGAGACATAATAGATACAAAGCATCTGGCAGCTGTCCCTCTGGAGATCATTCTCCTGGATCCTCCTACCTAATTCCACAGGGCATTCATCTGAGCTGTAGCCACCAACCCGGCCTTGGCCTTGTCCAGCCCCCTGGAAAGACTGGGGGGGCGCAGGGAAAACAGACAACGTGGGAGATCATACTCCTGCCCCTCCTGCCTGTCCCACCCACCTCCCCCCCACACCCATTCCTGCTCATCCAGCTCCTGTGTCACCCAGCTCCTCCCCTCACAAGCTTCCCGCCCCCGTGTCCCGAGCTGTTCCTCCTCACAGAGCCCTGGGAAATGGGCCCAGCCCCACAAGCAGCAGCCACAGTCACTTCTCTGGAAAGGTGCCCATGTTGCCAGCTGTCCCCAGACATGCCCACGCAGACACTGGCATAGAAGGCAGGGAACCAGCCAGGCCCAGAGCTAGGGAACTTCTGGGCATCTGGTGGCTCAGAAAAGTCACGAACAAGCTGCTCACACCTGCCCTGATGGAGGGTCTGACGTAAGGAGGAGCAGCTGATGGTTGGAAACTCCTTAGCCTTGAATTGTACTGGAGCTGCCTCAACAAACCTGGGGCCACCTGCCTCCCAGCTTCATCTCTAGGAACGTTTCCTGGGATTCTAAGGTCCCACTGGCTACAAACACGTTTCCAGAGCGGAGACAAAGACTGCCATATCCACTAAGTCACAGGCTAGCTCCTCCTCGCAGAGGAAATGAGTTCTTCTGCCACAGAAATTCACCAGTACCCAGCAAATACCATTTATGGTATTTGTGCTTTACATAGTGTTTTATATAATTTCTCATTTAATTTCACCCAAGCCCTGTAGTATAGATACATGGTTCTATCCCTTTTATAGTTAAGGAAATGGAGCTGTAAGTGCTAGAGATTAAGTGATTTGTCTAAGGCCAAATGGCCATGTGACCTTTTTCCATGCCAAACTTAAGAACAGTGGAGGGCTGGGGATATAGCTCAGTGGAATAAGCGCTTGCCTAGCAAGCGCAGGGTCCTGAGTTCAATCCCCAGTACTGCAAAAAAAAAAAAAAAAAAAAAAAAAAGAACAGTGGGAAAACCATGGACCTAGAAGTAAAACTAACCTGGGTTTGAACCCCAGTTCAGTCATCTACCAGCTACCTGATGCTGGTCACACTGTGTACCTTCTCTGCACCTCATTTTATCCCTGTGCTCCATGGAGAAATTAACACCCTGCAAGTCTATAAAAATCACAAATTAATGATGCCTGGCACAGAATAATAGGAAAAGTAAACAGAATAACAGCTAAGAACTAATGCTTCCTCACTGCTCAATATAAGCATGGTACCAATCTAAATACCTTACACGTAGTACTTCACAAAATCTCAAAATAATCTTATGAAGTATACTGCTATTGTCCCTGCTTTCACAGGTGAAGAGTCTACAGCCCAGGTCAAACCCACCCTTCAGCTTATTACTCTGTTTTCCTTAAGCAATAAATTTGACGGGCTTCATTTCTAATTTTATTTCAGTCTACAAGTCTTTATCTTGTTTATTTCTACCCCATCCTATATTTTGTTCAGTGAAGAAAAAATGAATTGGCTTAATATCCACCCGTAACGATATGATCAGTAATAATGACAGAGACATCATTCACTGTATGCTTCCTGTATTCTGAGCAATTCACACCAATAATCACTAACGCTTTATGTGTGAGACATGCTTGAAGAAGCAGCTTTCTTCAAAAGCAACTCAACTGACCTCTGAAAGATGTGGTGCATGTGAACCCTCATCCTTCAGCACTCAGCGTGTACGGTAGCACTTTCTAAAGCTGCTGACTTGGGCTGGGGATGTAGTTCAGAGTTACAGCACTCACCTAGCATGCATGAGGCTCCAGGTTTGATCCTCAGTGTCACACATGCAAAAGTAGTAATAAAATAAAATTTAAAAATGTAACAGCTGATGTACCCTAGTCTTAGTTCCAAGAAGGTAGGAGCATGTCTTCATTGTCTCTGCAGGCCTCAGAGGTCAGCACAGCAACGCACCTGCAGAACTACATTTTGTACTACAGCAGATCCAAACCCACGCTCACGGAATGAAGGAAGATGACACTAAGCGAGTGCTCTCTACCAGCCAGGAGAGGTGAAGCATGTTTATACCAGCTACTGTATTTATCCTCAAAACTCTTGCTTTTTACTGATGAGGAACATGAGGCTCTGCAAAATTAACTGCCCAAAGCACACACTGGTGAAAAGATTCCAAGCCAGGTCTGTCTGAAATCTCAGAGGTGTTCAATACAGTAGTTCAATTCATACTTTAATATATTCAACCAGCATGTATGTGGCTGTAGAAAACTGTGTTACGTGTACAGTATTCCTGTACACAGTATTCTTCTAAAATGCTAGTGTGGGACAGACTGTTTATAATGAATCACCCTCCACACTCTCCATTTTATCTGAAATGTAAGTTATTTTGGTTAAATGATATAATTAATACTCATGAATAAGACTTTACTAGAACACGAGTAGCAGTGGTACAAATTTGTATAAATGGTAATGAGATGTGTTTTTGTTTAAGGGGAAAAAAGAATAGCTTTATTCTAAAGTAAAATGACTGCTCAGAACAGGGAGAGTGGTGAAGGGCAAAACCTGAATGGATAAATTTGTAGAGGATTGTGTGGAACGGGAATTTGATTTGCCTTGGTTTGTGGTAGGTGCAAGTAATGAGTCTGAAAAGAAGCAATTAAGCGTTAAAATTTTGCTGAAGCTGACTCAATTTTGATGAGTTTATTCATATTATTTTCAGAAAGAGGGATCCTGGAAAATTGCAAAGATTTATTCTTTCCCCTTTAAAAAAAAAGAAGTGCTAAATATACTGAGGTTTATTTGCTCTGCTGTTGCTCAATCACATGGGAATAAATGTCAGACCAGAGGAAATGCGCAGCTTTCTTTCAGTTAAATTTAGATAAAATGTCACTATTTCAGAAATTTCTTTTTTTTTGCTAGTAGGAATCAAACTCAGGACCTCGTGCTTACCAAGCAGGTGCTTGTGCCAATGAGCTATATCCCCGGCCCTCAGAAATTTCAGAATATGCTGTATGAAAGTTTCTGCAGGTATCTCCACACACTCTTTGTCTAGTGTGTCTATTTATCAGCGTCTTAGTGGTGCTTTGATGACAACTACAGTGTCTGGGCCATGAATTCAGATATGACTTAAAATGTTACCTGGGCCACAAACTTACTTCTGTAATTTGGATCTAGTATCGTACAAGCTCTTGGTTTTCACCTGCAAATGCATATTAGAATTTCCTATAGAGTTTTATTAAAATACAGATATTCAGGAACTTACTCCAAACTTGAATCTTGCTAGTTGATACTCTTAGTATATTAAGGTAAATTATGTTTTAGAATTTTTTTATATCTTGACCTTTTTTTCCTCTGTAAAAATCAGGTTCATTCATTTTCATCAGTTGATGCAATGTTCCTTATCTTCTTTGAAATTAGCCTTATTACATTTTTAGGCAATATCTAAAATTTTTTTTGCTGGTGTTTGCTTTGGCTTCTTGTTTTGTATACTATAGGAGCAAAACAATTTCCTTGTCAGTTGCATTATTCTTGTCATGAATTCTTATCAGATTATTTGCTTCTGAAAATCATCAGTAATATATTAACCAGAAGTTTTTAAGCTTCTGTCACCTACAGATAGTTTTTGTGTTGCTTTGATGCTTCTTAACAGCTCTGTGATAAACCACAGGTGAAAAGTTCTTCATTAACAACTGGTCCCAGAAAAGCACCCTACCAAGCATTTACTCTTGGGTACCGGCTTCTGGCGGCACCACTAGGACAACTTTAAGAATGCACTAGTGGGTTGAGTTACGACTTCCAGGGCTCTCGGGGAAAGCAGCGGGTAGGTATGTGAGATTACAAACTGCAGTGGAACAGAATTAATCGCATAGGACTGAATGAACTGATGGAGGAGAGAAGTGACTGTCATTTAAGTTTGAAGTGCGGGTACAGTGTTCCATTTTGTGGGTGTAAGGAAGACCTTCCTCATGTGATCTGCAACCCTTAACAATTTAGCAGAAACAATTAAAGACTTCTATTTAAAAAGCTCTTATTAAATCTTGTTTTTCATACCAACATGGCTATTTGCAAAGGTTCAAAAAAAACCTGTCCTCTTTTTTTTCCCCCACAACCAGGGCATAATTAGAAAAAGTCGTTATGAAACCAAGGCTTGCCTGGAATGCGGTGTTTCACAAGGATGTCCATTGAATTGGATGTACCCAGCTCCTCTTAGTATGGAGCCACTACTGATAAAAACACTCCCAAGAAAAGTGGTTTATTGGGTTCCCAGGCTTACAGGGGAAAAGCAACTCATTTTTGGCTGGCCCGAGGACCCCAGGACATTTTGGCATCCTTGAGAAGACAGGAATTTGCCAAATTTATAGATACAGTATGTAAAACTTGGTGAAGACAGTTTCTTGGCTTGGCTTCCTAATCTCAGGACAATAATAATAAAAGGCTTTAAAAAACCCAACCTAGGATTTCTTATGAAAACTTCTAGCAACGCAGTTACTGTGACCGACCTGGTAAACGACTGCTCCTGTACCTAGGTAAGTGATGTGATTACATCTCATTCCCGCCACCCTGGTGCTCGCAGGGATATGAAAGGGAGGCGCTCTGTGTCCCAGTGTTTGCAGACAAGGATGGCAAACAGCAAAGGGCAGCGACTCCCAGACAGCCTGTTCCCCACCCGGGTCTGAGAAGTCTCGGAGAACGAGAGTTGGGCTGGGTCGGGGTGTTAGCAACCTTCCAGGCCGGTGCCATCCAAAGTGCCTGGGGCCAATCGGATCGCGCGCGCAGCGCAGGACCCCGGCCGCCCGGCCTCCCTCCAGCCCTGCTCACCAGCTGTCCCTGGAGAAGGTGCGCAGGAACCAGACACCCGGAGCGAGGGACGATCGCATCTTGCTGGCCGGTTCCGGAGACAACTGCGCAGAGCGCGTAGCCGCGTGGGGGTTTAAATGCCCCGCCGCCCGCCCGCCCCGCCGCGACCGGACCCGCCCCGTCAGGCACCGGCGCGCCCTCGGTTCGGATCGGGTCGGCTCGGGCGGGCTCCGGGCACGGCCGACCGATCGCCAGCGCCGGATGCTCGAGCTCCGCCTGCCCGCCCCGCCGGACAGCCTCAGAGTTTCCGGGGCTCCTCATTAGCTCAGGCATTTTCCTCCCCGGCGGCAGGGGAAGCAAAAACAGCAACCCCAGACGTTCCTGCACTTTGTGACGGTCCGCCGGCCGGCCGACCGCTGTCCTCACGGACCTTCGAATCCTGAGGCGTTGTGAGCTCCACGCGGCCCGGCAAGCGACGGCTCGCTGGGGGCTGACACGAGACATCCCGAGGCCCCCACATTTTATTCATCTGAATGCCGGCGCCCTCTGGGAGCCCAAGAGGTTTTTCTTAGAAGGGAAAATATCTGGCCACAAACCCATCTACCGGGCTTAAGCTTCCTGCCTCGCTCTGACCCCAAACAGCTTACTGAGCCAGCCAGGGGCGCCCTAGCTCAGCCCCTGCTCCCGTGACGGCGCTGGGCCCAGCTGTGCTCTTCTTCCAGAGGCGAGCAGCCAGGCGTCAAGGAAGAGCGAGGTACCAGGCAGGGACTTGGGTGCTCATAAAAGTGACTTCCTCTAGCGTGAAGATTTTAGGGTGGGATTCCACTTATAAAAAGATGTCTGAGATTCTTGTATGTGGGCCCAAGGGCAAATGACAGAGGGGTGGAAAGTAAACTTGTTAGTAGTATGTACTCCAGTAACGTGTCTGTGCAAATTTCAGCCTTGACCCCACCCTGCCCCTAACTCTGCCCAGGCCTGAGAGCAAGGACAGGGAAGTGAAGCGACCTAGAATCATGGGCTTGGCTGGTACTAACCCTGGAATTGAGCTCAAAGAGGGATAATCAGAGTTGTAAAATCTTTAATCTCAGCTGTTGGGGGAATGAGTCTGGTGCCAGAAAAAAGAGGCCAACAACCCAAGGACACGGGTAAGGAGTAGAGGAAGAAGAGAGGAGTGGACAGGTGGCAGGAGCACCAGGGTATGTAAGATCCAAAGCACTGGAACAGCAAGGGCAGAGGATTGCTAACAGTGGCTCACTCTATCCAGTCTCTAACTCTAACAAACCCTGTGTCCAGAGGGACATACACTTCATTCTTAGACGTCGGAGAGGTAGCATCTAGATGGGTAGTGTGGCTATGTTCCCAGGAGATACCTGCTGTCCCAGAATGGGGATGAAGCGACCAGCTCTGGGATGTGACCCCAGGTATGCCAGCTTAAGGCATCCCCTGCTAGAGGACAGAACACACTGGAGGAGTGCGCTGGCCTCCCAGCATGACAGCTCCTTGTATGAAAGATCAGGTTGGAATCCAAGGGATCCAGAGAAGCTACTGTAGTTACTTGATCCACACAGAGCAGGTGGACATCACCAGAGGACTGAAAGGGACCTTTCCAGGCTTTTGGTGGCGTTCTCCAGGCCTCCCTAGCATGGAGCAGGGGTCTTTCATTTCAGACACAGCAGCTGAGGAATGAGGCTCACTGCCGCTGGATCTCCACGCCCCTCCAGAAAAGCTGTGTCTGTAGCTCTCAGAGGACCATGGCTGTCTGGCACTGGGACCAAGAGGCACAAAGTAGCCTCCATGTTAGTCTGGCTGGTATGCACCATGCACCAACAAGGAGCTGGCAGCAGGGCGTCCTGAAACAGTCCTTGCTTTGTCCAGCACCTCCCTACGGATTCCAGCCATGTATCTGCTCAGGGCCAGGATGGCAGCTGGAAAGTGCCTACCCACACCGCAGCACTTTCATTTGCGAGCTGGAGGGGCCCTGCTTCCTGCCTCGTGGGGGAGTGACAGGGAGGTGTATTACGGCCCAGGTGTTTGTTTTGCTCGCTGACAGCACCTCTCCACTTTTGACTTGCCTTCTCCTCTCTGGCATCCCTCTGGGGGATATGGATAGGGAAAGGGAAAATTCCCCAGAAGGAAATAGGGAAGGAAAGTAAGGGCTGTAAGTCAGATGCTAAAGGGAAAGGTCCTCGGGTCTTAACGTCATTCTGTAATTTGTCAGTAATGCTTATCATACAGGTCAGAACCAGACATGTGTGAGAAGTAAGGCTGGTAGTCATGGCCTTTTCACCTTTCAAACAGCAGTTCCTACCAGTAGCAAGTTTCACTGTTCACGACAGGAGCTTCTGGGCAGCCAGTTAGCTGTGTAGGTCCTTTTAAATACGGCAGCAAGCATCCTTGGTGGTTTTTTACAAAGGAGCAAAGGGCCACAAATGCTTGAGCAAGTCTATGAGAACAAATGCCGTGAGAACAAGCTCATCGGCCGCAGACCCCCAAGCCTGAGAGACACGCGAGCATCAATCTCTGGGCACATTTACCTCTTCCCATTTTTACTTCACAAAACAGAAGATAGCAGAATTTGTGTGTGTATTAGAAAGACCAAGAGCCTTAACTGAAGACATGGAAGCTGTGATATTAGGCGAAATTTGAGTCATTCAATATTTTAGATTCAATTTTATATTAGGGCGTTTTTATTGAGAGGCGAAGTCATGCATTAAGATGAACAGGGCCAGTTCTAGCTCATAGACTATTTCTCTGAACCTCAGTTCTCTTGTCTATAAAATGTAGGTAATAGCGTCTACCTTGCAACATGCATATAAGAAATAAAACGCATGCATATGAAAAAGTACAAAAGTGCCTGGTCCCATTAAGCTGGTTTGGGAAGTGAAGCAATTGTCTTGTATGCATATAGTATTACGATCAGATATGGATCACAACTGAGGAAAGCCAATGGTCATGATAAATCAAAACAAAATACAGGAGTCAAAGGATTAGACTCCTTAAAGAGTCAGTAGGCACAACAGAATAGGTTTGGTCAGCAAAATCCTTAATATCCCATATTTATGTATGTATGAACAACTTAATTCAGTGATTACTGTATGCACTGTAATAACACATGATGAATAATTTGGTCTTGATAAGGATGTATGTGTGGGCTAAGAACCAGGAAAATGAAAGAAGCTGTTATTGTCCTAAATGTCAGATGCTGAAGTCTCACTAAGAAGTTATTGTTAAATTTCTCCCAGCCAACATAGTCAAAACATAAGCAAGATAACCTTGAATCCAAAAGGATTTTATCTCAACTAAAGCTAAAATCCTGCAATGTTTGGCAAAGAGAGTCCCGGCATTGATAAAATTAACTGAAAGGAGAGGCTTCAGTCCATGGAAGACTGAACTGGTGGTTAATAATGGCCTGAAGAATGGATGTCAGAGACCTCTCAGCGCATTGCCAGGGCAGCCGCATTCTTGGGTATTAGCAGCACCAGCTGTACAGGAGGACACACAACCCGAATGCAGGCAGTCCCTGAGGAAGGGAGGGAGAGGACGGAGAGCAATGTTTTAAATTATTCTAATTTCCCAGAGTCACTTTGTCTAGCAAAACAATAAGAAGGAATATATGAAAGTGAGGTAACCACAGGTAGCCTGGCTATACAAGCTTGGAATTTCTGGTTGTTCTTGTCCCTAAAAACAATAACTCACTCATTTACTCATGTAGTAAACATTCGTTGGGTGTCAGCTATGTGCTAGGCAGTGCTAGTGCTGACATACATTGATGGATGAGACAGGTATAGTTTCTGCTCCCCAAGAATTTACAGTCGGATGGGACCAAGATGTGTAAAGACAAATTCCACCTCCAAGTACAGGGGAGAAGAGATGAACAGAGAGGTAGGTGGCAGAGAAATGCTCATATTGCTACGGTGGCACTGAGAAGGGCTCCGTGGGCCCGGGGGAGTATCAGAAGGCTTCACAGTAGGTGGTACACAAACAAGGTTAGAAGACTAGTTAGGTGCACAGCAAACACAGGACAGGATAAAGGTGGGTCCTCCTGAGTACATATGCACAGCATGTGCAAAGCAACACACACAGCAATGCATGACACTGAAGAAATGATGAGATGAAGAGCCATTCTGCTAGCTGGTGAGCACACACACATACTAGAGAAATGCAGAGAACAGGGCTGTGGTACTGGTGGTGAAACAGTAAAGAGCCGTAAGTACCCATATTAAGAAGCTGGACTTTTATCCTTTGTACAGTAGAATGCTGCAACAGAGTGTCTTAAGGAGGGTAGAGGCATGATCAGGTTTATATTTTTTGGGTTGTTTTTGTTTTTTGAGACAAGGTCTCACTATGTTTCCAGGGTGGCATTGAACTCACTATGCAGCCCAGACTGGCCAATCTTCCTGTACCAGCTTCCCAAGCCCTGGGACTACAGGTATGTGCTACCATACCAGGTGAGAACTAGTGTTTTCAGAGGAGAAAGGAACATTTGAAAGCCCTCTGTCAGACTTCTAGTTCTAGATGAAGGTGAATAGGTAAGTTTCTCGCAATTGTTGCTAAGTACCACTAAACCCCCTGAACATTATTTATACAAGCAATGTAAGCCTAAAAGTGGAGAAAAGGCAGATTAGCTAGGGAAGCTGAGATCTGAGGAAAGACACAGGAGTGAGTTGTTTCACATACCCTAGACAAGTGCTGGAGAAACCCATAATCCAGAAGCATCGCAACCAAACCAAACCAAAGAGAGAGAGAAGGGGAAGAGGGGGAGGGGCAAGCACAGAGATAAACTGGCTTTATTTAGCAAGTGGGAACCTAGCAATTACCATCCTGCTACAACCAAAGCCATAGAGAACCCTGCAGCCCCACCCTCTCCTATCAGCCCAGGCCAAGTGGGAAACCTAGGGAACATGCTTGCAACCCGGTGCAGGGAGACGCCTCCTCACCTCTCAGCCCCGGGGTGGTGGTAGAGAACCCCACGAGGGAAGCCAGGACTACCACCCCCTTCCAGGAGTAATAAGCACCCCACCAGCAAGGTGTCATGGAGGTCACACGGGGAGCAATAGAAAAGCATCTTCTCCTTCCCATGCAGGTGACAACAGAGGCCTAGCTTATCCAGAGAGTTCATGAGGTGCGCTTGTTCAGCCCCTCAAGGTGTTGGGGGAGGCCAAGTAGGAAACATACACTTTTGTGCTCCTGTAGCTGGTGGTGGGGGAACATGACCGAAACACATGGTGTACCTTTCCCCAAAGCTAAAATCCACTAACTACACACTTAGCTGCAGTGTTGGATATTTGTCCCAGAGAAGCAATGGTTCTAGTCACACAAAAACCTCTCTACAAGTGTCCATAGCAGCCTTATCTAAGTAGCAAAAAACCTGGAAATGTCCCTCATAAGTGGTTATCTCAGAAGGCCATTGTTATGGTTGATACATTGTATCAACTTGGGGAATCTGGAGGTTTTACTGAGTGATTCAGCAGGAAGCCAGGGTGCTTACTTTGTATACATCCTGAGCCTGTGGAAAATGAAGGCATGGAGATTGTGTGAGAGCTACACGCCCCCTGGGTGGGGGTAGGCTGTTTACAATGTAAGGGAAAGAAAGAGGCTGCTTGCAGCCATTCTCCCCTTTTGTTCCTGTGGTTTTTGCTGTGTGCTGCTGCCACAAACAGTTTTGCCCTCTGCCGTGTGCCACTCTGCCTCTGAAGCAGCCAAGTATGGACTGAAACCTCCACAAACTATAAGCAAAATAAACCTTTCCTTCCTTAATTTTGGGTGTTGTGTATTTTGTCACAGCAACAAGAGAAAAGTAACTATAACTAAGACAGCCATACACTATATTATTTCCTTTATATAAAATTCTTTAAGTGATAAAATTATAAAGATAGAAAAGATATTGGTGAAGGACAAGAGGTAGGGATGGTGGTGGTGGTGGTGGGAAAGGTGTGGGTATAAGGGATCACCTAAGGGAGATCATAGTTCTGCATCTTGCTGTGGTGTTATATATGTAAGTCAACACGTGATAGGCTGGCACTCAGATGTGTTGAACCAATGTCATTTTCTGGTTTTGATATCATACTACAGCTATATCAAATATGAATAGGGAAACTGGTTTGCAGGACACCCAGGACTTCTCCAAACTATTTCTTGCAACTCCCTGTGAATGTATACTGATTTTACATTGACACACCACTTAGTACTGTGCCTTAGATTCCAAGTTATTCTTTCCTAACCCTTTCCTCTGCACTTGCTAATGACTAGTAGATAGTCCTCCTTCCTATTCCTCAGATAAGGTCATTTAACTGGCAGAGGAAAACAGGCCTCCCTGAATTGCACATAGCTGGTCATGGAAAGACAAGATGTCAGCTTTCTTCAAGGGCCAACTCATGTGTAAGATCAGACTCCTTCTTAGCACTTGGAAACAACTCATCACTGTGACCAAAGATGCTTCATGTTTGCCTGTCTTACACTGGCCCCATCAGGACTTTACAACTGGAAATACATACTTACTGTAATGTTGCAGAGGGAAAAGAATAGAACAGGTACAACAGACTGAACAAGTAAAAACATTGGAAAGCTAGGTTTAGAAATCAGAAACACCTGGCTTCAAGGAACTGATGCTCTTCACAGGGAAGGACTGGGAGATCTTCCAGGAAAGAGTTTATCAGTAAAACTGAAGGTCTGAATTACATGAAGCAGCCCCTCGTAATAAAAACTATAAAAATGTTCCCTAGATCTCTACAGCAACATAGGCAGGCTCTAGATCTCTAGATCTGGAGAACCTCTGAGCTCTTCATTGCCTTTGGCCCAGCAAAACCTTCATCCTAGAGTTTCTCCACAAAATTCTTGAGTATTTGTCTGAGATCCATTGCAATTCATTGCAGCAAAATATATTAAGGGCAGGCTACAAAACTCAGGAACTAAGTTGAGGACTGAAATTAAGGATTGAAATTCCTGGGATCGAGAGTCCTGGTCCTAGACCTACCTTCTTCGAATTTCTTAACCTCAAGCCTAAATGTTTGTTTCTTTAGAATTAAATTTCATCTCAGTGTTCACTGTATCAAGGTATGCCCTTGTCATCTGCATTTTCTAAGCACTTTTACTAAATCTCTCCCCCACCTGATTCTCGGTAAGGAGCTGGGACAGGTTCTTTCCAGTTATTATAAGAGAGCTTATAAAAATCAGAAAAAAACTTTTTTTTCTATTTCTTATCCTGTTTTATCAAGTCCTTGTTTGTTGCACAGAATGCAACTTAAGGTACACACTCCTCAAAATTTAAAGATTCAGTCAGGCCAAAACCAGATGATCTATCAGTGAATACACAGTCATTGATTAATGAGTTAATTTGAAAATTCAAAGTTCAGGTTCTTTATGATGACTTCCGGCAAAGCAACTCTCTCTCTACACCTACCGAAATAATCAGATCCAATCCACTGAGGTGTCTTTTCTTTGTAATCAAGAAGTCTTCCCTTGAGACTATTTCTGATCAAAATGGGAGACTGGAGAAAAATTAGATTTTGATAGAAAGTCATGCATTGCCTAGAGGGAACCCCTATAAAATTAAGATTTTTATCCTATAGTTCTCTCTGAACTATGAAATCTGCGAATTATAAAAAATTGTGGAGTTCAGTTTTGTCTCCAATTTTTACATCCAATTTAAAATTCTTTCATGCATGTAAGTTTGTGTATTTTTACTTTTATAAAATATCAATTATATGTTTATTTCTTCATGAATTAAAGACATTCTTTAAAGAACCTATCAAAACTTCTACTGACATTTTACCTTTTTCTGAAAATTATCTTTTAATATTTATAATTATCATGCAGAAAACCTATGTGCTAAATAGTTACAAGTAGAATAATAATAGAGTTGGGCAGGAGTAATTATTTCTGATGGAGAGAAAGTAGGTTAAATTTTCACAGAGCTGGTGATAGGAGTACTTTGCCTTAAGGGTGAGGAGGCTTGTAAGTCTAATTCAAAGGGCACTGCAGGCAAACAAAAGGTCTGGTAATCCTAAGGGACACTCCTGCCAACTGACCTAAATGCTATTAGCCAGCACCCAGCTCCCTAGAGACCCAGGGAGAAGGGAGACTTGATCCTAGGAGACGTATATAGGAGCCATACTCAACCTGGAACCAACTGGAGTGAATCTCCCTACACGTAATTCTGTCTGGTAAGTTACAGTCCCAACTACTCAGCTGAATGGGGCTCCAGGGAAACAGAAGCATTAAGTGCTATGGCAACTGGGATAACGGCCTCATCAGTTGAAAGCAGTGTGTCCTGAAAGGAGAACCACAGCTTATTTCCTATGTGACATACAGCAGAACTCTGGAACTCATTACACCACAGCTTAAACATCCTACCTCTGCTGCCCCAGTAGGCAGGGTGCATAGTGATATGGACCCCACTGCATCTTACTTCTGGAGTCTAAGTTTAATTAACAACTATTCATCTGTGTATTTTCATTTTGCCAGTGGTCAAAGGAAGAAATAGGTAAGGAGACAGAAGATGAAAACAGGAAACACATTTACAGAGCATTAACTGTTTACCTGTGTCAGACCTTATTACTTGATGAGTGGATTTCCCAGTCTGAGCCAATAGATATAACTCTACTGTACTACAGTTTCCAGAAACTCAATTCTAGCTAAACTGCCAGTTCTTGCCTGTTGTGTTGGTCCAAGCTCCAGTCCTGTTCTACTTCAAACCCTTTCTTCCCTTTATGTTCCATTGTTAGTCTGTGTCGCTGTCTTGCTCCTTGCCTTCTATCTAAGGAAGCCCCCTCCTAGTCGCAGCTGTTTCTGGTCCCCCTTCATAGAGTTTCCTGACTGAAGTTCTTGTAAGAATAAGAAGTTGCATGGAAAAACCATCCGGCTCCCAGCCCTGAAAGGTAGCTGTATCACACTCATGTTTTATGTGCAGGATATAAAATCCTACTGAGTGACAAAAAAAGATGTACTGGTTACCTATACAGTATAGCAAATGTTTTGGACTCCTTAAGAGAAAGCACTGCACTCACCTGAGAGAACAGGGTAGGTATGTCTTCCCCTGGCTGAACCGTAACTCTGTCTTGGCAACAGGAGAAGGCGGGTGGATTTTTATCAAGAGAGGATCTACAGCTTTGAACTGGGAAGAATTTAAACACAGCCTAAGCAAGAAAGATGGCTTGCTGATTTATATTGAGTGGCACACCCACCAATTTGGCAAATTCTCTTAAACCTTGATCTTCCACCATCAAAAAACTACACTTTTATAATCCTAGCCCTTGCGAGGCTGAGAGTTGCTGTGGGTTCAGTGCCAGTGTAGGCTACACGATGAATTCAAGACCAGCCTGAACTACATAGCAAACTACACACCCTATCTCAAGTTTAAAAAAAAAAATCCAGTTTTAGTCATAAATAGGCTTGTCTTGGTTATTTTTTTCTCGTTGCTGAGGCAAAATACCTGACACCCAAAATTAAGGAAGGAAAGGTTTATTTAGCGCACAGTTTGTAGAGGTTTCAGTCCATAATCAACTGGCTCCAAGTCAGGGTGACATGGCACAGAGCCAACAGTTGAAGGTAGCAGAAGACAGCAAAAGCAGCAAGAGCAAAATAAAAGAACAGGCCTCTTTTTCCCCCTTAAAATGTAAGCAAGCTACCCTTCCTCCCCCAAGGCAGGTATAGCACTCACACCATCTCTCTGGCCTCCTGTTACACAGGATGAGGGTGTTTACAAAGTAAGGACCCTGGGCCCCTGTTGACTTCCTTAGTTAAACTTCTAAACTCAAGTTGACACAATATATCAACCATTACAAGGCTCAGTGTAGGATGGAACAATGAAAAATCAATTAATCAAATACTATGCAGTAATAACCTAACAGAAAATTTCTTAGGGAGTCAAACTGGATGTACTTGTGTCACAGCTAAGGATTCACCATTAAGGATTCCATGTGCAGCTAATGCAAGGGAAGGCTTGGCCTCTTGAATTGTTAAAGAACCACTACAGTGAATGAGTGGGTCTGTTCAGATATGTAAACAGAGGATACGTAACAGTGATGATGATGATAACGAGATGGTCATTGTCAGCATCTAACATGCACTATACACAACATGCGCCAGGCACTATGCCAACCACTGTGCCTACGCTCTCTCACTGAATTCTCACAACACTATGAAGCAATACTATTATTCCCACTTTGCAGATGATGCAACTGAGGTCTGGAGAGTTTCGGTAATTGGTTTAGTCTTGCAGAGCTGGTATGTGGTAGAGTGAGGAGTCCACACTATTAACCACTGCACAAACTATCCCACATCAGTAGAACTTTTGAAGACAGAGGAAGAAAGAGAGCAATTTTTCCATCTCTGGAGACTCTTCCAAGAAAGACAGAAATGTAAATGATTTTTACCATCCCTGAATTTTACTACGTAAATGTTTTCTTACCCCCACCTCACCTGAAGACTTCAAAGCAGCTTAGTGAAATGTTACTATTTTGTGCCTTCTACCCTCATGCTTTCCATGGTTGTTTATCCCCGATTTCCCATCTTCTATAGGGCTGGGGAGTCCCCGGATATACTCCATAAAACCAGGTGAGGAGGAGCTCATCAGATTACTCAGAGTGCAAACTATGGAGCCTCCATACAATTATGCCATTAGCCTGCTTAAGAAACTAGGTCAGTTTTCCTAAGAATGACCATGCTCCAGATTTCTGCTACGTCACAGTACAATGTGTTTGTTTTCCTCCGTCCTGTATTCTCTTTCCATATTGTCACCATCTATACCAGAAAGTAATCTGACTGACTACTGGCTACTGGCTCAAGCCTCTTAAAGATAGTACATAACCGTTCTGTTCTTGATGATTAGGAGAGAAGTTCATTTATGTCATGTAATGGATACCTTAGAGCATTACTGCTTAATCTTATCCCATAAGCCAGATAAGAATGTAAGACTTTATTATATGCTTCATATTGCATCACACTAGGAGGGCCACAATGTTTCCTTCTCTTAGCTGTGCTAAGGGGGATTAGTGGGCTCCGATAATGACCTTGCCTAATAAGTTCAGCCATTATTGACCACTGCAGATTTTGAATCTGAGAGGGGTGTGTGGTGTACTCCTGAGGCAAGATTCCAACGATAATTTCTACCAAAAGTGATCTTGTCTTGGAACTTAGAAGAGATAACTCATGTGGTATAACACCAAACTGCCTTAAGTAAAAAGAATGTGTGATTTCTCCTTGGCATAAATACTGCTCAACAATACTGACAACGTGACCAGAACTGTGCCATTCATTTCTACTTTAAGAGAGCTTTAAAAACTAAGCCGTCATAAAGTTTTTCATCCAGCAGAAATGGCTCAGGATGCTTGGAAGACATTTGCTTTTGCCTTCCTCTGTAATATTTCCAAATCCTTCAGTGCATTTTTGTCTGAGAAGCATAAAAAATGCCTAAGATTAAACACTACGTGTGCTCACTACACTTGAGAGAAACTAAAATAGTTTGCTTCCAAAAACAGAATATAAGTAAATGGCTATAGAAAGTAATACCTGCTACCACCCTTATCATGCTTTAAATGGCAACCCCTTCCAGCCTCTGCACCCATGAGTGATCAATAAAGTTGCTGACAGTCTGATTCCTGCCCATCATAAAAGGGCTAAATAGGTAAGGGTGAGGCTTGGATAAAGACATAATACACTTAAACAATACAAGGAAGAGGACACAGAAATTTCCTAAATTAAAACAGCTGGAGCAAGTTGCCTCAGGTTGGACTGACTCGGAAAATATGTTGTACACGCTTTTGATGGCGCTTATCATAAGAAAACTTGTGCGTGAACATCCCTATCTACTCTGACCACAATGACTTGCATGTATCCTGACAGGGAAATCAGTGCTGGAATCAGGGTAAGGAATAAACTTGTTGCACCCTAATCTCACCACCCACAAGGAAAACCGACTGCCAGTCCATGTCAGGAAGAACAAATAAACTGGAAAATCTGAGTGAAGAGTACAAAACGTAATGAATTCATAGGATGTTAGAACTATAGGGAAATGGGGATCACTTGGTATAATCCTCTTATTTCACTGAAAACTATTCCAAGAGAAATATGTGCTCCAAATCCTCGTGACAATGAGGAAACGGAAAACAAAGCAAAATGATTCCTGACCCTTCCCTTTTCATACTGACAGAGGGGCGTGATCTCACTGACAGCCTCAGGGCCTCTCCTGCCTACTGCCCAGATGCTGGCCCAAAGCAACAAGCCCCAGCATCTTCGTCTCACCTCTTCCCTTGGCAGCCGTCTTCTAGGCCAAGCTCACTCTTCCAGCCTGACAGGAACTGGGGCTCGGCTTCTTCAAGCTCTAGCTGCTCAGGTGCTGCTGAATCTGAAAAGTGGTGGAGGACTGCACCCGACAGGGTAAAGATCAGGAGTGGCTGGGTCAACTGCTGATCTGCCTGAAATCCCCAAACCTCATGGGGCATGGCCAACACTTCCGTGCCTCCTGGAAACACCTTCAAATCTGGCAGGGGCAATTTCAGTCCTGTCATTTTCACTGAAACACTGGGAGCTGTCTATCAAGCAGCAGCTTCTGCAGTCTGATGAGCTGTCACCATGACAGCAGAAGCTGTCCTTGACGTCATACTGCTGCTCCAGGAGATATTCACATTGGCTGTAGCAGCCTTCAAATAGGGACTTATCCCAGAGATTCCGAACTGCAACCACTCTAGATAGTCCACCCTGTACGCCCCAGATGACCCCACCCTGACACTACTTCTAAAGTCCTCAAATAGGTCCATAACCTACTATGGTACATAAAGGAGGGCCTCCTCGTACACCTCCAGCCAGGCAAGGCAGTCAGCCACCCATGTATTACCTCTATGCTACAACACCAGCCCCAATAACAGCCTCACTGGGTGGCCCTATGGTTCATTCATGATTCTCAATGTAGGTAAAGTGGGATGGGCAGGTTGCACTCCAACGAGTTGGTAACAAAAAAGCTACTAACTCTGAAAAGCTCCAGGAAGTGGCAAAGCAGTGAAGAGTCAAGTCCAGCAAAGACCAGTGGCACCCCAGAGAGGCAGTGGAAACTTCTGGAAGAGCTCCAGAAAGGTGCTCAGGGAGCTCTGAGCCCTGGATGCAGAGAAGCAGAAAGGGGCCATTGTCAGTCACAAGGAACCATGCCACTAAAGCTCAGATCTATGACACTGAGGGCTGAACGCCTGGAACAACTAACATCACTATTGACTGCACTTTGCCAATTCATAATTTCTAGCCAAATTGACCAAAAGAACTTCTGGCTGATGGTGATGCTACTAATGGTGTAGAAATATTTAGAAATTTTTAAAAAATAAATCTGTTCATGGTAACAGAGAATCACGTGGACTACTTCAGTGTTACAGGCCAGTGACCTTTGAGAAATTCCAATTATCTTTGTCCTACACAGGTAAGATGTACAGAAAGAAGGTGAAGGTTCTGGAAAAGAGACTCATTGTAACGATGGTCAACAGTTGGCACCTGGCTATTGAGGGTGGAGGGTCGTCATGATGCTATTGCAGGCCCATGGGTCAGGCAGCTTCACTATGCAAAACTGAGAGTTCAGACATTTGCAGACTTCACTTGTGTTTAAATATTTATTTTCAACAAAACAATCATGTCTCCCACTTGTATTAAAACACTAGCTCCTCTTTCACATGACTGAATATTTCACCTATGTTCTGTAATGGCTATTCTGTTGTAAGAAAATAAAACAGGACCCATAAAAAAAAGTTTCTTCATTTCACAAATATTTGCCAAGAGTCTATTAAGTGTTAGGCCTATCCTTAAGAATTGAGGATATAGATTCAACAGACAAAAATCTTTCCCTATGCATTGTACAGTCAACTAGGGAGAAAAACAAAAAGTAAAACTGTATGCCATAGAGTTATAAGGACAGTGGGTGGGGAATAGGTGCGCATGGGCATAGGCATAGGGAGTACATGCGCAGGGGAGTGCTTCTGATAAAGCACATCAGGGTAAAGACAGGAAGGTAGGAGGTAAACTACACCTACCCGAGGAAGAAGCATCTCCACTCACAGCACAAAACTGAAAAGCCTTGACACAGAAGCACCCCGTGTCCAAGCAAAAAAAGACCCATGCAGCTGAGCAGTGTGCAAGGAGAAAAGTAGGAGGGGATAAGACCTCTGAAGGGACTGGAATTAGGTTTTGCAGAGGCTTGTGTGTGATTGTAGACTCTAGCTTTTCCTGAGTAAAATAACCAAGGAGTTAAAATAGCCAAAGGAGTCTCTGAACAGAACTTAGTGAAAAGAAGCCCTCCGGCTGCTGTGCTAAGAATGACCTCTAAGGGACAAGTTAGAGAAGTAAGAAAACCAACTAGGAGGCTGTTTCCTAACTCAGGCAAGACACGATGGCAACTTGGACGAGGGGTATACTGGGGAAAGCACTGAACAATAGTTGTATTTTGAGTGTATTTTCAAGGTATAGCCAACAAGTACTGGGTATGGGTTGCACAAGACAGACAAAAGTGAAGATCGACACCACATGTTTTGGGCCAAAAGGAATAGAACACAGTTATTTACTGAGATGGGGAAGACCACAGTAAGGAACATTTTTGTGTTAATTCATTTCAATGGTTTTGTAGCAGGTGGAGATAGTAGGATGGCTTTGGTGTATATTATGTTAGCTGCTGTATTGAGAAAATACACCATGTGCAAGCAGGAAGATTACTTAGGAAACTCAGTCATCCATGGGGGAGATGATGGTGGTTTGGATTAGCTATCTGGCAGTGGACATGATGTAAACTACATATATACACTGAAGGTAAAGCTCATGTAATTTGTTAATGCAATGATAAAAGACAAAAAAGGAAAAAAATGACCAAGTTTTGGGCTTCAATAATGACAAAGATGGAATTGCTATTAACTGATATGGGAAAAAATGGTACAGAGAGCAAATTTGAGGGAGAGCAACGATGTGGAAATACCAACTAAGCAGTCACGGTTACAAATCTGGTATTTCGGGGACAGGTCAGGACCAGACAAATAAATTTTGGTATCAGTATATAGATAGTATTTCAAGGCAGGAGGCTAGTAAAGATGGCCAAAATAGCAAGGGAAAAGACAAAAAAAAGGCAAAGGTTGGAGCCTTGGGATACTCTATGAGTAAGAGACAGGAGATGGGGAAATAAAACCAAGGGGAACTAAAAAGCAATGGCCAGTTGAAGTTAGAAACAAATCAAAAGCTTTTGTGGTGTGGAAGCCAGGTAACGAGGTACCTAAAAGAGTATTTGACTAGCAATGTTAAAGGCAGGTAATGTCAGTAAAGTGTAGTGAGCAGAGAATGTGAGGGGAAGAAAACACACAGTAAGGACAGGCAACTCAAGGAGCAAAGAAAAGACTATTTTCTTTTTTTGTTTTCTTTTTACTTGATGGGTTTGTAGGATGTAAAACATTACAAGAGGCTTGTAAATGGAGAGGACTACTCTAGTAGTCACAGAAAAATTAATGATGCAGAAAAGTAACACTGAGGCAACGTAGGTAGGAGAGAAGTGGATCTAGCTCCAAGTCAAGGCAGGCCTGAGACAAGAGAACAAACAGTTCCTCCAAATTAACAGGACTAAAAAGAAGCAAGCAGGTGGGCAGTCATGATGGTGGGAACCTACTGAAGCTCCCTTCTGCTTATTTTTTTCTTCAGTGATAAAGGAAGTATCGCCCACGAGCTGAGTAAGGATAACGAGAAGTCTATAGCAAATACGAGGAGACTAAGGAAATGGTTACCTAGGCAAGTGTTCCTTCTTATCTGAAACTCTAGGCCAAACTTAATCTTCCTCCCCTTATCCTGTACACCTGCTCTATGTATCAAAATTTCCTTAGGCTCTTCTGCCCTAAAGGTCCCTGCTAATGTAGACAACCCATATAACTTATTCTTACAATTCTGACGTTACACGTTTCTAAGTTTAGGCAAACTCTGAGACTCCAGGCTCCTTTACAACTGCTTTCATCCAAGTCAAACAGGGCTGGTTAGCCGCGCTACCACCAGCCAGGGTCCTGACACTCAGGATTCCTCTCTGATAGCTGCTGGTTGTTTCAGTATTCTCTAACCTCACAGAGATAAATCATTAGATGCTGCCCATGTATGATCAAACAATTTAAGAACATACTCACTGCTAGTTAAAATTTATATTCATACAAGAAGACTTGAAGGTTTCCTAATTCTGCATAGCAAAATCTCATCCCATCATCATTCTGCTATTAGTTTGACATCAGACAAGTTCAGTCACCTGCTTCAGAAAACTAAAACTTAAGAACAAGCAAAAAACTTAGATAAGACCAAAGAAATAAATAAAAGCCAATACAATGTATCCTAGGAAAGCAAAATTGGTTTAACATCTGAAAATTAATTTATATGATACATTCTATTGAAAGAAAAAAGGACCAAAAACACAGGATTGTCTTAGTCTTAGAGGAAGGAAAAATCCAACATCTTCCCAGGATAAAAACATTCAACAAACTAGTAATGTAAGGGACTCCATCAATCTGATAAAGGGCATACAAACTTAACGCTTTCCCCTACCAGGAACAAGACATGGATGTCCACTTTGCTATTTTCATACAACTTCGTATCGGATGTCCTAGCCACAGCAATTATAGGTAGAGGGGAAAAAAAAAGTTGAGCTGAAAACAAGTACAATTACCTCTCTGAACCCTTCCTAGTGCTAGGATTACAGGTGTGCCACCATGTCCAGCTAGGAGAGTATCTTAAAATTTATGTGAAAATTCAAAATTCAGAAAAGCAAAACATTTTGAAAAAGAACAAAATTGGAGAACTCACACTGCCAACTTCAAAACTTACCACGAAGCTATACTATTTCAGACAGACTATACTATCATCAACTGAATTAAAAGTTCCAAAATACATTCTTACATTTAATGACCAGTGCAATGAGGCCAATAATAGTCCCATTATAAATGGTGCTTCAACACCAGTTATCCAAGATGTAAAAGAATGACATTGTACCCTTAACACCATATGCAAAACTTTATACAAAATGGATCACAGACCTAATAGACCTAACATTAGTAAGCTCTTACAACACATATAAATAAATCTTTGTGTTCCTGAATTAGGTAATGACTTCTTAGGTTATAATAAAAGTGCAAACCATAGAAGAAAAAGTAGATAAACTGGACTTCATCAAAATTAAAGAGTTTGTGCTGCCAAGAAAACCATCAAGAAAATGAAAAGACAAAATGTTTGTAAATAATATACTTGATAAGAGAACCGATATGTAGAATAGGAATTAAGAACACCTATTCAATTACAAAATAGGCAAAGGATCTTAATAAATAGTTCTCCACGAGATTCAAAGATGGCCAATAAGTACATGAAAAAATACTCAACAACAGCCATCAGGAAAAGGCACACAGAAACCATGACGAGATACCATTTCACAATTACAATGGCTATAGAATGACAAGTGTTGGTGAAGGTATGAAGAAATTTGAATCTTTATACATTGTTGAGGGGAACATAAAATAGGGAGCCACTTTGCAGTTTCTCAAAATGTGAAATGTTAGAGCTACATACGGCTAGCAATTGTACTCCCAGATACTCAGGAGAAACGAAGGTGTACACCTACAGAAAAACCTACACACACTTCTTTGTATCAGTATTCTAGCCAGTAAGTAGGAATAATTCAACTGATAGACAGATAAAAAGTGGTTTACCCATAGAACGGAATATTATCCAGCAAAAAAGTGAAGGCAGTACTGACACATGATACAACATGGATGAATCTGGAAAACATTACACTAAATGGGAAAGAGCTACTTAAAAAAGATTACATATTATTAAGAAAAGCTGAGGATAGAACAATCTTTATAGACAGAAAATAGATTAGTGGTTCCATAGGGTTCAGAGCCTGAAACTATGCCTATGTGGTTGTGTAGGGTTGGAGGGGAGTTTGGGGGACAAGTGTAACTGGTAATGATTATGGAAGATGCTTTTTATTTTTACTTTAAAATAAAAACCCTAAAATTTGTCACTATTGCCATTTTTCAGTAGACAGTTCTGCAGTGTTCAGTATATTCACATTGTTGTAAAAAAGATGTGTAGAACCTTTTCATTCCGCAAAACTTCAGTGCTTTACCTGTCAGGTGTGGTGTTGCATGCCTGAAATTCCAGTACTAGGGAGGCTGGGGCAGGAGGATCACTGAGAGACAAGCCTGACCTACACAGTGAGTTCAAGGCCATTTGAAGCTACATAGACCCTGTCTCAAAAAAACAAAATAAATGAGTAAAAAAAAAATGAAATGCTATACCACTAAATGATATATCATTTCCTTTTAATTCCAGCTTTTGATAACCACCAGAGACTTTCTGTCTCTCTGTAAATTTGACTATTTTAAGGACCTCATTTGAGTGGAATTATACAGTATTTTTCTTTTGTGACTACCTGAGTTCACCTAACATAATATTGCAATTTGTGACATCATTTCCTTCCGTTTAAAGCCTGAATACTCTTCTAAATATATACCACATTTTGTTTACCCATTCATTCGCTGACGGACACTTGGGCTGCTGCTATTTCTTGGTTGTTGTGAAAAATGCTCCTACAAATGAGTGTATGAATACTGGTTTCAAATTTTACTTTCAATTCTTTCAGCTGTACATCCAGAAGAGGGATTGCTAGGTCATGGGACATTCTTTTCAGTTATGAAAATGTTCTAAAATTTAATGGTAATGGCTTTACAACCCTGTGA
The DNA here is from genome assembly GCA_004027595.1 of Dinomys branickii. Classification (NCBI taxonomy): domain Eukaryota; kingdom Metazoa; phylum Chordata; class Mammalia; order Rodentia; family Dinomyidae; genus Dinomys; species Dinomys branickii. The sequence continues at coordinate 113,089 of PVLD010001575.1, read as the reverse complement.
ATGTATCATCGAAATTTACACACTTTAAATGCATAAACTGTGTACATGTGAAATACATCTCGACAGAACGTAAAAATACAACTCCTAAAGGCTGAATTAAGTAATATACATACTTTAAAGATTTTGATGGAATTAAATAATCTAGTTAAATAAGAAGTCAATCCTGTCATCTGAGTAATTTTGATTCTCATTTTCAGTAGCCTGGCTAGTTTAGGTACTTTTTGAGACATAATTTAAGTGCCTCCTCAGCAATGCACATTACAGAAAGGAAAAAGAAATTGTCAGTATATGACTTTAATTCGTAATTTTAAACTCTTTTACATTTTCTATCAGGAATAGTGTGAAGAAAATAACAAATTCACACCAACTCTCGCAATTTTTATTTCATTTATTCTAGGCATGTCACCAACCAGGTTTTCTGAAAGACAGGGAAATAAGACAGGACTTACTTCACTTTAACTTCAGGTTCACTTTTTCAAGTGTCACTCACAATTATTTTCCACAGAAGATATTCAAAGAGATTTATTTGACTTTTTGCAATAAAAAATTATATAATTTAAAAAAAAAACCATGTCCAATGTCACTGAATGGGGAAGGAGTCAATAAATTAAAAAAAAAAAATCCAGGAGAGACAGAATTTTGAGAAGAAAACATGCATCACATTCAGATTCTTCTCTCCTTTAACTGTTACACAGAACTAGAACAGCCACTTGCAACACAGGTGGCCCCTGGTGCTCCGAAACCTGTTTTATCACTTTCTTTTCTGCTTTATCTAGACATTTTCCATAGTGTTAAAACTCAAAAATGCAAGTTTACAAAGATGATAATGAAATTCTCTCAAAGATTTCTCATGAGCTCGTGTGATCAGAGCAGAGCAAACTACAACAAGCCGTACTTGTCTGATCAGTTTTAAAATAATAGACTCTATATGATTCATAACAAAGAAGAGACAAGTTTGGAACTTTCAATCTTGGTATCAAGGCATAATTCTAACTACAGAGATAATTATGTCGACTAGTTTTTCTTTCTAGCTAATACATCTTATATACTTTAACAGCTTTTTTAAAATAATTTCTCAGGGTTGACTTAGAAATGAACAATGAAATACTACCAGTTGATTCAGCTGATTTCAGAATCTCCTTACACGTTTTTCAAAATCCGTCTGTATGCAGAAGCAAAATTATGAATGGCGTTTTGAAGAGCTGAATTTCCCTCAGAGACATCAGAGGAACTGATGACTGAATACAGTGCTCGATTATATGCTGCAAAATAAAGGTTTCTACAGTGATGAATAAAGTTAAGTTCTAAAAGCCTCTCTTACCCTCTTTCCCACTAGTACTATTTCTCTACCCAGAGTCCCATGGGCATTAACTTTACCCATGGAATAAGTGTTTACTGAGTACTTCAATAAGTACTTCAATGCAGAAAAGAGAATGGAAAGAATAGACACATACACAGAAAATAAACTGTAGTATAATATTTTCCAACCAGAGGCATTTACAAAATGTCATCATAGAATGAAGCTGGAATAAATGAATAACTAGCTAGAGGGGACTGAAAAGACTTCCAGAAACAGTACCTTCTAGAGTGATCTTGAAGGATTAGTACAGTAAAGAAAAGGCAGTATATGATACTCAAAATAGCAAGTATGTTAGAAACAGCAAGTAGAATGTGGCCTGTGGGGAGACAGAAAATATACCATGTATTTTATACTGTCACAGGACAGTACAAAATTCTTAAGAGATTTTACAACAGGAGAATAAATGATCATATTATGTGTTTTTAAAAATATTAACACATAAGGGCTGAGGATATAGCTCAGTGGCACAAGCACCTGCCTGGCAAGCACAAGTTTCTGAGTTCAATTCCCAGTATCAAAAAATAAAACAAAAGCAAAAAATGTATATATAACATATAGCCCTGATAAGGAACTCCTTACACAGATGAGGGGCCCTAGAAATACAAATACCGTACTGGCAGAATCGTTGGTGTGTAACAGTCCTGCATCATCTTTACACTACACAAGTCAACGTACTTAAGAGTGGACAGGAAACAGGAACACGAGTGACAAAAGGAAGGCCTGCACTCTGTCTGGCTGGGATCTGGTGGAGGGCCGCACCTTCCCCAGTGCGCCCTGGGAGCAGGGCAGCCTAATAAGGAGATACACGGACGAAGTCTGCACTAGACGCCTGCCACTAAGTGTGTGTACCGCAGAGAGTTCAGGTGGGCAGACTTCTAACTTATACAACCCTAAAAGGCAAACTCTGTGTCTTCAGTTAAAGGAGGACCCTACAGTGGAGTACAGGGAAGTATCTCCTCACCATAAACGAAGACAAAAGGTAGCCGAGTAGATCTCAAAAGGACATAAAACTCACTATAACTACTTCCATCTCCTCAGAGTTGTTTGGTAAAGGTGTTAGGATACTTTCTCACTTACAGTAAGCACTCAACGAACAGCAGATTACCATTATCACTATTTGTATTTGTATTGCTTTTTGAAAAAAATTGCTATTAGGCCCCAACTATTCGTTCAAGAAACTTACCTCTGTGGTTTTTATAAAAAATACAGTTGTTGGCACAGGTATCAGGATGAGCATCCCAAAAATCAGGACCACAAAAGCACAGTGGAGGTAAAGTGATATTATACAACTTCATTTTCTCCTGGACCTGGGTACGTAAGGCTTCTACATACCTATAAAATACAGTAATGATCAGGCAAAGTGAACTTCTAGGAAAACAGTAAACATGAATCCTCATTTAACAACTTGCTTTAACTGTAAAAACTATTTCATATCTCTAGACCTTGATCTCCACTCTGTACATTGAGAAACAGCACTAGGAAAAATGCCATGCTATTTCAAGATAGCCAGTGATGTTATATGAGAAAAAGAATAGAAGACAGTCAATTCTCTTCTAAGGGAAATGAAAATACCAACTTCTTACTAGGTCCCCTCTAGAGCCCGAATTTCATACAGAACTTTCTGAGTTACCTTACATATTCTTTTTCTCTCTGTTGCTGTTTTTCTCTGGCACCTTTTGTATCTTCAAGTTGTAACTGGCCTAAACTGTCAGTCATCTTCTGATCTGAATACAGTACTCCAGGAGAGTTCGGTCTTAGGGTCCTCTGCTCTTCCACATAACATTGTGGCTCTTTCTTTTTTGTAATTCTGAGAATAAAATCACAACATGATCAATAATTTCATAAAGTTGTTAGTAAAAATTAGCTTCTGGATCCAAAGAAATTCCCACAAATAAATAGGTCAGGAATTAGTTTAATATCCTGAGTATCTTCAAAAGTTCCTGCTGGCTGATTTGAATTTATCCTATGATCATCTAAATACACAGCCTCTCAAAAGGAAATGACAACCCATTTTCTGTAAGTATCTTAGCACAAGAGTCAGGACTTTGGCTTTTGGCAAAAAATGGAGTAACAGGGACTGGATTTGCCCTCTCATCCTGAAGAACCAAAGAAACTTAAGAAGTAATAAAGTAAATTGGACAAAACACAAGGGACAATGGTTTTCAAGACACTAGGCATAAGCCAACAGAAACTAATGGTTCCTGACAGATGGGGAACAGAGCCAGCCCTGGAACTGCCAGACATTACTGTCTTGAATGTTTCCAGGGAATAGCTCAGGGCACAATTCAAGTGGAGCCCATTGGACGCCCTGAGCTAAGGAGCTGGAGCTGAGACAGCACAGAGAGAGAAGGACAAATAAGGTTACCACACAGAACACCCAAAGCGAGGCAGCTGCTCAGAGAGAAAACCCCAGAGACAAACCATTTCCTCCCAGCAAACAGCAAGTACTGACTGGTGCACACATGCAGAGAAATGGGCTGAGCCCATGAAAACACCATCCAAAGTAATAGGAGAGAACACTGCCTAGCATTTGTATAACACAGGAAATAGTGCCTGCTCCCACTAGCTGTGGACCAGAACCTCTGAAACCATAAGCCAAAATAAACCTTTCTCTTTGTAAGTTATTATCTCAGATATGTGCTATAGTAATGGAAAGCTGCCTAGCTCATCTAGCAACCAACAAAGTAAAATTCATAATGTCTGACATTCAGCCAATGATTACTAGGCATACAAAGAGTAAGGAAAATAACTCAAAATGAAGAGAATAGTCAATCAAAAAACTGACTAGAAGTGACATTGTTGTGGCAGAATTAGGGGAGAGGAACATTAAAAGAATTATTAAAACTATCTATTCGGCCAGGTATATGGTGACACATGTCTATAATCTCTGAAAGGCTGAGGCAGGAGGATTCCAAGTTTTGAGCCCTGCCAGGAGGATACTCAGTGGACTTAGTTAGACCCTGTCTCAAACTAAAACATAAAGAGCAATGGCTGCAGCTCAGTCTAAAGGCTGAGTTCAATTCCCAGTACTAAAGGAAAAAAGGGTACTAGAATCAAACTTGTACAGATGGAAAGTACACTTTCTGAGATGAAAAATACGCTGAAATATATCAGTGTGGTGAACCTATGGCACAAATGTTATTGTATTTTTCTTTTAAGACAAAAGATGTTAATGTATGAATTGTTTTTTCTAAACTTAAAACCTCAGCATTCAGGTCTAATTGCAGTGTTGTCACTTTGTGATAAATAAGTGGGTTTTGGGTTGCAGCTTGGGCATTTGGCTAAAAGGTTTGCCATCACTGCTATTTATGATTAGCAAAAGATTACATGTTATACAAACAAATGTGAAAACATATAGAAATTATCTAAATGAACCACAGGGAGAAAAAAACCTAAAACCAGTAAAACACACACACACACACACACACATTGGTTAAAAAAATGGGTAGAACACTTAAAATAGGCATTTCACCAAAGATGAGACACAAACTGGCCAACACACACATGAAAAGATGCTCAGCATCACTAATTACCAAGGGACTACAAACCACAGCCACAGTAAAATGACACCTCACTCCTGTGTAATATGAGCAACTAGAACCCTAATGGGATTATAAAGTGGTGAACCACTCTAGAAAACCATATAGAGGTGGTTTTAAAAGTTAAAACAGAGCTAAAAAATGATCCACAATTTAAATTTTGTGTACCTATCCAAAAGAATTAGAAGGAAGGTTTCACAAGAGATATTTGTATTTGTATTTTATAGAAGCACTAATTCATGGTAGCTAAGAGGTGCAAGCAACTTAAATGTCCATTGACCGATGAATACATAAAATAAAATGTGGCCTACAAATATAATGGGCTATTATTAGCCTTTAAAAAAGGAGAAAATCTTATCAAATCCAACAATATGCACAAACCTTAAAGATATTACACTAAGTGAAAAAAGCCAGTCACAAAAAGACAATGTGTGATGCCATTTATATGAAGGTTTATGGTAGTGTGTTTCATAAAAACAGAAAGTAGAATATTGATTACTGGGAATTGGGAGTCAGAACAAAAGAAGAGTTATTTAATGGGGTCACATTTCACATGTGCAAAATCTAGAGATCTGTTTCCCCACCACTTAAAAATGGCTAAGACACTTACATTTTACCTTTAATAAATCTTAAATTTAGTAGCTTTTAATAAAATTTATGTGTAAATTTTATTTTATGTGATACAATTTTTTAAAGGCACATAAGCAAATGAACAACTGAATTAAAAATGATGAAATAAGCCAGACATGTAAAAGCTGAAAAACATTCATCTCCAGTGAGATTCACAATTATAAGAAATGTTAAAAGATACTCTCCCAGCAGAGGAAAGTAATACTATAGTCTTATATATTTATAATTTTTCTCAGTTGAATATTTTTAAGTAATAACTGCTTAAACCAAGTATTTCATATTTTCTGTAAAATGCATATCACTATAAAGGATGAAGGAAAAATGAAAACATAGTATTACAGATTCTTATACATGAAATAATATGATATAATTTGTAAGTTGACTGAAAAAAATTGAGGTATCTATATCTATATATATAGATATACAGATACAGATATAGGCATATTATAAACCCAATAAAGTAACAAAACAAAGAGGTATGAATACTTCCCAGTTCATTCTGTGGGGCTAGTATTAGCCTGAACCAAAACCTGATAAAGACAATAGACTAAGAAAGTGTAAATTAATCTTCCAAAACATAGATGAAAGCCGGCCGTGGTAGCACATAACTGTAATCCCAGCTCAGGCAGGGAGATCATTGCAAGTTCGAGCCAAGCCTAGGCTACAAAGTGAGCTGAAGGCCAGCCTGAACTGCACAGTGAGATCCTGCCTCAAAAAGACAAAAAAAAAAAAAAAAAAAAAAAAAAAAAAAAAAAAAAAAAAAAAAAAAAAAAAAAAAAAAAAAATTTAAAAAAAAAAAAAAAAAAAAAAAAAAAAAAAAAAAAAAAAAAAAAAAAAAAAAAAAAAAAAAAAAAGATGAAAAACAGGCAATACAGTAGAGAGAATATATCCTTTTCAACATACAAAAATAAAACCTGTACTATGTATGAAAATTAAATCAAGCTGGATAGCAGACCTGAATGTAAAGCCTCAAGTGATAACACTTCTAGAAGAAAACACAGGAGAAAGTCTCTGCTACCTTGAATTGGGCAAAGATTTGTTAAATGTACTTGGGCTGGCCTGGTGGTATATGCCTATAATCCTAGCACTCTGGAAGGCTCAGGCAAAAAGATTGCAAGTTCAAGCCCAGCCTGGGAAACTTAAAATAAAAAATAGAAACAGGATGAGGATATAGCTCAATGTGAAGGGCCCGGGTTCAATCCCTTGTACCAAGAAAGACAAAAAAGATGCAACAAAAGCACTATCTATAAAAGAACATATTGACAAGTAGAATATCAAAATGTAAAACTCCTGCTTTTTAAAAGACATTAAAAAAAATGTTAAGACTAAGAAATGAACCATAGACTAAGAGAAAAATCTTTGCAAAACACGTATCTGGTAAAGGATTTGTATCTCATAACCCAGCAATAAGACAAACCAATTTTGAAATCTAAGTTTCAACACACCACCAAACATACAGATAGCAAATAAAGGTATGAAAAGGTGCTCATCATAAAAAAAAAAAAAGCCCAACATTCAGGAAATGCAAACTGAAAGCACAAACCACATACCCCTTATTCAAATAGCTAAAATGAAAAAGACATCATGACAAGTGTTGGTGAGAATGTACAGACACTGGAACCCTCAGACACTGTGATAGTAATATAAAAATGGTACCACCTGGTGGTATATGCCTATAATATTCTATGTTCAAAAAGTTTGACAGCTTTTCTATAGAAGTGGTATTTTTAAGTGATGGTGCAACAGATCTCTATTACATTATGTTCAAAATAAAATAGCATTTTTAAATGGTGATGAAACAGATTTCATGTTCAAAACAGTTTGACAGGTTCTTTTAAACCTGAAATACACACATATCAGCCATTCTACTCCCACACATTTACCCAAGAGAAAAATTAATATAGGCCCATACAACGATTTGTACATGAATTTCATGGGACCCAAAAACTAGGAACAACCTACATGTACATTGATCTACACAGGAACAACCTACATGTACATTGATCTACGTAGGAACAACCTACATGTTGATCTATAAATAGATAAACTGTAGTATATCCATAAAATAGAATACAATTCAGGAACAAAAAGGAATAAATTCTTTTTTTTTTTTTTTTCGGTACTGGGGATCAAACTCAGGACCCTGCGCTTGCTAGGCAAGCACTTATTCCACTGAGCTATATCCCCAGCCCAGGAATAAATTCTTGATATACAGAAGGACAATTCCCAAAATAATCCAACTGAGTAAAAAGGTGCAGGGCACAAAAGAGTGCACACTTTATGATTCCATTTATAAGCATATCCTGTTTTATCCTGCTTCGCTTTACTATGCTTCATAGCTACTGCATTGCTTTTTACAAATTGAAAGTTTGCAGCAATTCTTTGTCAAACAAGTCTCTCAGTGCCATTTGTCCAATAGCACGTGCTTATTTTGTGTCTGTGTCACATTTTGGTAATTCTTACAGTACTTCAAGCTTTCTCATTACCTGTATATTACGGGATTAGTCATCTCTGACATTACTGCTGTTAACATGTATAAGATGGCAACGTAACTGATAAATGTTGGTATGTGTTCTAGCTGTTCCCCCTAAGCTAAATTCCTCAAGTCTCTCTATTCCTTGAAACATAATACTAAAATTAGGCCAATAAGGGCCTCTAAGTATTCAAATGAAAGGAATAGTCAAAATCTCTCACTTTCATCAAAAGCTAGAAATGACGAAGCTTAGTGAGGAAGGCATGTTGAAAGTTGAGACAGATGGTAAGACTAGAATTTATAAACACATATTAACGCCAGTTGCTAAAAATCACTTTGAAACAAATGACTTACTGCTTTCTGAACAGTAGTAACAAGCCAATTCACACTTATATTCTTCAATGAAGCACGGTCTCTGAAAATTCTGGACTTCTATTTGTGGCAGGCTACCATCTGCAGGGGAATTATACCTTTCTATTTTGTTAGATTAATAACGGTATAAGTTAAAAATCTACAAAGGCTGAAAGTTTCAGCACCAGAAAAACAGTCAGGACATGGTAGTTGCGGAACCAAATTTATCTATATTACGGTAGTGAATCACTGGCCACCTATAGAAGAGAGAAAGGCCACTTTAAGAAAGTTTTCTTAGTACTATCTTCCCTTATCTGTTAGTATTTCATGAGTTACAATCATAAAGCTAAATTGAGTATTTCTCAAAGAGTATAGAACAAATTAATATAAAGTTGTAATAGGTTAGAGGTAAGAAATCTCATTATTGTCACCTTGGCAAAGCGATATCTTTTTATACCAATGAACATCAAGATTTAAAGGGATATAAGGCAGCGTAGTTAGGAATGTGAGAAAGGTAATCTGGGCAAAGGCCAAAGAAGGCCACATACAAATCTCCTGCTCTCCTACAATAAGCTAGTTAAGGTCAGTTAAGATTAAAAGTACAAAATTGAAAAGATGAGGTTAATAGTACAAATGCTATTGGCTGGGTGTCTATAAACGTAGTATTCCTAGTCCAAACAGAGTAAAGAAAAAATATTTTGAGGACAATTCATAGTTGTTAATTTAACAACTGACCTTTTGGAGGAAAAAAATATAATGAATCAAATTTATGTTTTCAACAATGAAATGAAAACAGAGACAAGTGAATGAAACAGAGAAGATAAACATCAAGTTTAAGGCATATGTTACTTAGAACACTACCAGCAGAAGCATAAACAATTTCATATGAAGCTGTTACTGGAATAATTCTCAATACCAATATTCTCTAGACCAGTAAATAAAGAGCTAAGGAAAACATCAGCACTGTTTTCAAAGGGTTGATACTTCAGGTCTTAGTTAACAGAACAGTGGCTAGAAAGGATGGAATCACTGCCCTCTCTCTCCTCAGCTACTTGTCTCCTCCTAATAGCTAAATATCACAAGATAGGATTTTGTCTTTTATCTTAAGTTCCATACTTTTTGTCTTTAGTTCCACACTTGCTCACATATTCCAAAATAGCTTCAAGATTCGTTACTCCACCAAATGGTGGTGTGGAACTTAAGACAAAAATTTGTCAATACCAGTATTTCAATATAAGAAATTCTACTTCTAGTTTTTAAAGTGTTGTCATTTTAGTAGTGAAAGAGGTGTTCTGTTAAAAAAAAATCACTTCTCAGGGAGAATAAATCGGCCCCTTTGACACAAAAGAGTTACAGCTAATCTAGTACAGTGGAGTCAACACCTTTGCCTGCTGATCCTGTTTTTCTGTTGGCCTCTTTTCTGTCTCCCTACCCACTGTGCTGTTAGTATTACTCCGTAGTTATCTCAGAAACCACTATTAAGAATAATTAAGATTTCCTCCTAGACTCTACACTGGTTTCCTTTAGGCACCTCAAACCCAATTATGCCCCAATCGAAACGCACCCTGTCCCTCTCCACCTCCTTCCCAGCAAATCTGTGCCACAGTCTCCATTCACCTGCTGCCACAGGACATAAACCTGGGACAAAATCCTATCAGTTCTCTTAAAAGCTCTTAAAAGTGCCTCCTGCTCTTTGCCACCTTGACCTTGTTGCATGTGACAGGCCATGTGCAGACTTGAAAAGGGTAAATAGGGTAAAATACAGGATTAAATCCACTTCGTATTTGCTAGGTGTGGCCTTTTCACCAAGGAAATTAATCACCTTTCTAGGGCTCATTCTCTCATCTTTAAAATGAAAAGAAGAGTAGAGCTGGGTTCAGTGGCGGAGCTCTTACCTAGGATGTGCAATACCTTGGGTTCAATTCCCAGCACTGCCAAGAAAACATCTTCCTTATGCAGAATAAGTAAACAAAACAAAAATCTCTAAAGCACTCAACATTGTTCCTAGCACATTGTAAATATTCAATGAAACGCTTGCAGGATTGTTTTATCAATTAAATGAGACAATAATCTGTGTAAAACACTTGAGACACAATAAGGACATAGTATATATTTTCTTAAAAATTATTCTCACTCCCTTCTCTAAGTGTATAACTTCAATAACCTCCTAACACTTAGCCGTATCTATTCCCAAAATGTGTAATAGAACTCCATAAAATCTAATTTCCATCTTTTGACATATAAAACTCCATGATCCTGTATTTAATTTAAAGTGCACCTCTCGCTATTTCTTTAGTCCAGATGAGCTCACACTCAGAAGGGACTTCTTTAATGAATCATTGTGTCTTCAGGGCTATTCTTCTTGCCTAAACTCCTGTCTACTCTTGCCCCATTACAATTCCTACTGTATCTTATGCTGTTCTTACTAACCCCTGACACACAGCTTGCAGGGTCTCCCCACCCTTCTGGCCCTCAAACATGTCCTGGGCTCCCATATAGGCTTTTTTTCTTTTATTTTATAAAAAAACAAAACAATTTTCATAAGCAAATAAGAGAATAATAATAGTTATTACACTGTGTATTGTTATTGTCAAAGAACTTACTCAATACATGATGCAAACCAGAAAGAGTCTTACAAAACCCAAACAGGTAATAACACAAACTTTCAACAGATTAAGATAAGCTTATATAAATGGCATATGTATTCTATCACACATATTGAAATATTTTTAAAACAGTAATATAATTTGGGGAAGTCCTCGAACTTTCTACTTATTTACCTCTAACTTGTGCTCTGTCTCTCTGCATATATATCTATAAATATACACAAATAGTTTCTCATGTAAGAGAAATCACGCACCATGTGATAGTTGAGTTTCAATGTCTGACTTATTTCCCTTAACATTATGCTCTCAAGTTGCATCCATTTATGTATAAATGCCTCAAGTTTATCTTCCTTTAGGGCAGCATAATACTTTACTATATATGAATACATTATCCTTATCCATTCATTTATTGATGGACACATACGCATTTCCAAAATCTAGCCATTACAAATTGTGCTGCTATAAACAAAAGTATCATGTAACCTTGGAATATGATGACTTGAACTCTTTTGGGAAGATACCTAGGAGGGGGATATTAGAGTCAAATGGAATTTCTACATTTATTTTTTTGAGGATTCTTGACACTGATTTCCATAGTGGTACAAAGTTGTACTACTTTCCACCCACACTAACAATGTAGTAGAGTTCTTTTTCTCCCCATACCCTCACCAGTATTTGTTGTTAAGTTTTGGATGATACAGCCATTCTTTCTGGGCTAAGATGGTAACTTGGGGGTAGCTTTAATTTGCATTCCTCTGATGGGCAGCAATCATGATGAGGATTTTTTAATGTATTTATTGGCCTTTTTTACTTCTGAAAGTATTTCAGTTGCCTGCTCTTGATAAGATCTCTTAGTTTTTTGGGGGGAGAGGCCTAATTTTCTTTTAGTTTTTTATATGTTCTTATTGTTAGTTCTGTTTATGATACAGCTGGCAGAAATTCTTTCCCATTCTGTAGACTGTGTCTGTACTATGTTGTTTGCTTCCTTTTCTGTGCAGAAGCCCTTTAATTTGATATAATCCCATTTGTTGATTCTTAATAGTATTTCTTGTGCCACTGGGGTTCTGTTTAGAAAGTCCTTGCCTATGCCTGTGCCTGTGGGATATTTCCATGAATGAATATTGGATTTTGTCAAATGCTTTTTCTGCACCTATAGAGATGACGTGACTTTTGTCCTTCCTTCTGTTTAGTAAAGAAGAGAGCGGGCCCTGGCATCGGTGCACACGCTGGCCCAGGCAGGACCAGCAGCGTGGGAAAGTCCAAAGCAGCAGTGAGGATAAGCCAGGCACACAGACACATGGAACAGAAGCAGGAGGGGCCATCATTCTATACCACATGGCTCTGAGAGAACTTGAGCAACAGAAGACCATTCCCAGCCCCCACATTCAGAGGCCAAGACCAGCCCCATACCCAGCACAAATCCCACTGCAAACTTGGCTGCAGTGCACAGCACATTTCTGGGACCCGACTTGGACACTACCACACAACTCTGGACAACAGATGAATTTTACTACTTCCATTTATTTATTTATTTTTGTCTGATTATCCTTTTTCTATCTGGTTGAGCTTTTTGGTTTGTTTTGGTTTTTGTGGTTATTTTTGTTTTGTTTTCTTTTCTCACTATTTAAGTTTCTTGCTTTCTTTTTGTTTTCTTCTACTTGTCTGTCTTCCTTCTCTTTCCTCAACTATCTCTTGATTCTATGATATTTTCATGTGAGTGAACACTATCTCTTCTCTTTCTGGTTCACTTCAATACTCCTTTGCTTTCTCTTTCATTCTTTGTCTCTTGTATCCTCCAGTTTTCCCAAATTTGGGTGATCATCCTTTGCACTCCAGTCTTGCTTCTACTATATGTGATTTTATTCATCTCTAAGTATTGTCCACTATCCCTCTTAAATACCTCCCTTGCTCCCTGCAACAGGATAAAATCACTCCATTATGGGGAAAATCACTGCATACAAGTTCCTGGTATATGTTGGATTTTGTTATGTAACTGTAGAATTTGGTCCGGTGGTTAAAGGTATCAGGTTAATAGTTAACACAGTTTGTCAGTAGCTAGGCTGTACTTGATGTTATGGTTATTGCTAACTGGTACTACTTTAGCCAGGACATCATATATGTCATAATTGGTTTTCCCCCTTGTATAACACCGTATTGTATGGAGTCGTAACATTACCATAGTCCAGTACCAAAGGGTGGGGTGCTAAGCCAAACAGCAATTTCTCATCCTTAATAAATTGGGAAGGTAAGTTCTTGGGATAGACAGAAAGATCAAGAACCACCTACATCTAGAAGACATCCCTGAGGAACAGATATTTCCTAAGGAAGGAAGCCTCAATAGTGATAAAGACATTTACCGTAAGAAATTGGCAAGCATAAACATGGAAAACAAAATGAAAGAAAAAAGAAAAAATGACAAGACATAGAGGCAAAATGCAACCTCAGGCCCCCAGGCCACTCAAGACAAGTCCAGAGCACAATGAAATAGAGGAAAACAGAAGCCAACCACTGAAACTTTCTAAAATGATAGCAGAAGTGTAAAATCAAACACATGAGGCTATAGAAAAACTGCTCTCATATACCAAAAGAAATGACAATCAGAATGAAAGACATTAGAGCAGATATAGATAAAAAACAGAAGAGTTTAGGAAAATGATGGAAACCATGAATGTCCAACATAGGAAAAAAATGGGATCCTTAAAACAGATCCAAACAGAAACCTGAGATTAAAATCTCCACTGAAAGTACATGCGACAGATTGAATGAAGGTGAGGATATAATATCAGATCTGTTTATGCCATGAAGTAATTTATTATATACATGTGTTGAACTATCTTTACATCTCTCAGATGAAGCCTACTTGGTTATGGTATATGATCTTTTTGATGATTTGTCACATTGTTTGCCAGTATCTTGTTAAAAATTTGTTGCATTTATGTTCATTAGACAAATTGCCTATAGTATTTTTTTTTTCTTTTTTGTTTGGATTGTTGTCTGGTTGGGGATGAGGACAACATTAGCTTCTAAGAATGATTTTGTAAATATTCCTTCCCTTTCAGTTTCATTAAGAAGTTTAAGAAGAACTGGTGTTAGATCTTGTAGAATCTGGTGAAGTTCTTGTAGAATTTGGATGATTCTATCAGATCCTGGGTTTGCTTAATTGGTAGTTTCTGAATTTTGAAAAAATTATTATTGCTTTGATTTCACTGCTTACTGTTCTAGATTTTTAAGTGTCTTTGGCTCAATTTTGACAAATCTTATATATATCTAGGAATCTCTCCATTTCTTCTGAGTTTCCCAATTATTTGTAAAATAGTTGCTAATAATTTTCTAGATTTCAGGAGTATCTTTTATTATTTCATTTTTTTCATTTCTAACTGCACTAACTTGTGTCTTTTCTTTCCTTTTTTTATGTGTTTATTCTTGCAAAAAACCAGCTTGATTCATTCTTTGTATTGTTTTTGTAATCTCCATTTCATTAATATCTGCTCTGATCCTCTAATTTTCTTCCTAGTGTAAGTTCTGAGTTTGGATTATTCTTGTTTTTCTAAGACTTTGAGGTGCACAACTATATTATTTATTTGGGCTTATTCTATTTCTGGTGTGGAATTTACTGCTATAAACTTCCCTCATAGGACTACTTTCATAATGTCCTATAAATACTGGCGTGTTGCACTGGTATTATCACTTAATTCTAGGAATGGTCTTATTTCTTAATTTCCTCTGTGACCCACCGGTTATGCAAGAGTATATTGTTTAATTGCCATATGCTTGCATAGTTTCTGTGGTGGTTCTTTTGCTATTGATTTCTGGGTTAACTGCACTGTGATGGGATACTATGCATGGTAAAATTTTGCTCTTTTTCCATTTGCTTGGGCATACTTTCTCACTGATATGTGGTCTGTTTCGGAGAAAGTAGCATGTTCAGGTAAAAAAAAAGTATATTCAGTTGTGGTTGGCTGGAACACTGGATGTATCTATGAAGTCCATTTGTTAAAAGGTTTGGTTCAATTCTGATATTTATTATTAATGTTTTGTTTAGCTGATCTCTCTATTTGTGATAGTGGGTCCCTTGCTATAATGGTATTATGTTTATTGATCTTTTATGTTCATCAGTTTGTTTTATGAAGTTGGGTGCAATATAGTTTGGTGCATATATATTTGCAATTGTTACTTCTTCCCGTTGAGCAGTTCTATTAACCAATATTAGGTAATGTCCTTTTTTGCTTCTTCTGATCAGCTTTGGCTTCAAGTCTACTTTGTCTGAAAATAGGGATCACTACTCCTACTTGTTTTCAGGTTCCTGTTACATGAAATAGTTTTCCATCTTTTGATCTTTAGTACATGAATTTCTTGTTGTATTAGGTGATTTTCTTGTATACAGCATACCTCTGGATTTTCTTTTTTGATCCATTCTGCTAATCTTTTGATTGGCAAGTTGAATCCATTTACATTGATAGTTGCAATTGATAGGCATGACTTATTCCTGTGATTGTATTAATTTCCTATTGCTGTTTTTGCTTTCTTTCCTTTCTACTTAATTGCTAGCCTACCAGATGTATTCATTTTATTGGACCTTTATCATTGTTAACTTTCACTATCTCTTAGGATGTCCTTGATAATTTTCTGGAGTGCTGGTTTGGTGGTTGGGAATTTCTTTAGGTTTTCTGTATCATGGAAGTAATCTTATTTCTCTATCCATTTTGAAAAGTAAATCTGTAGGACAAAACAGTCTGGGTTGGAAGTCATTTTGTTTAAGAGCTTGAAACACTTTATGGCATGCTCTCCTTTCCTTTAAGGTTTGTGTTGAGAAATGTGTTGCAATTCTGATAGGTTTTCCTTTCTGGGTGATTTGCTGCTTTTCTCTAGCAGCCTTTGAGATTCTGTTTATGTGTTATATTTTGGTATTTTATTTATTATATGGTGTGGATTTTTTTTTTTAATCTTTGCTATTGAGGGATCTATATGCTTTGCTTATCTGTATGTTAAAATCTTTTTCCAAATCTGGAAAGGTTTCTGCTATTACTTGTGCAAACAGCTTTTTAAAAATGCCTTTTGTGCTGTCTTCTGATTTTTTGCTAATTCCAACTACTCTTTTATTCTTCTTTGAGTCATTTAGGAGATGTTGGATCCATTTTTCAATTTCTCATTGTTTTTAAGGTATGACTCATTAACTGATCACTGACCACAGACCTGTCCTCTAGGTCTGACACTCTATCTTCACACTGATTGCTTCTGCTAACTCTACTTTCAGTCATGTTTTTAATCTCTTGGATTGCTGTTTGGAGCTTTCTTATAGACCCCTATTCTTTTTCATGCTAGGCATTCTTGTTTTGCATCTCTTTCTTTAGGTCCACTAGCTGTTTGTTAGTGTCTTCTCTAGACTCACTGATCATTCGTTTCATTACAGTTATTATGTCATTATTTATATCTTCTTTAAATTCACCAAGCACATTATAGAACTGTTTTACCTCCATTTGTACCCTTTTACACTTATCTCCTGTATAGTTTATGATTTATTCCTCCTCAATACCCCTGTACTGATTTTGGAGGAGTTGGGAGTTTTTTGAGGCATTTTGTTGCCTTGTCTCTTCATATTTCCTTTTTTGGTTGTTCTTTTGTGCTGGGGTTTGCAAATTCTTTGGCCTAAGTGCTTGCTTCCTCGAGAGTGAGCCACAATATTGTCTATGATCTTCTCCCCCAGATAATTTAGGTATTGACATAGAGAGAAAATCAATTGCCCTCCCACATATTCTTCTCTTTTGTCTTTCTAATGCTAATAACTAACCTTTATTGAGCAGACTGTGTGTCAGACTCTATGTTAAGGACATTTACATATCACCATACTTATCATTTCTAGTAACTTTATGAGGTACACAATACTATCTTCCTTAGTTTAGAAGCAGAAAACTAAGGATTACAGAGATCATTTTCTCAGCTTCACATAGCCAATAGGAAGCAGGGCTGGCACATCTACTCAATTTTTTAACTACACACTGCATTGTCTTATAAAACTTAATATAAGGTAGTACAATGATCTTTTTATTAATCTGCTTCCCCAGTAGTGAAACCTAACTAGTAGGTTCCTTGATGATTGGGGTCATTTCTCAGTTTTCATATGCCCTAAATCTAGCATGCCTACCATTTAACAGAAGCTCAATGAATAGCTGCTAAGTGAGTAAAATAACATTTAATCTAACAAGTAGATAAGGAATTATTAATTAATTTTTATAAAGTAGATATGATTGTTTTAGGATGCTATTAATTTGTTTTCAAATTAAATCATGTAACAACCCTGCAAAGAAAGGATAAGTGACTTAATTTCTCTACGAAGGAAAAGGCAAAAGGCAATTTTTAATTATTTGCTGACTATCAAGAACAAGAGTTTAAATCTTCTAATATTGTCTGTAAAATGGAGACCTTTATTTTTTTCCTGAGGTTGAGTATAAATCCAAGAAGAAAAAATTACCTAGTAGGTAATGGCAATAAAATAAAAGCCTTAAGCAGGAAAATTTTCAAGAAAGGTCAGTAGTATTGCTGAAGAAAAATTCCCCACTGCCATGTGGTGGACGTGTCAAGAAGATTTAGATTAGACATAAAACACCCACAGCAGGAGTATGTTGACTTCATTTAAAAGAAATGAACTAAATTTCTATTTAATCTTTAATAGGCTAAGCCCACAAGATGCTTATATATAGGCACTACAGAATTGAAAGGCTTTTTGGGCAGGGAGCAATGCAGATCAGATTACATCATGACTAAAGGATTAAATTACAGCAAAACAAATTTAATCTAGCCTAGATATAAGATGAACTCTTAAGAACAAACATCCTTAAGATTCTGAAATTGTCATACAAAAAAATTATAGTATAGAATTATATTTCTAAGAAGTATTTTCCAAGCCTCCCACATTGTCCAACATACACACACACACACATAGACACACACTTTTTATTGCAGCAATTTTTGTCATATGGCTTTTAGACAACTGTATTATTTCACATCTCCAAGGGGAAATCATGTGAGAATAAAATATACACAACAAAAGAACTATTAAATACCCCACAGAAAAACCATTCTCACCAGGATCCTCATATTTTCTACTACAAAATGAATAAGATATTTAAGAGTAAGAGGCCTCCTACAATGCAGAAATTGCTTCAGTCTCTGAAGTGCAAAAAAGTAATGCAACAGTTTGCAAATTGAGAAATACAGACAGGATAGGAAAAATTATTTATCATCCAAGGATTATGTTGGCCTCTTCAGTTATTTGAGAAATATTACCTGTCTTCTATTCTCTGGAAGAGTTTATGTAAAACCTGGTGGTATTCTGTTCCTGTGATAATTTGAAAAAAAATTCCTTAGAGGAGAATGAACCAGGATTTTTCCTTTCGGGAATTTTTCTTTTTCTTTTGATTCAATTATTTTGAAATGGAATTACTGTCTTCTATTTCCTCTTCTATCCAGCTTAGTTTTCTTTTTTAAGAGGTATGTCTACTTCAACAAAATTACCAATTTTTTTAGTGTAAAGTTGTTCATAGTACCCGTACATCGTCATTTAATGTCTGTAGGTCCTGCAGTAATGGTGCCTTCTCCATTTCCTAATATTGAAAAATCATGCTTTCTTTCTTTTCCTTTCACTGATTAATAAAAGTAGTATGTTCCTGGAAAAATATACTTGCAAAAACATAACTGGGCTTCACTTATTTTCTCTGCTACAATTTGTTTTCTCCTCATTGCTTTCTGCTGTTTTCCTTATGATTTTTTTTCTTTCCTCATTTGATTTGCAATTTTTCTAAGCTTAAGATAGAAGATTGAAACATTGACTTTTAGCTCTTTTTCTTGTCTAATAATTGCAATTAAGGCTCTATTATTCTCTCTAAGCAGTATGTTAGCTGTTTCTGACAAGTTTTGATATATTTATGTTTATTATTATTCACTTCAAAGTATTTCCTAATTTGCTCTGTAATTTTACCTTTCACCAAGTTTAGAAACGCACTGCTTCATGATTTGTACCTTAATATCACTATTGTGAGAGAAAATACCCTGAAAATAACCCATAATACTGTCACTTTTGGAAACTATTCCATGAACATTTAAAAATAATATTTTGCCATTCGAGTGTTTTTACAAATATGTTTTGCCTTTTTTAGAGTAAGTATCTATCAGTGTTTGGGTCATGAGATAAGCCTATGCTTTACTGCATAATGTATTATACAGGTTCCCAAAGAGGTTCTGCTCTTTCCTACTTACACCAACAACCCGAGAGCCACAGTTATTCTATCCTCGCAAATATCTGGTTCCATTGCATTTGTTGTCTTTTCCTCCTCACTATTCTATTCAGTCTGACATGGTATCTCATTGTATGTATAAGGATACTCATTTTATTTTTTCTTTAAAGTTTAATTCCAGATTTTCTATTTTATAGATTCCAATTCTCTACTAAAATTCCCCAATTTTAATCTTTTCTCCAGTGTGTCCTCTGTTTACTTGAAAATATTAATAAATTATTTTGAAGTCCTTGTCTGTGAATACCAATCTGTGTCACCTTTGATTGCCTGTGTTCTCTGTTCTTCATGGCTTTTAGAAACTGGTCCTATTTTTTGACATACTTTCAAAATTTTGATTGCATGTCGAAAGTTGTTTTTAAAAATGTTCAGAGGCCCTAAATGATATTATCTAAGGCCAAAGAGAGTTCAGTCTTTTCTCCATTACGCAGACAGTGCAGGCTTCATCAACTTTACCCAGTCAGGCAGTCAGCAAAATCAAGGCTGCTTTGCAGTTTGGTAAGGTTTATTCTATAGCTACTTGGACCAAATTCTTAATACATACTCTCCAGGGCTTCCAACTGAAAGAGCAGTACACATTCTTGGCCTTTTTCCCCTCTGCTAACCTCATGGGTTCTGAGCTCTACATTTACTTACTACCACAGACTAACCGATATTTAGTTTACTTTCCAAGTAAGGGTTTCCATTTACTCTTTCAACTTTCTTCAGCTTTAGCAAATATCTTGAGAAGAAAACTGATCAAATGTTTGGGACACCTCAAGTCTTTAATTCTGTTACCTCCATTGCTTAAGAACACCAAACATTCTGCATGGTTTTTGTCCCCCAACACTGGCCCTGTAAATGGCCCAAATTCACGTTGAACTATATAGTGAAAACTATGAAAGGACTCTTTAGTTCCCACTGTTCCCAGAACTCCAGTTATTTTCAAATGTACATTGGATCAGACATAAGACGTTCCATAGGCTCCTAAAACTCACCCCAGACTAGTTTACTTCTAAATCTGTCCTTGGAGTATTCCCTAAGATGGCATTACCATTCATTCAGTTATTTGAGGATGAAGTTAGAAATTGCTTTTGTCTCTTCTCTTAACATTAAACCCAACTAGTCAGCCACATGAGGTGGAGGACACCTATAATCCCAGTACTGGGGAGGCAGAGGCAGGAGAACTGCTATAAGTTTGAGGCCAGCTTAGGCTTCATAGTGAGTTTAAAGTCAGCCTGGAATATCAAGACCTCGTCTCAAAAACAAACAAACAACTCCAACTAACCAAACAAAAAAAACCAGTCACCAACTTGTATAGATTTTTAAAATATTGAATAAATCATTCTCTGTTCCTGCAACCTTCATCTCACTGCAATTACTATAATAGCTGGGCAACATGCCTTGCTTTTCTATTTTCATACTGTTACTCTGTTACAAGAGATCTTTGTAAGATCCACATCAAATCATAAGACTTTTGCTTAAATATTCCAACAGCTTGTTACAGCTTCTCTGCCACTTTACTTTCACACCAACTTTTTACATTATTTCTCAAACATATCTTATGCTTTCCTACTAACTTGGCCATCTGGAAAATTCTAATTCACCCTCCAAGAAAGCCTCCTTTTGATGGTCTCTGCCCTCACTTTTACCATTGTAATAATTACTTTTTGTCTCCTTTTCTCCATTTGTCTATTCTCTTTTGGTGCTCATCCTATTCCTCACCACCATCATCATCATGGTAGTAACATGTACTTTTTACTGTATTTATTAAATTCCAAATACAATGCTAAGCACTTAATTCCATGAACACACTGAAATACAGTTATTATAATCCCCACTTTACAATTAAGGACATTGAGGCTTAACATTATATAGTCAATAAGTAACACAACCAAACAAGTCTGTTTGGATCTAATCCATGCTATGATCCGCCATCCTGTCACACATTCAAGCTTTATATCCTCCGCATATAATAAGACGGCTGGCATGCAGAATGTTCTTAAAAAATGGGCTTTACTGTTGAAAAGCACCCAATAATACATAAAGGTGCCTGTAAATTATAAACCTTTACATAAGTAATACTATTATTTCTTTCACTCTGACTCTGTTTAGGGCTAAAAGGAAGTGAGTATAGGAAACCACTTTGAAAAGGTTACATACATACAAACTCTTAAGATTCCAACTACGTAACATTCTCAAAAATGAAAACCATGGAGACAGTGCCCAGGGTTAGGGAAGGATCAACAGGGAGAGAACATATGATATTTAGGTCAGTGAAATGACTCTGTATGACATGTGTACGGACATGTATCAGCATTTATCAAAACCCATAAAATATTTAACACCAAGAGGGAAATCTTATGGATTTTGGGTAATAATGTGGCAAATATAGGTTCAATAGATGTTACAAACTGCACCAGAGGCGGGAGGTATGCATGTGTGGGGAAAGGAAGTATATGGGGACCCTATTTCTGTTCACCTTCGCTGTGAACCTAAAACTGCTCTAAAAAATAAAGTATTAAAAAAATGAAACCACTGGAAAAAAGTAATTGTTCACCATCTTTAATATTCCACTCAGTTCAAAAATACTTGTTACCAGTGTGATCAGAAGGCAAAACCATTGCTGGATTATTTCCTTTTTTTTTTTTTTCCTTTGGGGAGGAAGGTGGCTAGAGATTGAACTCAGGGCCTTGTGCATGCAAAGCACAGGCTGTACACTGAGCTACATTCCCAGCACACACTAGGTTATTTCTTAGATTTGACTTCCAAAAACATCTTAACTGCTAATTTAAGGCTCAGACTGAGGCTCAGAAAACTTACTTTTGAATTTTCTTCTTTTTCTGTTCCATTTGCCGTTTTTGTTCTTTTACTTGTTCTCTTTCAATATCCATAAAAAGTCTTCTGTGTCTCAGGTATTGCTTTTGACGCTAAAGTAAAGTAATTAAGTCATTAAATTCTTAGAGGACTTCCTAAGGAAGGAAACTATTATGATATAGACGAATGATTCCCAACCTTTTTGGCACCATGCACTGGTTTCTGAATAATTTTCCACTGACAGGTGTTTGCGGGTGGAGGCTGTAATGTATGATTTCAGAGTGATTCAAGCCCATTACAAAGGTGTAAATACAAATGAAGCTTCCCAGCTCACCTGCCATTCACCCCCTGCTATGCAGCCCTGTTCTTTTAGCCACATCCTCCCCATGGTCTCGAGGTTACAGACCCAGGCTATAGAAAATAAGTCTATATAATATAGAAGTACTCACTTACAGAATCTTAAAAAAATTAAGTACCTAGGAATCAATCTAAGCAAGGAAGTGAAAGACCTCTAATGAAAAAAACAGTACTCTAAAAAAAAGAAAAAAAAGAGATCAAAGAGGACATAAGAAAATGGAAACACATCCCCTAAACACACCAATATTGTCAAAAATGGCCATTTTACCAAAATGACATGTAACTTTAATGCAATCCCAATCAAAGCACCAACAGCATTCCTCATAGAGCTATTAAAAAATCCTAAAATTTATATGAAACCAGAAAAGACCCAGAATAGTAAGAAAAGAAAAATCCTGGGCAAAGATCACAAAGCAGTTCGTAATTGTGAATTTCAAGTTATATTACAAAGCTACAGTGATAAAAACAGCATGGTACTGGCACAAAAACACATGTGGATCAACAATACAGAATAGAGGATTCAGAAACAACCTCATGCACATTCAAAAGGGCCAAAAGCTTAAAGCTTGAGGTAAATAGCTTTTTAAACAAATGGTGCTAAGAAAACTGACTGTGTACATGAAAAGATTGAATATAAACCCATACCACTCACCATGTACTAAAATAAACTCAAAATGGATCATGGATCTAAACGTTAAAACAGAAACAATCTGATAGAAGATAAAGTAGGTAAGATCCTTGAAGAAGACAGCATCATAGACAGGACTTTCTGAACAGAACCCCAGTTACATGAAAAATAACATCAAGAATCAACAAATGGGATCACATCAAATTAAAAAGCTTTTACACAGCAAAGGAAACAACCAACAGAATAAAGCAACAACCTACAGAATGGGAAAAAGAATTTACCAGCTACTCCTTGCACTGATATCTAGAGGACTGATATGCAGAACAAAGAAAGAACTAAAAAAAAAAAGAACCCCCCCCCCAAAATAAAAGAACCAGAGCAGTAGTTCTTTATCTCTATTTGCATTGTTTTCCACCTAAGTTCATCCCGCGACCCATGAAAGATTCAATGGATGTGAATATGTGCTCTCAGGTCCTTGAACTATCTTTTCGATGGAATTTGCTCTATGTTTCACATGACAATACTGGTGAAGTGAGTTAACAATTGTTGCACAAAATCCCACCAAATCTTAACGAAGAACCTTGATTCTAGCTGGCACTCTATAAATTGTACACTGAGGGCCAACAAAGACAATCATCTTAAGATGGCTAATGATGAAAACCAGCACAGGTTATCATTAAGAACAGTCAGTTTCAGGCTGGTGCAAAGGATGAATTACACTGTTAAGCAGAGGCAAAGAATTATAAAGGCAGTCCAACTAAAGTAACACCGGCAACTTTGAAAATGTCTGTACAGCCAATAGTTTCCACTGGGGGCTATAAAATTACATATCTATGTGTGGTCTTAAGGTTGAAGTGTGGTTCAGGGCTGTGCATTTTAGCTGTCGGCACTTAGTAGCTGTAGAAGAACATGCAAAGTCATCAGAAGATGAAAAGGACATAAAACTCTTAGGCATATCTGGAAAGTGATCTTCCCTTGAAGTGGTAGCAAGGTCCCACAGAAAAAAGTAAAACTAACTGCTGATGAAGATGATAATGATAAAGATAATGCTGATATCTTTTTGTTGATGATTTTGATGAGGAGAAAACTAAGAAGAAAGCTCCAGTGAAGGTATCTATATAAGATACTTCAGCCAAAAATATACAAAAAATCAAACCAGAATGGAAAATTCTCAAAACCATCAACATAAGACCAAAAGGCCAAGGGTACTTCAAAACACTGGAAAAACTAAAACATCCAAAGGACCTAGTTCCATGTAAGACATTAAAGCAAAAACGCAAGCAACTACAGAAAAAGGTGGTTCTCTTCCCCCAACTGGAAGCCAAATCATCAATTACGTAAAGAATTTCTTCCAAACGACTGATGAGAAGGCTATTCAAGATTTCTGGCAGTGGAGGAAGCCTCTAAGAAAATGGTTATTAAAATTTCCTGTCTCATTTAATTCTGTAACTGTTCATACTTGGCTATCCTTTTTATAATGCAAAGTGAGAACTTTCCCTACTACACTTGATACACATTGTCCAGGTTCCATTGCCAAAAATGTGTGTCCAAACTGCCTGGTAAGTTTTTAAAGATGGCCCTCCCCCCTTTGCTTGGTTTTATGTATGTATGGAATGTTATGACAGGACATAGTAGTAGAGGTGGTCAGACATGCAGATAGTGAAAAACAAAAATATATACATGAAATAAAGTGCTTTAATAATGTAAAAATGTTTTTTAAAATAAGAGGGCTAATCAAAAAATGGGCTACTAAAATTAACAGATACTGTTCAGAAAAAGTACAAATAGCCAGTAAGTACATGAAAAGATGTTCAATCTCTGGCCATTAGAGAGAAATGCAAGTTAAGAAAATACTGAGATTTCATCTAACTCCAGAAAGAATGGTTATCATCAAGAAATCAAACAACAAATGCTGGCAAGGCTGTGGAGCGGGTGGTTAAGGAATTCTTCTACATGGTTGGTGAGCGTGTAAATTGGTACAACCACTATGGAAGTTAGTAGAGATTCCTCAAAACATTAAAATTAGAAATTCCATTCAACCCAACTGTACCTGTTCTAGGTATCTTCCCAAAAGAGTTAAAGACATCATATTACAGTAACATATGCACACCCACTTCTATAGCAGCACAACTCACAATAGCCAGCTCTCGGAAGCTACCTATACGTCCACCGACAGATGAATGAGTGAACATAATTAATGTACATACACACCGTGGAGCACTACTCAATTATACACTTCAGTCACCTGTAGGAAAATGGGTGCACGTCAAGACCATAACACTGAGAGAAGTAAATCAGACACAAAAGCTCAAATATTGCATAGCTTCCCCTATATGAGAAAACCGAAATACAGATAATCTAAACAGGAAAATAGAAGACTGATGAGACAAGGAGACAGACTACATGGGCATGGGAAGAGAATCTGAGGGTCTGGGGAGATGGGACAGAGAGAAGGAGAAGGAGAAGTAAAAAGGAGGAAGATGTAACATTTATATGTAACACAACCCCACAATAAATATATTTGTTATGTATCACAAGCATATATTAATAAGAGAAACTTTAAAATGAAAACAATACAGAAGTAACACAGAACTAAGTCCTTAATTTCTTTTTGTCTCTGATGACTCACAATAATAACACATTTTATACTTTTAAGCATACAGCTATTATATGTTAATACAAATTATAGAAAAAAGTTTTTTGTTTTGTTTTGTCTTTTGGTACCAGGAATTGAACTCACGACCTTGCGCTTGCCAGGTAGGCGCTTGTGCCATTGAGCTACATCCCCGGCTAGAAAGAAGATTTAATGTAGTTTGCCCTTAGTACAGGCTCATCACTAGTGCTAAAAACAATGATTATATTAGATACAGTAAGATGTATATTTACTCTATGTTCCCAAGTAGTAGGTACTATCAAAAGCCAGTGCTACAGAAAGAATGTGGAAGTTACTTTATAACAGAACTTCCCTTAAATTTTCAAAATTTGAATCACACCACAAAAGTGCACTCTGAGCCTAGCCTAACATGCTAAGAAGGACAGAATAACCAAAGTCTATCAGAATATCAGACTCATAAATGTTGACAATTGTTATCCAGGTTCCACTGCCAAAAATGTGTGTCTAAAATGCCTGTTAAGTTTTTAAAGATGGCCCTCCATCCTCTGTTTGGTTTTACGTACGTATGGAATGTTATGATAGGACATAGAAGAGCAGAACCAGTACAATAAAAGTAAGTGCTAGCGAACTGTGTGTGATTTGTTCACTGCTCTGAATTTGTATCTTCCTTTTTTAAGGCTATAGGATGCTCAAAAGGCTAACGCCTATCTGTACTTATACTATACTTATACTAGGGCAGTCTATGGCTTTGGTAAAAAATTATTAGAAGTCAAAATAGTTTCCAATATTGAGGATGTATCAGAATCACACAATTGCCCCCAACCTACCTTTCCAGGAACTGATTCAGTGTATCTGGTTTGGGTACAGGTATTTGCATTTTGAAAAAAGCTCCATATCGGATTCTGATACATGGTCAAGTTAAAAACTCTTAGTTTAAACTAACTTTAAATTGCAAAGAAAATAAAAAAGGAGACATAAATATAAAATGTTCCTTTAATTAAGTTATAACGGCAAATACATCCTAGCTGGAGAAATTCACTCAGATCAGAACTTTGATTTCACATCAATGTACCCCACACCATAGAAGCTTAACAGAAAAGTTCAACACACATGGTATGATAAAAAATATACAGTGGTCTAAATTTTTTTAATTATTACAATAAAAGACACACTACCATTAACCTGATTAACCTGACTCAAAATATGTCTCCTCACTTCAAAATGCTTAACCCATTGTTCCTGCCACTTTTTCAAGCAGTACTGAAAGTCCTCTTGCTACACTGTCTTCATGAAGTCTGCCAAAAATACAGGGAATGCCGTACCTAAGTGCCATCCAACAAAAAGACAGCCTGGTGAAAACATTCCAGGGTCCTTCTTCACCTTATTCCCCCAATCTGGCACTGTGTGACTTGCAGCTCTTCCCTGAAGTCCAAATGACCATGAATGCTTATAGTTGGAATATTGGAAACAGGAAGGGGGAAGTGTGAAAATAGGCCAAAAAAAAAAAAAAATGGAGTAAGGCCAAATACCCCCACATCTTCGACATGAAGCTGAGGAGCACAAATTTTATGCTTCAGCAATGGAAAACAAATGAGGGTTTTCAAGAGGATAATGATAACATTTACATTTTTAAAACGTCATCTTAGTGGGAAAAACTGGAGGGAAAACAATAGTTTGGAAATGATTGTCAATATTATCTCTGGGTCAAGATTAATCTCTCAGTTTAAATAACAGATAAATTGTATTTTTAGTCCTCTAAAATAAACTCTTCCTTCTAACTCTTAAAAGAATGACCATGAAAGCTAAACACTTTGAGTCAGTGTATTACATAGAAGCAGCCACAACAGTGCAACTGAAGGGATCCCAGAACCAACTCCCAGGACTGCTCCACAGAGCGGCAAGAAGGCCAGGACAAGCGTGTCTGAAGCAGCAGCTATTCTCACTGGAGTAATGGCAGCTAACGTGAAAACGCTTCCAATTTAAACATTCACCACAGTTGCTGATCACATCCTGAATTATAAGGACTTGGTCAACTTGTCTAGAATTTGTAAAATTATCTTTTAATCTGTTAAGGCATAGAAAACTTTCCAACATCACATGTATCATCACTGTGGAAATATTACTGTTCAAAGCAACATTACCACATACTTCTTTCTTTTCTCCTTCTTGATCTATTCCAGAATGAATGGACAGTGAAGCTTGAAATTCAGCACTCAATCCTGAGTGATCCTTATAAACCTGTTGGAAAGTCCAGTCACACAAAGTGACAAAAGTACCCTTTTAATGTTTTTATCTATTCTTTTCGTCTACAACCTTAACTTGATAGCATTAAGCAAGCAAACAAAACAGCATGTCAGAATAAAAGCAAAGAATGAGAGGAAGAAGACCTTTCAGAAGTAGTTAACTAGTCACACAGCCAAACAAAATCTTAATGAGCCCAAGAAAAGGTTTCAGAGAAAAAACATGAATGGACAAATAATAGAAGCCTTATGACATAGGTGCTATACGTACTTGGATATTATATAGGTCAAATTATGACTGTTAACTTTTAGAAATAAAAAGTTTAAAACTTTTATCTCTTTAAAAGTTATCTTTCAGCAAGTTTGCAAGATATAAGATGAATATACAAAAATCAACTGTATTTCTATCCTTGTGATGAATAATCTGGAAACAAAATTAAGAAAAATATCCATTCATACTACTATAAAAAGAATAAAATACAAATAAATTTAACAAGTATAAATTTTATACTTTGAAACCTAAAACCATTGTTGAAAGAAATTAAAAGACAACTAAATAAAAGGAAAGACCTCTCCCCTTCATTACTTGAAAGACTAAATATTGTTGAAATGGCAGTACTCCTCAAATTGATCAATAGCTCTAATTGATCTAAAGTCCTTCAAGGTCAGCCTAGACTCAAAATGTAGTTAAGAACTCTCTAAAAGAGCCTGCAACTCTGGTGAGTCACCCAACCTCCCAAACAGGGAAACTATTAGATCCCAAAAGAAAAGAGGCAATGAGTATACACTGTAATAAAAGAGAGTCACAAAAATGTAGCACAGTGATAAAGTGCTTGCCTAGCATGTGTGAAGCCCTGGTTTCTAAAC
The DNA here is from genome assembly GCA_004027595.1 of Dinomys branickii. Classification (NCBI taxonomy): domain Eukaryota; kingdom Metazoa; phylum Chordata; class Mammalia; order Rodentia; family Dinomyidae; genus Dinomys; species Dinomys branickii. Next base: position 84,340 of record PVLD010001575.1, on the reverse strand, counting down.
CCAACAACACACAAAAAATTACTTATTTACATAAACAATGAATAATCCAAAAGGATATTTCATATAACAATTCATTTATAATAGCATCAAAAGGAATAAAATACTTAGCAACAATCTTAATGAGTTAATGAGGCAAAACATTTATGACAAAACATTGCTGAAAGAAATGAGACACTATTAAGTGAAAACACAATCTATTTTAACAGATCAGAACTAGTGTTAAAACTACTGTAGGAGAGGAGAGGGGTGAGATACATTTCCCTCCTCAATCTATTAAGGGTCATGGCCAACTTCTGTAACAAAACATGGGGGAAGGGAATGGGAGGGTGTTATGGCTGATACATTGTGTCAACATGGGAAGTCCAGAGGTTTGGCTGAGTAACTCAGCAGGAAGCCAGAGTGCTTACTTTGTACACATCCTGAGCCTGTGGAAGAGGAGGGCATGGAGATTGTGTGAGAGGTTCAGGCTGCCTGGGTGGGGGTAGGCTGTTTACAATGGAAGGGAAGAAAAGAGGCTGCTTGCAGCCATTTCTCCCTTTTCCCTGGTTGCTTTTGCTGTGCTCTGCTGCCATGAATGTTTGCCCTCTGCCATGTGCCACTCTGCCTCAGAACCAGCCAGGTATGGACTGAAACCTCCATAAACTGTAAGCTAAATAAACCTTTCCTTCCTTCACTTTGGGCGTTGGGTATTTTGTCTCAGCAAGGAAAGAAAAGTAACCAAGACAGAGGGAAAGGGAGGGGAGAGGAGGGGAGGAGAGGGAAGAAAAGAACAAAGCAAAGCATAAAAAATGTATTTAAACAAAACACAAAAGCCTTCAGAATCAAGACCTAGAATAAACTACCCATTTCTTTCCTTGGGTTCAGTGAAGTACGGACAGACACATAGAAATGATTAAAGAGGACGATCCAATGCTAACATATTGACTGAGTGAGGAAACTAGGAAAGACCTGTCTGTTCAGATTCTCCTTGGTCATTCTGTACGGTATTTCTTCCTCCTAGATAGGATGGAGGACTTAGGATTTGCTCTAAGACCAGGAATGTTAAAGAATTCCCTTATCTCTACCTCTAGGATAGAGATGCAGGGCAAGATTAGAGTAATATTTTTAGGCTTACTTACTTGCTTTGAGGAACAGTGGTTCTACTTTCCATGACCTGTCTTGGGAAAGAAAAGTCCTAGTTTCTATGGTCGGGGGTTCAGAAAGGGGAGCAGGTAATAGAATGACAGGAAAATTCAAAGAAAGTCTGCTTTTTCTTTAGTACTGGGGATTGAGCCCAGGGCCTTCAGACTGAGATACATCCCCAGCTTTTTCTGAATTTTTTACTTTGAGGCAAGGTCTTGCTAAATTCCCCAGGTTCAGTTCAAATTTGTAGTCCTCCTGCTTCAGTCTTTCAGAGTGCTGGGATTATAGACATGTACTACCATGCCTAGCTAAGATTGATTTTTTTCTTTTTTTGGCTTGCCTCTTGAGTCCCAAAGTGCCATACTTTTGGGTATCATTTTCTGAGCCACAACAGTATGGAAAGTACTCTACAGATTTAACATAATCCTTATCAAAATCCCAATCATATTTTTTCACAAACACTAAAGTCCTCCCTCAAATTAATATTGCCTCTATAGGGGCTATATGATACTTTTTTTTTGTACCAGGAATTGAACTTGGTACATAAGCAAGCGCTTATGCCACTGAGCTATATACCTGGCCCCTAAAAGTACTATAAAGAGTCAAATAATCTTGAAAAAGAAGGTCTTACACTTCTTGATTTCAAAACTTATTACAAAGGTACAATAATCAAAACAGCATGGTACTGGTATAAACGCAGGCTTACGAACCAGTAGGGTAGAATTGAAGGTCCAAAATAAAATGTTGGCATAATGGGCAGCCTCTTAAAAAACTGGTTATTAGAAAAACAGATACTCATATGCAAGAGAACAAAACTGGATGCTTACCATACACTACATACAAAAACTAACTGAAAATAGATCAAAGACCTAAACATATCCCCACTAAAAAAAAAAAAAAAAAAAGACCTAAACATAAGAGCTAAAACTATAGAAGTCTTAGAAGAAAACAGGAGAAATGCTATATGACACTGCATCTGGATCTTGCAATTTCTCAAATACAATACCAAAAGCACAGGTAACAAAATAAAAAAAATAGAACAGGAAAAGGACCAAGAGACAGAAGAAGAGGGGACAAGGGTAAGAAAAGAAGACATAAAAAGAAAGATGTTATTCACATGTGCCAGCTCTTCATGAGAATGTAATCATTACCTACTGCAAACATATACTAATAAAAATTTCAGAAATTAAAAGAATAAACTGAACTATGTGAAAAAAATTTTTTTTTAATTTTTGTGCATTGAAAGACACTATCAGTGGAGTAACAGGCCACTGAAGAAATCAGAGAAAACACTCCCAAAGGGCTAGCATCCAGAATACATACAGCAGTTCTGCAATTTAAAAAAAAAAACTGATTTAAAAATAAGCAAGGGCTTGAATCAAATTTCTCTAAAGCAGACATGAAAGTGGCCAATAATCATATGGAAAGAGTGGCCTATGAGGGGACCCCAGGGGCCTTGACAGGGAGCTCAGCAGCCTGAGGGGGTAAAGGGCTCCCTCTAGGCTACATGAAATCCCTGAGGTCCTAGACCGGACACCCCCCATGGCCTTGAGGGCTTGTTAATGGGGGCTTGACCATAATGAACCTGGTTCCCTGCCTGTCTACCATCTTTGGGGATGGGTGCTTTTCTACCTCCTGCCATAGCAATTTGTGTACACCCGTGTTTGTTACAGCATTATGTGAAGCAGTCATATCTCTTCCCAATGTGAGAGCCCAAGGGAGTAAATAAACCAAAAAGTACAGTTATTACCAGAGGGAAGACGACTGATTGGGTGGGAGAACAACAGAAATGAGGGTGGAGAAAACTGATTAATCAAACGAGCCATCATCTGTATAACTGAGTAACAAAAGCGAAGATAACATTATGTAATACAGCATCCAGTGTTAATTCCCTACTATCTTCTCTATAATTTGGTATTTCCTTTATTGTTTTTGTGTTAATAAATGCAAAGATAACATTATGTAATACAGCATCCAGTGCTAATTCCCTACTATCTTCTCTATAATTTTGTATTTCCTGTATTGTTTTTGTGTTATTCTGGTTTACATGTCTCCATTCTTTTGTCCTTAAAATAAAAAGAAGAAAGAAATTAGGAAATCAATACCATTAAGAATACATTCAAGAAAAATTAAATAATTACAAATTAATCTAACCAAGGAAGTAAAAGACCTCTCTAACAAAAGCTACAGTTCTCTGAGAAGAGATTTGAAGAGGACAACAGAAAATGAAAAGCTATCCCGTTCCTGGACAGGCAAAACCAATATTGTCAAAATGGCCATACTTCCAAAACATACACAGATTTAATACAATCTCAAGAAAAATATCAAGAGCATTCCTCACAGTACCAGAGAAAACAATTCTAAAATTCATATGGAAATCAGAAGAGATCCAGAATAGCAAAAGCAATTCTGGGCAAGAGCAAAGCAGGAGGCATCACAAACTCAGATTTTAAATTATATTACAAAACTATGATGATTAAAAAAAACCCCACAGTAATGACACAAAAACAGACAGTGGATCAATGGAACAGAATAGAGGATGCAAAAAACCCCCAGGCACATTCAGCCATCAGACCTTTGACAAAACAGCCAAAAACGTAACACTAGAGGAAAGATAACCTCTGTTAACAAATGGTTCTTGGAAAACTGACTGTCCATATGCAGAAGACTGAATCTAAACGCATTATCTCTTACCATGTACTAAAGTAAAATCAAAATGGATCAAAGATCTAAATATTAAGAGATAATCTGATAGAAAATAAAATAAAGTGCTTGAACACAGAGGCATAAACAAGGACTTTCTGAATAGAACTCCAGTTGCACAAGAAATAATACAAATAATCAACAAATGGAATCACATCAAACTAAAAAGCTCTGTATGGCAAACAAACAACCAACAGTGAAGAGACAAGCAAAATATTTTGCTACTTACTCCTCAGGCAGAGGACTAATATCTAGTCCTCTCCTCTCAAAGAACTAAACAAAACACAGACCTTCCAAAATAAAAGACCCACCAAAAAATGGGCACCTAAAACGAACACTCTTCAGAAGAAGTATAAATGCCAGTAAATACATGAAAAGATATTCAGCATACCTAGCCATTAGAAAAACGCAAATTAAAACAATACTGAGATACTATCTTATTCCATCAAGAAATCAAATAACAAATGCCGATGAGGCTGTGGGGGAAAAGGAGCCTCCTGCATTGTTGGTGGGAATGTAAACTAATACAAACACTATGAAAATCAGTATCAAGATACCTTAAAAAAAAATCAAAAAACTTTCATTTGATCCAGACATTCCTCTTCTATGTATGTATCTGCCTGCAAGAGTTATAGACGACATGTTACAATGATACATGCATACTTATGTTCATAGCAGTACAACTTACAACAGGTAAATTCTGGAAATAGCCTTTATATCTATCAACAAATGAATGAGCCAGGCATGATGGCACACACCTATAATCCTAACACTCAGGAGCCTGAGGCAGGAAGATTGACACAAGTTAAAGGCTAGTCTGGATTACAGCAAATGCAAGACTATCCTGTCTCAAAATAACAAAAAATAAAATCAAAGCAAACAAAAAAGATGGAGAAAGAAAATGTAAATGTGGTATTTATACAAAATGGAACATGACTTTGCCATCAAAGAATAAATTTGAGTCATTTGGGAAACAGATGCATCTTAAGACTAACATTAAGTGGGCCAAAAAAAAAAAAAAAAAAGTGGGCCAGGCGTGGTGGGACATGCCTGTAATCTCAGCACTCAGGAGGCTGAGGCAGGACAATCACTGTGAGTTGGAGGCTCACCTACAAAGTGAGTTCAAGGTTAGTCTGGACTGTATAGTGAAATGGTCTCAAAAGGGCAAAAAGAGAAAATGTTCAGCAAAATAAATCAGACACACAATATTAAATATAGCATGGTTTCTCTTACGCAAGAAACTCCACGTATACATAAATTAAACAGCAAAGTAAAAGACAATGGGAAGCAGGAAGACAGATCTTTGCAAATGGGGAAGGAACCAAAGGGTGGAGGGAGGGCAGAAAAGGGGGAGGGGAAGGGGAGAAAAAGAATTAAGACGTGTGATATACATGTGCCAGCTCCCCATGATGAAAAGTTCATAAGAACTAAAAGTTAAAAAACAGTAATAAAATAATCTTGAGATAGGTTGTACATAAATCAGGAATCTGTCTTGTGATCAGCCTTGCCCCGCTCATCTTAGCAGATACCTGCAACAGCATGTAAGTTCCACTCCCATCCTCTGATGCCTACTGTACCTGCTGTCCGCCGCAAGGGCCTCTCTTGTCCCTGGGCATAAGACGTTGATCATCACCCACAAGCAAACCCTCTCGCTGTCGTTCAGCTGTCCCAACAGATGCCTTCTGCACAGCATATGAGCTCTAAAATACCCAACAGCGTTTCTCAAATTGTGAGCATGGACATAACTGTAGTAATGATGCTGTAAGTTTCAGTAATAACCCTGAAGGAATCTAAATGGGACAGAATATTCTTACATATTGTGGTAGAAAAGTAGCCAGTACTTATTTGCTATTCTTATGAATCTTAATTCTATCCACAAAGCAATCTCAAATTTCATCTATACAAGAATGATATTAGTATCAATCTCCCAGATTAACTGCAAGAATTACATGAGACACTGAATCAAACTTGTAAAACCATTGTGGCTATAAGTACCCAATGAAAACAATGTTATTTATGATAACAACACTGCTAATAGTAATAAGAACGAACACTAGGGCTGGGGATACAGCTCAGTGGAATAAGTGCCTGCCTGGCAAGCACAGGGTCCTGAGTTCAATCCCCAGTACCGCAAAAAAACAAACAAACAAGAACGAACACTACCATCACCATCTTTGTTAGTAACACAGCTCTGACAGCCCACCCCAAACTCACAAACCTACTTTCTGTTGCTTACTCTTTACTATACTGTGCTCTACCTGCTCTCTGGCAGAACCAGGATCCTCGATTTCATGTAAAGCATATCCAGAATGTTCTGGAAATAAGTCCTTTCTCCTTCTCTTATCTGTCAGATCATGTGATGCCAGCCCACAGTTCCTGTGCTGAAAGACAACGTAAACAATGGCATAAATTATCCAAGTAGGACCGGGACTCCTGTGCCAACAAGAAAAGCTTCAGTTGAAGAGGCCTAAAGTGGTTTCAATCCGAGTGGTGTGACACATCACAAAACAAGAGGTCATTGCCTTCCTTGCCATTATGACTGACCTTAACACTAAGCCCCTGAAGCACTTTTACACTGCTGTGATCTTGAGCCAAAACCCTAAGTACTTTACTCTCTGCTAACTACCCGTCACTGTATTTCATTTTCCTTATTCTCCAGGAAAGGTCAGGTCTTGAATACTGGGAAAACCAAGGAGTTGCTCTGCAGAAAGAACACCTCTCCCAATCTCCCATACTGCCAAAGGTGAAAGTTGCTTAATATACTTGTTCTAAAAGAATAACAAAATATAAAACTGATTGTCTAGGGCTGGAGGTACAGCTCAGTGGGCTAAGTGCTTGCCGCTGAGCACTAGGGCCCTGAGTTCGATCCCCGGTCCCGGAAAAAAAAAAAAAAAAAAAAAAAAAACTGATTGTCTAGGTAGAGTTGACAGAGCTAGTGGACTTCTGTGACAATCCTGGAATAATGACACTAGATGAGGATAACAGAATGGTTAGATGTGTATATACATGCCTATGTGTCCGTGTTTGTGTGTGTGTGTGGCATAAATAGTTCCAATCAAAGTGAAAAAAACGAAGCCCAAGGCAGACATCACTCAACTTGAACAAGTAGCAATGTTTTGCCTTTTAATCTCTTCTCCAACTTTTCCAGAATATTCTAAAGCAGATCAGAGATTTGGGCACATTTCGCTATAATTGAAGACATTTTTACTGTTGGCTAAGCTCTGGAGGTCTTAAATCTATATAATCCACACACAAACCAGCTTGATAAACTTCAGTCCAATCTTAAGTAGTTAGTCTTATTTCTCATGTGGAAAGTATAAGGGGTGGTCAAAAGATATGGTGAATGTTTAAATTGATAAAAAAAACTTAAAGGACACATTACCAAGAATGATAGGATAAGTGTGTTTGAAATATTTTTGAGGAGAATTATTAGCAATGTCTTTCACCCTAACAAATTTCTTCATCTAAAAATTCAGCATGCATTTGCAACACCCTGCATTGATCGAACATTTGGAACAATTTCTATCAAACGGAAACATGATGGTATGTCCTCACCCACCTTATTCTCCAGACTGGCACTGTGTAACCTCTAGCTCACCTCCAAAGTCACCATGACCATAAAGGACAAACATTTTGAATTGAATCAGGGCATTAAAGCAGCCACATAGCAACACTGGAGTGATTAAGAATGATGCAAAGAGTGTATTCAAAGCAAGGGAGAATATTTTAAGGGAGATAAGTGGGAATGTATCCTTTACTGAAATAATTTTTTAATGTGCATATTCACCACATTTTTGATCACACCTTCTCTGTGCTGCTCTACCTGCTGCCTAGAGGAGTTGTCCTGGATCTGAGGTGGGACACAGCGGTGACACTGCAGAGGCAATTGCTTTCTTGTTCTTTCTTCTGTCATAAAAGATGAGGTTCGGTTGTGAAACCTGTTCTAAGGGAACGATAAAAACAAAGAAAACACTTACCAGAGTAATATGCTAATTTTTGCAGGCTTCAGCAAGGATACTAGTTTTGAGATGAGTAAAGATATTACACTTTTAACTCAATTTTTTAGTTTAATCCTAAATCCAAAACCACAGACAGAAGAGTCTGAGAAACTCTTTTCCCAGTATTGAGGATGAACCCAGGCCTGACGCTACGTCCCCACCCGTATTTTCACTTTCTATGTTTTTTTCTTTGGCGGTACTGGGGATTGAACTCAGGACCCCACGCCTGCTAGGCAGGCGCTTATTCCACTGAGCTATATCCCCAGCCCCTTCACTTTCTATGTTTGAGACAGGTTCCCACTAGGTCACTGAGTTTCCCTGGCCGCACTCTCCCTTGCAACCCTTTTGCTCAGCCTCCCAGTGTTAAGATTACAGGTGTGAGCCACATTGCTGCGTCTACCTAACTCCTAATTTGTACAAGCAGGGTCAGTATGCTGGTAGTTAATACTGTGGGATTTAGCAAGAGCTGGAGAATAATCACAGTGAATTGAAACAGTCTGATGTGTCAACCTGTCAAATGGCAGAACTGATTTCATTTTTATAGTTTAGTAAAACGGTCTTTTGTATCGTTGGGTGTGGGATAGATGAGAAAAGAGAAGACCAGCAGGAACTGAGCCGATCAGGGCTTAACACCCTCCGCCTCCTTCCTGCAGCAAGAGTGCTGTCCCGATACATCCCGCACATGTGAGAAGGAATCAAAGATACACTTTAGCCTAGGCCCAAAGTTCAGGAGTCTACATTTCAAATTACCACTTGTTCAGAATTTATACAACCCAGCGACTTTATTTTCCATTTCTTTATCTGTTTTTATGCTGCTTTACCTGCTCTCTGATGAAGTTCTGGAACTGGGGTTTCGGAGGCAGATACTGATAACCTTCCAGAGAAACGTCTCCTCCCCCTTTCTCATCTGTCCTATCAGAGAGTGGATCCTTTTCAAAGTGCACTTTCTAAAAGAAAAAAAAAACATAGACTAAAATGTATCCGGCAGCAGTGCTATGATAGCAATAAAATCGGTTTTGTGGAGAAGCTTAGGGTAATTTACTCAGGGCAATATGAAATATCATAGAGTAAAACAGAAGCCATGCTTTTTGTCAGTTCTTTAGTTTAACGGTCTTTGTAAGCTCAAAACTCAACCCTCAACAGTTCCATTCTTGCTGATCTCCATCCCTTGCATGTTCTACCTTGTCTGTGGTGAAGGCCTGATGATGCCTGAATAGATCCTGAAGGGAATCCAAAGGAAGCTCCTCTTCCCCTTGCCTGACTATCAGAATGGATACTGGCTGCTTCAAATTTGCTTTCTAAAAAAAGTAAACACAAAAAATTAATTGTTCACTTAAGAATGACAAATTAACATAAAACTTCGGGCTTCAGTGAGAAATCTGGAGTTAATCTGAGATCAGTGAGTAAAGGGCTTCACTGCCCAGCCACACCTTAAGTAACTTACCTCCTGTTGATCTTCCTCCTTTTGCTCTAACTGATCTCTGGTGGAAGGCTGACCTTGGAACCTGTGTGAAAGATGCTCTTGGGTACTTGTGGGCCTTTCCTTTTTCCATCGTTCAGCTATTAAAGCAGAGGTTGGCTGGCAGAAATAGTTTCCCTAATGAAGATTGAAAACAAGTAAGTAATTGCCCAGATAGGGTATACGTGTTGATAACCCTTTAACACTTAGTATGAACCCTGGAGTTTTGAGAAACCAATCAAGAAACTATTTTCTAACTATGGATCTCTAAATCAGCTACAAAATAATGCTTACAAATCCCACTTCACATAGCTCTAAGTAGCTAACCCTTAGTAGCTCACTTCTTCTTAAATCTCCTTTCTACTCTATTTTACCTGATCTTTGGATGGAAAATCTTGCTTCTGACATTTGCCTAGAATATTCTGGTCTTTAGGAACAATGCTGTGGTCTGTGAGAAGAAAATTCTGGTCTTCACAGTTGGGTATTATACTGTGGCCTTCGGAGAGAAATTCTTGACCTTTCAGTAGAAAATCTTGGTCCTGACACTTCGGTAGAATACTCTCATTTGGAGGAAGAACACACTGGTCTCTTGGTAGAAAACTCTGGTCTTCAGGTAGAAAGTCTTGATCCTGGTCTTTGGGAAGTATACACTGGTCTCTATGAAGAAAATCCTGATCCTCAGATATAAAATCCTCAGCCTCATATTTGAGGCGAATATCCTGCTCTTTGGAATAAACATGTTGGTTTCTAGGTAGAAAATCGTGGTCTTCACATAGAAAATTCTGGTCCTGGTATTTGTGCAGAGTATTCTGACCTTCAGGGAAAACACAGTTGTCTTTGGGTAGAATGCCTTGGTCTTTAGGTAAAAAGGCCTGACTTGGGGTTAGAAAATCCTGGGCTTCCAACTCAGTATTTCCATCTTCTAGCTTGATACTACAGGTTTTTAACATAATTCCCTGAGTTTTTGTCTTAATAACCTGGTCTTCTGGCTCCATGGACTGGCTTTCTGGCTCAGTAGACAGAACTGCCAGCTTAATAGCCTGAGTATCTGGCTCAACACTCTGAGCTTCAGACCCAACACTTTGGACTTCCATCAAATCACCCAGGGATTCTGGCGGAATATTCTGAAGGCCCTGATCATGCCACTGATTTTGTTCTTTCTCTTCCATCACAACAAATAATGGATTTTTGAATTTTACTTTCTAAAAGAAAACATAAATACCAAATATAGAATGTTAGGGAAATAGCAACACTCTAGGTCTTCCATAGAATTCTTAAAATAATCTCAAAATGATATGGTGATCAAACAAATTACTAAAATAAAATGTGTGAAATTACAGACTTTGCTCAACTAAAGTTTATCCATATTTTTTTTACCTGCATCTATATAAACAGTGTATTGGAAATTAATTTACCTCTTGGATGGGAGAGGTTTTCCTTTTATCATTTGGAAATACCGCTGCCATTTTTTCACTTACAGTTTTAAAGGATGCCAGCCGGTGACGTGCCAGTTTCATGGTCTGACTAAGCTACCAATGAAAGGGAGAAAAAACAAAACAGGTTAAAGTCTTAATACCAAGTGTACTAAGTGTTCCAACAGGAAAACAGCTCCCTATTATTTAAAAATGCCAGACCTAAGACGAAAGGATTACTTGTCAGGAAACTTTGATCTGCTGATAGTGTTTAATGACATGATTGCAGTTATTCTAAGATAATAACTTGATAACTAGAAAACTTGATTAAGGACTGTTAAATCAATTTTTAAAATAATATATAGTTAAGGAAGAAATATATAGCTTATATTAAGTATATACAGAAATTAAAGTCTAGATTGATACACTTCAAATTACTGAACAGTCACATTCCTTACATTCTACTCATATTTTCAATAGTTATTTCTTCAACTGGTCTTTGCAGGCCTAATGGCTTTCACCACTCTTTGCTAGAAACATCTATTTCTAGTTCCCCTCAAACTTTTTTTTTTCCTTATTTACATGAATCCCTTCAACCCCAACACTGGAAAATTACAGGGCCAGGGATGTACTTCAGTGGCACAGTGCCTGGCCAGCAAGCGCAAGGCCCTAAGTTTGAGTCCCAGTACTCCCCCACCAAAAAAACCAATAAACTACAGTTATTTAAATATCTCAGACCTCCCTTCCTTCCGGAAGGCTTCCTAAATTAACTTAAAACACAAATATAATTTTAAAAAACCAATTTGTTTGTGTTTATTCCTTATCTTTATCTAATAACTTCAATATAGACCTATTTTGACTTGTTATTCAGGGAAGCACAGCCTATTTTATCTCTCAAATCTGCAACTTATGTCTCATTTGGGGAAAAGAAGGAAATGAACCATGTACCACCTTTTAGGATAAGCACTGTGTCAGTCTTATCATGTACTACTTAGAGACATGCTTATCACAAGCGTATCACCATACTACTTAAATTACGCCAGGGCCACCTCTACCTGTTTGTTGAAATTTATTATCATCAACTTTCCCTTGAAGGGAAATATGGCTATAACTTACAGATATAACTAAATACTTTATGATTTAATATTAAGTGGGAAATTAAAGACAAAACCTCTACCACCAACCCTGTTTTCTCACAGGATACCATTTGCTTGTTCCTTGCTTTCAGAGATTGATACTGCTAGCGAGAGAAGGCTTTAAACATTACTCGGCTCTACCAAGAGGAGGACTTCCAGATTGGGGTAGTTGAAGAGTAAAGGGATCAAAACAGAGTTATTCACAATGTAAAAGGATATATATGAGTTATAAAAAGAAAAACAGAGCCTTGAATGTGCCTGCTTTTATTAACTGCCAACTGCAGTAGGTGTTAATGTTCCGGCATCACATGAACAAGGACTCAAAAGCTCCATTGTAATGAATTTAAAGTGAAGGTTCAGTACTTTCATTTACCATCTGGTCCTAACTTCAGAGTCAGACTAATTATAGTCAAGGATATTTCAACAGGCTCAGTAGTCTGAGTATGTGTTAGGTTTCTACTGTTTTTCTTTTGTTGCCCTAAGTCTCCAGCAGACCTCAACTTTGTAAAGGGCTTCTCACTGACCTGGTAATGACGACTACAGGAGGCTGCAAAACGGCCACCCAAAGACACCAGGCCCTCTGCTCTAGATCCTGTAAACGTTACCTTATGAAGAAAAAGGGCCCTTGCAGACGTGACTAATTTACGGGAACTGAGATTAGGAATTCTGGATTATCTGGATAGACAATAAATGCCCTTATAAGAGACAGTAGAGAGACATCCGGAACACAGAAAGTGAAGGGGATGTGAGGGTGCAGGCAGAAAGTGATCTGTCGTGGCAACAAGTGAAGGAATGCCAGAAGGCACAAAAAGCCGGTGAAGTCAAGAAACGAATTTTCCTCTAAAACTGACATCTTGCTTTTGATGCAGTAAAGCTAATTTTGGGCTTCTCACCTCCAGAACTCTGAATGATCTACTTCTATCATTTTAAGCCACTACATGAAGACAATAACAGCTACCATAAGCAAAACTCAAAAAAATGAACCAAAGTTAGTGGTAATAAGCATTAAATGAAAACACAGAAAACTGAGGGATATTATTATAAAATTATGGGATAATCAGAATGAACAAATATGTAAGCATACTTTTATTGTAAGATAATGGTGGTCATGATAAATGTATGAGACTGTGTACTACATATATGTATTTGCATGTGTACGTACACACACACACACACATACATATATATATATATATATATATATATATATATATATTTTACATGTATGTGCCTTTGTGAGCTTGGCATGGTCATATGTGTAATCCTAGCACTCTGGGAGGATGATGCAAGATGAAAGGTCAAATGAGACAGAGCAATGTTCCAACTTAGTGAGACCCTGCCTCAAAAAAAAAGAAAGGCTGTGGATGGAACTCATTATCAAGGCTCTAGGTCAGTGGTAGCGAACCTACAGCACATATGCTCCCACAGGCATGCAGAGCCCTGTCAGCATGTGAGTCAAGTCACCCAAGCATCACCCCAGCAGCTCAGCATCACAGAGCCCAGAGAGTACACATAAAGGCCACGTGCATGCTCAGAAAGGAGCAGTAGTGCAGATGATAACATCACGAGGCAGCCAGTCAGTGCACTGCCACGTACATATATATATATATATATATATTTGCTTGGACTAGCAGTGTGCTTTAATACATTCTTTTTTAATAACACAAGATTTTAGCTTTGAATTTTCCTATGAAAAACTGAAATTTAATATCTAAGAATTAGCAAAGAGATGTTCTACTTAGAATGAGATTCTTTTAATATTGTGCTGTTCCCCTGGCATATCTGAATCTGCAGCATCATATTTAGTTGTTTGTGAAGAACTTACAAAAACAAGAGCAAGGATATATATATTTGCTTGGCCTGGCTGTGATTTTAGCAGAAGCCCTTATAAGGTAGGAAACGTGTGCAGATGCCTCTTTTAGAACAGACCAAAAGCTGGTGTTCAGCTGAACATTGTCCTCTTATTCTGGTGGTCATAAAATTCAAGAGGACCCCCAGTTGAGAATCACTGCCACAGACTGTTGATTCAGAAAATATCCAATTCTTTGTTAACTGATACAGGTATATATTTGTATTGGGTGCTTCATTTTTTTAAAACTTTGTATTTTGGAGACTCCAAGTTTTCAACACCAAAAAGTGACTACGGCAAAAAAAGCAAAACCAAAAACAAATAGAAAATCACACCAAGAGGCCTGGACAGAGTCAGGCAATGGGAAGGCATTATATATTCTGTATAGTGAAGCTACTGTGTGTTGTACATCAAGTGTCAGAAGCACTTTGACATCAACACAAGAGTGTTGCCGAATTTGGTGAAGCTGAAAAGGAAAGAGTTTCTTGAAGGGAAACTGAGGAAATATCACTCCTGGTATCTTAGTTTTTCAACTATCTTTCTAAAACAAATGGCCATGTTAATTGGGAGTAATTCTCTTTTTCATTATTTCCCAAACAATGATAAAGTTGTGCAACAGATCTCTGAGATAGCACTTAGCAGAAATACTGTTAAAGATCGAGTCCTGTGCGTGGCAAGTGATGTTAGTCAGCAATTAGCCACTGACTTACAGAGGTAGCCAGGTGCTACTCCACGTGCTTGGATGAAAGCACATAAAGTAACCACAGAAGGCTAGCGGTAATTCTGTGTTACACTGTTGAGGATATCATGAGAGAAGAACTGATGAAACTGGTGTCTTTGTCTGGAACAAGACAAGGGACAAGTATCTACAATGCTGTGATAGAGGCTATTTTGTCACAATATATAGATCAGAAAAAGTGGTTTCAATTACGAGTGACAGGGCACTGTGCATGGTGGGAGCAACACCTGTTTTCATGCAGTCTTTGTTATTAAAGAAACAAAACATCCAGTCCTTCCGTTCCTGTGTATTAGACATCAAGAAGCTCTTTGTGCCATGGAAAGCAGCAAAAAATTAGATGATGTCCTCCAAGAAATCACAAAAATGGTGGATTGCATCATGGCTCATGCTCTTAATTTTTGACAATTTTTGAGATTCAGGCACAGTATAATATTTTACTTATGGATAATAATGTCCAGTGGCTGAGCAGAGGGCAAGTCTTGGTGAGATTTGTAGCCTGCTTGGATAAAATTAGGTTGTTTATGAATGAAGAAGGGTAGGAATATCCAATGCTCACTGGTATGGCCTAGCTTAACAGCCTCATGTTTTTTACAGATTTTACCCTAGACTTCAATGTACTGGGCAAAGAACTCCAAGGTGTAGGGAAAACAACAGAAAGAATGTCTTGTGATAGCAAACATTTGAGAGAAAACTGCAGATTTTCAAAAGAGATCTTGAAAGTGGGCAGCTAAAATATTTCCTAAATCTAAAAACACATTTAGAAAATTCTCCAGCATTTGCAGACAATCATACACAACATCAGGAAATCTAAAGGAAATTTCTAGCATTATACAAGCTGTTTAGTAACAGATTTTTACAGTTCTGTAAGATGGAGACAAGCATGTTTTCTTACTTCTCCAGATAAAGCCAAATTTGAAGAACTTGATCTTTCCTGCTTATACAGGTTGAATTTTGTAAATCTAGAAATGGGGCTCTTATATCTTCAAGAAAGCTCTACTTGGAAAAATGAATTCTGTGACATGTGTGCAACACTTGAGAAGACAGAAAAGAGAGAATGTGAGGGAATGACAAAGGACAGTACAGCTGGTAGTTCTAAACATGAAATCCTTCAACTGGGGAATTCTCTGCCAAGTAATTATTAAGTCAATGAAAGCACTTGGGATTGCTTTTCTTACTTTGTTTGGATCATCTTATGCTGTAAGTAGCTGTTGTCAGTTTTGAATTATATCAAATCTGATACAAAAGACAGACCAACAGATGACCTGAGTGCTGCATGAGCTGCTCTCAAACTAACAAAGTATGAGCCAAGGTTTGAAACATTATCAGCATGCACACAACAGCAAAGATCACATTAACTGTGCAAAAGCCCACCAAATGCAAACTTCTCTCTTTCAATAAAAAGCTGTTGGTATCACTGAAAGCTCTGTTACTGCACTTTTCTCTTAAAACCAAAGATGTTCATGTATGAGTTGCTTTTCTAAAAACCCCAGTATTTACCTTTAATTGCAGTGTTGGTACTTTGTGATACATAACTGGGTTTTAGGTTGCAGATGGGCATCTGGTCTCTAAAAGGTTTGTTAAGCACAATCATCATTACCTCAAAGCAAGTACATTTATAAATGTGCATGTGTTTATGTATCAAGTCTTTTATACTAGAACCTTATACATTGTCTTTCTGTCTGTCTTTCTTTCTTTTTTGAGACTGGGTCTCACTATGTAGTTCAGGCTGACCTTGAACTCGTAGCAATCCTCCTGCTTCCTGAGTGCTGGGATTACAGGTATGCACCACCACACCTGGCTTACACATTCTTTTATAGCTGTTAATCGTTATTACTAAAACTGACCAAACTTTTTAAATTCCCTGATGAAAGTAAATTACTAGTAACCATATAGGAAACCTAGCAAATGAAAAATAATTATGTACATGTACCAACTCACAATGGGTGTAATAATTATGTATGGCAAACATATACTAATAAAAATTAAAATGGAAATATTAGACTTGGATGTGGTAGCACATGCCCGTAATCCCAGCACATGGGAGGCTGGGTCAGAAGAATCACCACAAATTCAAGGCCAGCCTAGGATACATAGTGAGAGTCTGTCTCAAAGAAAAAAGAAAGAAGAAATAGAGCTACATCCTTATCTAGTGGCATCAAGAAAAATGCTTAAATCTTAAAAATTAAGAGGAAGCACTATACGCATATTACTTAGAAATGTGAATTTAGTTAATAACAAAAGATAAAAATTTTAAAAATTGAAATAGTCTTTTTGAGGAGGAATAAGAGAGTTTGCAAAGCACTTCTATTTTAAAATTATAAACACTGTACACATCTAAAAGTTTTTATCAGTATAAGTTTGTAGTACATGACTACACTCATTGTAGGAAACCGGTACGGGTACATGACACATCTCAGTTTTCACCCCTTCCCTCCACCCCATACACGCCTATTTATGTATTTAAAGTATGTACCATATATGATCTTCATAAAAATAGAAATGTAGGCTGGGACTATAGCTCAGTAGCACAGCACTTGCCTGGGAAGCATGAGGTCCTGAGTTCGATTCCTGGTACCAAAAAAAAAAACCCTTGACAATTTCCCTTACAAAGCTACCTCTTTATATACAACCGAAGTACATGGATATATCTGGGGCTCTCATATTGCATATGTAAATATACATACTATGTCAGACCTTAAGAATATCCTACAGAACATAGGCCTAAATTTTCTTCTAGTCAGAAGAAAAACCACTGCTCACAAACCTTCACTCATAATGACCCTTACAGATGACATCCCAGATCTACCAATCAATGATAGTGTCTTCTAAAGAAAAATGCCACTCCCACAATACCTAATAAAGGGACAGCCTCCTCCCTAGATTTAGCAAATTAGAACAGGGGCTGCACAAAAGTATATTAAGTAAATACAAACCTTGATGCAATGTTTTCTACATACAACAATGATGTAAGGGCCTATCGTAAGAATTAGCAAAAGTTTTCACATATTAATACCTAACAGTAAATACGATTATATTAAAAAATTTTTAGTCAGGTATGGTGGCATATGTCTGTAATCCCAGCACTCAGGAAGCTGAGGCCAAAGAATCCTTGTAAGGCCAACCAATGCTTGAACCCAGTGAGTTCAAGGATAGTCTGAACTATATAGCATGAGTGTCAAGATGGCCAAGTGGTCTAAGACACCAGTCTTAACTACATAGCAAAACCTTGTCTCAAAAAACTGAAGACACAATAAAACTTGACAAATATAAGTATCTCCAATAACACTGTTCATTATTCATGTATCATTCGGTTCTTTTTAATTTGTTCATGTAATTTTAATTAGGGATAAAAAAGATGGAGTTTATATAAATGAAACAGTAATACTAAGTATCATAATAGGAAAAGATCTAATGTTTATAGAATTTCTCCTATTCTATTGCCATGGTGGTCTAATACCATTTGTGAAATGCCATAAAGACCTACCTAAACTGCAAACAGTGGCATAAGCCTATAATCCCAGCTACTCAGGAGGCTGAGCAAGAACAATGTTTTCCCAAAAATAAGACCTAGCTGGACAATAATCAGCCTTGAAAACTAGGTACCGAAACTGCCGGCCCCAATCAGCCTGTCATTGCCTTACCTGCCATCGCTATTCTCTTGCTTGGTGGCTACTCAGTTTTAGCACTAGATGCATGTCCTGAGAAACACCTCCATCTTGAGCAAACAACTGGTCACCCTATAAGAGCAACTGAATCCACTGAATGTTTAAATACTAGAGTAAAGATCAAAGATGCCACTGATGTTGCTGCCACCAATGCTACCCTATATCCAGAAAAACACTCAAATTGCAGACTCTTTACAGGGAGTTAGTGTTTATGTGAGATTATGACTTTCCCTTATTACCCATGTATGTTCTTAAACTTTCCCACTGCTTGGGTTAGCCTGAAATGTTATAGCCAAAACAGCTGAACTATAGTGTGTTTTTTCAATAAGAGATTATAGATAAATTAGCAGGTTATATTACATTACTCACACCTTTACTTAATTACAAAAAAATAATTACTTCCATGCCGCTAAAAAGCTGCAGGATTAGGGGTGAAAATCAGTGAGAGTGTGTTGTCTACTACATGTGAGGTTCTGGGTTCAATTCTCAGGACTGGAAAGAAATAGTACAAAGACCTGGAAAACTGACATTGCAATGAGAGAATAAAAATAAGGCAGTAAAAGGTTCAATGAGAAATAAAAGGCCGAGATAAATGATGCTAGCAAAGAAATTAGTGAACTGAATAAGCTATACATTAAAAAATTATTACACGGTAAGAATAAAACAAATACAAGTTGTTCTTTAATAACTGCCAAAATGAGGTACGCAGGCATCATAGAAACTCAATCCCTACAGGTAATTATCTTTCTAACCAAAAAAAGAGCTGGTTCTACTTTATATGGCCATAAAATTGAAATTTCTATGATCCTCATTTCTAACTTTAGGTACCTAATCTTGTTTGATCTTTGAGTCAGTAGGTAATACCACATATTTTATATGACCATAAAACTGAAATTTCTTTCCATGATTCTAGTTCCTAAATTTAGGTACCTAACCATATTTGATCTTTGAGCCAATAGGTAATACCAAGTACTTTTTAAGTACAGAGTTGAGTAGAGATACAGAACAACAGCAATCCTAGACAAATGTCATTTGAAATACAGTATTGCGTTGTTTTTGGAGTCATGTCTTTAAAAAAAAAGAAAAACTAAACAGCATGTAGAAGAATGCAACCACGGTATTAGGAATGTAGAAATCCAAAAGCAGAAAAATGATTAACTACAACTAAAGACCTAAACTGCTCTTAGATGATAATTTTAGTTTTTTATTACTTAAGAAAGCAAAACTAAATCCAATGGATAAAAATTATAGGGAGAAAAATTTTGACTAAATATACTGAAAAAACTGTCACAATAATTTCAAGTCTTTTAAAAATGAATATTCAGAAAAAAACCAGTCAGATGCCTAATACTATTAGTGTTCAAGCAGAACACTAATGTGTATATAATATATAACATATTAATATACCATACATTAATACATAAACTTGTATTATATAATTATGATATACTGTAACTATAGACAATACAGGGTTTCACTAGACAGGATGGTAGGAATTTACCAATGGTTGTTATATTACATATTGTTGTCTTCACATAAGTTGCTCTCAGATTACCAGATAGAAGCATGTTTTTTTACATTATTCTTTTCTTATTCTCTTTAATGGTTTGATCAATCTTCCATTCTTACCTCTGGTAATCTGAGCAACTTCACTGAAGATAACATTATGTAATATAACAACCACTGTTAATCCTTATCATTTGGTTTAAAACCCCGTATCATTTTTAATGTCCTTGCTTTGTTTTGTATGTATTTTGCTATTGTTTTTACCATTCTCCTTAAAATAAATAAATATGTATTATAATTATAGTACATTATAAATGATATATTTTGAATTTTTCTTTTCAGTACTAAGGATTGAACCCAGAGTTTTTCACTGAGTTATATCCCTCTCCCTTTTCATTTTGTATTTTATTTTGACACAAGGTCTCACTAATTCACTAAGTTGTCTGCACCGGGTTTAATAAAAGAATGCTTTGTATGGAGAGAAGGTAGGATCAGATTAGGGAACTTTTTAAAACATTCAATTAAAAGCTTAAATTCAAATATGGAAAATGTCAAACATATACAGAAGCAAAAAGAATTGTGTGTATGTGTGTGTGGTACTGGGCACTGAACTAAGGTCCTTCACACTGAGCTACATGCCCAATCCTTTTTAAAAATGTTTTATTCTGACATAGGGTCTTACTAAGGCACTAAGTTGCCTGGGCTGACCAGGCATAGTGGAGCCCTTCTATAACCTCAGCACTTAGAAGCTGAGGCAGGAAGATCACCATGAATTTGAGACAACCCTGGGCTACACAGTGGGTTCAAGGCCAGCCTGAATTATATAGCAAAACCTTGTCTCAAAAAAACAAGGACACTGCCACGAGCCCAGCCACTTACACATGCAAGGAGCTTGGGGAAAGTGAGTGCTCTGCTCCCAGCAGAGGAAGACCCTAGAAACATGTGCCATGCCCTGAGGCAATGAAAACCCACCGGAGCCCACACCAACAATAGGAAGACCAAGGAATCTGGTGCCCCTTACCCAGCCAATGCCAATTGGGCCCTAAGCCAGAGCCAGGAAGTCCCAGGATCAGGAAGACCCAGGACAAGTAGTACATCTACCTCCAGTCCTTGGGGTCTCCAAAGCACAAGGCAACAGACTTGAAAACCAACAGAACAGCCTGATTGAAACAGACACCAATGCCAAGGAGGAGAGTTTCACTTCAGGACTAAAGTAAAACTCTTCCTTGGGAGATAGGCTTGGACAGAATGAGAACTAAAGATATCCTGGGATCTCCTGGAAGGTGCTGCTCAGACCAGGAAGGTCATGGGACCTGTACTCTCTTGTGGGAAGCCAGGTTTGGTGGAAGTAATTGTCTGACAGGGCAGTCCTCAAGAAGACATTTCACCTGGTGGTATGTTTAAGCTATCTATAGTCAATCTATACTCAATAAACAGTTGTTGTTATTAGCATTAGGAGAATAAAAAAGTAAAAGAATATGTGGGAGGGTAATTGGTTTTCTCTCTATATCAGTACTGAGGTTGTCCAGGGAGGAGGGGTCATAAATAATGCTGTGACTCATTCTTGAGGAACTAGGTCCTGGGCCAAAGAATTTGCAAATCCTAGAACACACAAAAAACAAGCAAACAAACAAACAAAATAGGAACTATAAAAAGACAAGGCAACAAAATGTGTCCAAAAACTCCCAACTCCCCCAAAATCAGTACAGGGGCACTGAGGAGGAGTAAATCATAAACTAAACAGCAGATAAATGTGAAAGGGCACCAATGGAGTTCTATAATGTGCTTGGTGAATTTAAAGAAGATATAACTAATCACACAATAATCGTGATGAAACAAACGATCAGCAAGCCTAGAGAAGACACTAATAAACAGCTAGTGGACCTAAAGAAAGAGATGCAAAAACAAGGATGCCCAGCATGAAAAAGAATAGAGGTCTATAAGAAAGCTCCAAACGCCAATCCAGGAGATTAAAAACATGACTGAAAGTAAAATTAGCAGAAGCAGTGTGAAGATAGAGTGTCAGACCTAGAGGACAGGGCTGTGGTCAATGATCAGTTAATGAGACATACCTTAAAAACAACAAAGAACATGAAAAATGGATCCAACATCTCCTAAATGACTCAAAGAAGAAGAATAAAAGAGTAACTGGAATTAGCAAAAAATCAGAAGACAGTACAAAAGGCATTTTAAAAAAAACCCTGTTTGCACAAGTAATAGAAAACTTTCCAGGCTTGGAAAAAGACTTTAACATGCACAGAAGCAAAGTATATACAACCTTCAATAAGCAGTGATCAGAAAAGTACCACTCCATACCACATAATAAATAAAATACCAAAATACAGCACATAAAAAGAATCTCAAAGGCTGCTAGAGAAAAGCAAGAAGATAGAAAGGAAACCTATCAAAATTATAACACATTTCTCAACACAAACCTTAAAGGAAAGGAGAACATGCCATAAAGTGTTTCAAGTTCTTAAATAAAACAACTTCCAACCCAGAGTGTTTTATCCTGCAAATTTACCTTTCAAAATGCATGGAGAAATAAGATTACTTCCATGATACAGAACACCTAAAGAAATTAACACCACCAAACCAATACTCCAAAACATTCTCAAGGACATCCTAAAAGGAGACAGTGAAAGTCAACAATGATAAAGGTCCAACAAAATGAATACATCTGGTGGCCTAGATGGGAAAAATTAAGTAGAAGGGAAAGTAAAAACAGCAATAGGAAATTAATACAATGACAGGAATAAGTTAATATCTATTAATTTTAACTATCAATGTAAATAGATTCAACTTGCCAATCAAAAGACAGATTAGCAGAATGGATCAAAAGAGAAAATCCTTAAGTATGCTGTACACAAGAAACACAATGATTACAACAAAAAAAATTATAGACTAAGAATCAAAGGATAGAAAATAGTATTTCATGTAACAGGAACCTGAAAACAAGCAGGAGTAACAATCCTATTTTCAGACAAATTAGATTTCAAGCTAAAGCTGAAGAAAAAAGGGAAAGAAGGACATTACATGCTATTAGTTAACAGAACTACTCAACAACAAGAACTAACAATTACAAACATATATGCACCAAACCACAGTAACACCAAACTTCATAAAACAAACTCTAATGGACATAGAATTTTAAAAACATCAATATCATTAGAGTGGAGGACCCATTATCACAAATAGAACAATTAAACAAAATATCAATAAAGAAACCATCAATAAGGAGTTGAACAAAACCTTTCAATAAATGGACTTAATAGTGTTCCATCCAAAACAGAATACACATTTTTAACCTGCACATGGTACTTTCTCCAAAAGAGACCACATATTAGTGAAAAAAATATGCATGCACAAGCTGATGCAAAAGAAGTGAAATTTTACCATGCACATTATCACATATTATCACATTGTAATGCAATTAAACTAGAAATCAATAGCACATAAAAATGCAATTAAACTAGAATTTAATAGCAAATGAACCACAGAAACTAGGCAAACATATGCAAATTAAATCACACATTCTTGAATCAACAGTGGGTCACAGAAGAAATTAAGGAAGAAATGAGACAATTCCTAGAATTAAATGGTAACATCAGCACAACCAGAACTTATGAGACACAATATAAGCAGTCCTATGAGGAAAGTTTAGAATGGTAAATAGAAAACCAGAAGGAGCCTAAATAAATCACCTAACAATGCACCTTGAAGTCTTAGAAAAACAAGAACAAACCAAACCCAGAGCTTGTACAAGATCACAGCAGAAATTAATGAAGAAAAGGAGACTTAAAAAAGAAGAGGAACCAACAACAACAACAAGAACCAGTGAACTGAAGAGCTGGTTCTTTGATAAAAAAAAGAAAATAGACAAACCTTAGCCAATTTTACAAAAATAAGAAAAGATTCAAACTAATAGAATTAGAAATGAAAAAGAGCCAGGCGTGGTGGTGCACACCTATAATCCCAGCACTCGGGAGGCTGAAGCAGGAGGATCATTTAGAGTTTGAGACCAGCCTGAGCTACAAAGTGAGCTCAAGGCCTGCCTGAACTGTATAGCAAGACCTTGCCTCAAAAAGACAAAAAAAAAAAAAAGAAAAAAGAAATGAGAAAGGAAATCACAATGGACACTGCCAAAATCTAGAAAATTATTAGAAACTAGTTCACAAACAAAGAACTCAGAAACGTAGATATTTGTAGATACATATGCTAAAATTGAACCAAGAAGACTTAAAAATCTGAACAATCCAATAACAGGCAATGAAACTGAAGCAAAAATGCACGGTTAAACTACCAATAAGAAAAGCTCAGAACCTAAGGGACTCATGGTTAAATTCTAAAAGAACTTCAGGGGAGATCTAGCACCAATACTGCTCAAACTTTTTAATGAAATTGAGAAGGAAGGAGTATTTCCAAAATCATTCCCAGAAGCTAGTATCATCTTGATCCCCAAACCAGACAAGGATCCAATCAAAAAAAGACAATTATAGGCCAATTCTTCTAATGAACACGGATGCAAAAATTCTTAACAAGATACTGGAAAACAATGTGACAAATCATCAAAAAGATTGTATGTTATGATCCTGGAGGCTTCATTTGAGGAATGCAAGGATGGTTCAACACATACAAATCAATAAATGTAATTCATCACATAAACCGAAGGACAAAAATCACATGCATCTTAAAAAATGCACAAAAAGCCTTTGACAAAACCCAACATGTGTTCATGATAAAAACCCTGAAGAAAATGGTATAGAGCCAGGTGTGGTGGTACATTCCTATAATCACTCAGGAGGCTAAGGCAGGACTGACCTACTGACCTGAGTTTGAGGCCAGCCTGGGCTACACAGTGAGACTCTTATCTCCAAAAAAAAAAAAAAAAAAGATAATGGAAACAGGTATAGAAGAAGATCCTTATCTCAACATGATAAAA
The DNA here is from genome assembly GCA_004027595.1 of Dinomys branickii. Lineage (NCBI taxonomy): Eukaryota > Metazoa > Chordata > Mammalia > Rodentia > Dinomyidae > Dinomys > Dinomys branickii. Next base: position 59,809 of record PVLD010001575.1, on the reverse strand, counting down.
GCCATTTATGGGGGCTGGGGATACAGCTCAGTGGAATAAACACCTGCCTGGCAAGGGTAAGGTCCTCAGTTTGATCCCTGGTCCTGAAAAAAAAAAAAAAAAAAAAAAGGCATTTATGATGTAGCTATTGCCAATATATTAAATGGAGAAAAGCTGAAAGCCTTCCCTCTCATATTAGGAACATGACCAGAATGTCTATTATCACCACACCTGTTCAACATTGTCCTGGATACATTAACCAGAACAACCAGGCAAAAGAAAGACATAAAAGGGATACATAAAGGAAAGGACAATTCAAAATATCATTACTTGTTGAAGATATGAAGACCCAAAAAACTCCACCAAAAAATTCCAAGAACTGATAACTAAATTCAGCTATATAGTGAAATACAAATAAAAATGAATAGCATTCTTATACACTAAATAATGAACCCACTGAGAAAGCAATTAGGAAAAGAATAACATTCACAATAGCATCAAAAAAATTAAATACTTAGGTATTAATCTGAGGAAGTAAAAAACCTCAACAATGAGAATTAATCCAGACTACAAAAGAAAATTGAGGAGGACATCAGAGAATAGAAAATTGTACTTGTTCCTGGATAGGCAGAACCAATATAATCAAAAGAGCTACACTTCCAAAACCCTTACACAGATTCCATGCAATCCCAGTCAGAGTACCACAGAGCTTTCTCATGGAGCTACAAAAAATAATCCTAAAATGTATGTGTAGTCAAAAGAGACCTGGAATCACAAAAGCAATCCTGTGTAACAAAAGCAAAGCAGGCAGCATCACAATCCCAGACTTAACTTATACTGTATAGCCATAGTGGTTAAAGGAACATGGTACTGGCACAAAAACAGGCATATGGATCAACAGAACAGAATAGAAAAAGCAGAAATAATCTGACCCATATACAGCTATTTCATGTTCGACAAAGGAGCAAAAAACATACCCTGGAGGAAACATGGACTCTTTAATAAATGGTGTGGGAAAATTGAATATCCACATGCAGAAGATTGAGTCTAGACCTATATATCTTACCATCTACTCAACTAAAATCAAAATGGATCAAAGAACTAAATGTTAAAACAGAAACAATCTGCTGGAAAATAAAATAGGTACAACTCTTGAAAATATAGACATAGGCAAGGACTTGCTGAACAAAACCCCAATGGCACAAAAAAATGATACTAAGAATCAACAACAGGATCATATCAAATTTATAAAAGCTTCCACACAGCAAAAAAATAACCAACAAAATGAAGAAACAATCTACAGAATGGAAAAAAATCTTGCCAGCTATTCCACAGACAGAAAACATCAAGAACATATAAAGAACTAGTATCAAGGACATATAAAGAACATCAAGAACACATAAAGAACAACCTACAGAATGGGGAAAAACTTTTGCCAGCTACTCCATGGACAGAGGACTAACACAAAGTATAAAGAACTTTAAAACACCCAATCAACCAAGAGGCAACCAAAATGAATAGACATTTCTCATAAGACAAATGGCCAGTAAATACATGAAAAAAAATGCTCATCATTGCTGACCATCAGAGAAACGCAAATTAAAATTATGCCAAGATAACACCTTACCCCAGAAAGAATGGCCATCATCCAAAAATCGAACAATAACAAATGCTGGTGAGAATGTAAGGAAAAGGAACTCTACTACATTGTTGATATGAATAGAAACTAGTACAAAACCAGTGTGGAGATTCATCAAAAAGCTGTAAGTAGAAATTCCTCTTGACTCAGCTGTCCCCTCCAGGGTATCTTCCCAAAACAGTTAAAATTACCATATTACTCAGATACATGCACACTCATGTTTACAGCAGCATAATTTATAATAGGTACATCTTGGAAATAGTGTGTTTGTTCATCAATGGATGAATGAATGAGGATGTGGTATTTGTACACAACGGAGCACTACTCCGCCACTAAAGAAGCTTTGTAGATAAGTGGATGCAACCTGAGAATATAATGTTAAGTGAAATAAGTCAGACACACAAGCTCAATACACAAAATCTCATATATCCCACGGTTTTCCTTACATGAGAAACACCAAACATAGTTCATAAACACACACACACACACACACACACACCAAGAACAAAATAGAAGATATAAATAGCAAGTAGGGAGAAGTTCAAATACTTCCCCAAATTAAATATTCCATTTTTAAAATATTGCCATATATAATTTTATTTCATTTATACTACTAGTTTATCTTAGTTTGCTGAAAAGAAAGTTTGTGTTTTTAACTATTTTTCGGAAGAATCTTTTTGGTTTATGTCTTATACTGAATAACTACTTTGAAGATAATGATATAGTGTAATAACTATCGCTATTCTCTCATTATTTGGTTATGGAAATTTGTTTTATGTTTTAATAGAATAAAAACACTTAAAAAAGAAAAGAAGAAGAAAATCCCATATTGCCCAGGCTGGGCTTGAACTTGTGATCCTCCTGTTTCAGGCTTCCAGAACCGCTGCTATTATAGGCATATGCCACCACTCTCGGCTTCAGCTGCAACATTATCAAGTCTTTTGCCAATCCTGTTTTATCCATAACTCCCTATTTCATCTCTCCTTTATATTATTTTGAAGTATATTCCAGATGTCTGGTCATTTCACTCATAAATATTTCAATACGTCGAATGAACTTGAAAAACTTCTACCTCTAAGATTCTGTTGTATAGGTCCAAAACACAAGAAAACTGAAAATAAAAAGTCCATTAACATTCATAAAGTGAATTACAGTCATCATTTACTCAACTAGTTATAGATAAATTAAGGCAGGTAGTTCTTTAATAGTTTCATTGTCTAGTTTCATAGTGACATCTAGTGGATAAAAACAGAAATGGTTAAAGTATCTGCCATGGAATTACATAGGCAAAAGTTCCCAGGCCCAAAATAGCTACATAACTCAACATTCTTTAGCATTTCATCTTCTTTCCAGGAAAAAAAAAAAACTCAAAAAACAGAGTATAACATGTAAAGCATCTGGGGTGTGTCTGCGTGTGATAGGTGGCACCAGGGGTGAAAGCTAGGGCCTTCACACTTTAGCTAGATCCAGCATTTTTTCTCCATTTTTGAGACACAGTCTCGTAAGTTGCTAAACTGCCCCTTCTGGGCTCAAACTTGCAATCCTCCTGCCTCACCTTCCAGAGTGCTGGTATCACAGGCCTGCACCGCCACACTCAGTTTTATTTAATCTCCTACCTATTTAACCTGATTTTTTGTTCTTTTATAAACTACCAATTAGAAAGTTTCTACGACTTACTTCCCAAATATACAAAGCTCACTGTAGATTCTAGCTTTTTAATTTTTTGTCTTATCTCAAAAATTCTCTTGAATTAATCAATTTAATTCAGCTTCCCAATGCAAACTATACCGTCCAATTTCATCTTTTCTATGAATTCTTCCCTACAATTTCCTCTGAACTTTAAAATTTCTGAACTCCTATGGCACAATTATTTTGTAAGAAATGTATTTATATTATTATCTAATAGACAGGGCATACAGTATCAGCTTTGTATGTCTACATGGACATAAAAACCACAGACGGTTTTTACCAATATGCCTACAATACTTAGCAAGTACAGTGTATTCAAATACTGCTGCCTGATGTATTCTGTGCATTTATTAGGTAGAGGAAGTCAAATCCTTGCTACAGTGGGATTTATAGCTGTACGTACCACAAGGCAAGGACTGGGTCTACCTTAGTGACTGTTCTACTCCTTATACTTTACGCAGTGCCTGGTCAGATAAATATTTGCTAAACAAATTGTTTATAATCTTAAAAAGAAAATAGCTGGGGATATAGCTCAGTGGAATAAGCGCTTGCCTAGCAAGCACAGGGTCCTGAGTTCGATCCCCAGTACCGCAAAAAAAAAAAAAAAAATTTTATAAATAGTAAAATTTTATAAAAATTTTATAAATAAATTTTATAAATAGTAACTACACAAGAGATGGAGGGAAGGAGGATGAGGGGGCAGGGGAAGGGGACATGAAAAAATATTAAGATGTGTTATGTACATGTACCAATTTCCCATAATGAACGTAACCATTATTTGCTATAAACTGATACTAATAAAAAAAGACTTACAAAGTAAGTTTTAAAATTATTAGTATAAACCAAATGAGGACAAAAAAATCAATTTGGGACAAAGGAAACTCCTTTTAAAAATTCAAAATGATAACATGTGCTTTGAAAGCTTTCCTATTTATACTCAAAACTGATCTGATTATTAATAAGCACATTAACTCAGGTAGCAATACAGCTTTCATTGGCATACAGTGACTATTTTCCATATTTTCCTCTGCTTCTCTCAAGTTTTTGTTTTGCTTTGATTTGGTTTTGGTTTGTGTGACAGAGAATTTGCACTCCCTTGCTTCAGCTTCCCAAGTGCTGCTAGAAGTTTTTAAATAAAATAAAGAAGGTGGGGCTGGGGGTATATCTCAGTGGCATAAGCGCTTGCTTGGCAAGCGCAAGGTCCTGAGTTCGATCCCTGGTACCAGAAAAATAAATAAATAAATAAATAAATAAATAAATAAATAAAATAAAGAAGGTGAAGAAGAAATGAAGAACATACCAACTGCACAAAAGCTCAAGTACAGGAAGAAAGAGCTGACTGGATGGATTAAGTGATTTGCCTTCGTCTACTCAGAGTTTAATTTTTAAATATCAGGCAGGTAAGTCACTAAATAAAAGTTAAATTTTTCCAAAAAGTCCAGATATTCTATGTACTTATTAAATTATTACTTGATCTATAACTATAGATCCATTTACCATGATAATCAGGTTAAAATAGAAAAATAAGAAAGGCCCTGGCAACAACAAAAAAAGTTTAACATTTTACTAATGTTACTTTTAAAGTTTCATTTTACTAATGTGGGTTTATACATGGAGGTGAATTTACATTTTTAACTTAGCATGTCCTCCCTTTCATTCCATGTACTAAAGATCTACTGGGCATAGTGGCAAACACCTGTAATAACAGTACTCTGGGAGGCTAACACAGAAGGATCCCAAGTTCAAGCCCATCATAGACAACAAGACCCTGACTCAAATTTATAAAAATAAAAAATAAAAAGGGCTGAGAATGCAACTCAGCACAAAAGCCTTGGGTTCAAACACAATTATTCCATCTTTAGAAGCACCAAATATCGCACCAGTATTTTCTGTTGCACTGTGTTCCTCTGAGCTCTCACCCTATGGGAACTTTTGTTTTACTAATGTTACTTTTAAACTTTCATTTTACTAATGTGGGTTTATATGCCCATGTAGATATACAAAGCTAATACTGTAAGCCCTGTCTGTAATCCCACCACTTGGGAGGCTGACACAGGAGGAATGCCATGAGTTCAAGGCCAGTCTGGGCTATACAGTGAGTTCTAGCCACTCTGACTACACAGCAAGACCCTCTCTCAAAAAAAAAAAAAAAAAAGAAAAGAAAAGAAAAAAAAACACATAATAAATGTAATACCCCTTCATTATACCAAACCTCTGTAACAAAAGAATCATTTCTAAAGCTGGGCGTGGTGGCGCATGCCTGTCCCAGCACTCGGAGGCTGAGGCAAGAGGATTGTTGCAAGTTCAAGACCAGCCTACAAAGTGAGCTCAAAGCCAGCCTGAACTGCATAGGGAGACTCTGTCTCAAAAAAGACAAAAAAAAAATTTCTATCTATATGCTACAAAGTGATAGCTATTTGCTCAGAATATAATTTCAGAAAAATTGAGAAAAACTATGATCTTTGACCTAAGCCTTTTTCTAATAAATTTTTAATTGTAACACTTTAACCTTTCTTTAGATGATCCTAAAGTACCTTACCAAAAATAAAAAAATGTAAATTAGAAAATCATATATAAAAATAAACATTATCCCACCATTTCCCATTTTACAAAGGTAAAGAAAAAGGCGACAGAAAAATGAAAGCCAGCCAGCCACAGTGGTGCACACCTGTAACCCCCGCTATGCAGGAGACAGGGGAGCAAGTTCAAGGCTGGTCTGGCCAACATGAGAATGAGATCCTGTTTCCAATAAAAACGTAAAGTTACTGGGCATGGTAGCACACACACCTGTAATCCCAGCACTCTGTGGAGTCTGAGGCAGGAGGACTGACACAAGTTCAAGGCCAGCCTGGGCCACACAGTGAGTTCAAGACCAACCTGAACAACCCTATCTCAGAAAAACAAAACAAAAGTTGAATGTGTTAACGCTAATCCTATTTCATATACGTATATATGTGTATGAAGTAGGATCATATATATATATATATATATATATATATATTCAAAATTTTATATTTTTAGTTTAAAGGATGGGGAAAAAAAATCATAGAGTAACACAAATACGTACTTACAGCCTGGGCTTGTTGTTGAAACAACTGACTCTGATTTTTTTCATCTTTTGTTGCATCCCCAAGCATCTGGGAAGGAGGTAACCTAAAACTTCCAAAAGCAGCATTCGAATTGCTTGGAAAAACACTTGTCCTTTTAGGAGTTAAGTGTGCTGGATCAAAAGATCGCATGGCTACCAAGCCTTCTTTTTCTGCCTACATAAAGGAAAAATGACAATGAGATTTTATCCCAACTTAGTCCAATCAAATAATGCATCTAGAGCGAGGCATGGTGGTACATGCCTATAATACCAAAACTCTGGGCAGCTGAAGGAGGAGGGTACCAAATTCAAGCCCAATCTGAACAGCACCAGGCCTCTGTCTTAAAAGACAGTATCGAAAGGGTTGGGGATATAGCTCAGTGCAAAGGGATTGGATTCACTCTCCAGTACTGCAATAATAAAAATACCTCTGAGCAGCCAAAAGACTTTATATTAGGAGCTAGGGAATTAGCCAGCAGAAGAACTAACACTTACCAGGCACCTATGTGTAACAACTTATTTAGGTTTTCTCATTTAATTCTCACACAATCTTGTGAGGCAAGTATCATATCCCTATTTTACAGATAAAGACACTATAATTTTAAAAGTTAGGTTATTAATCCACGGTCACACAGCTGGTAAATAGCAAAATCAGAATTCAAACACATGCCTAAATCCAAAATTCTGTTATTATTTGTAACTATTTGGTGAAAGCAAAAAGTCAGTCAAAACAGCATAAGGATAAAATATGGTTGCTCTACATGAAAATCCACTGTGCTCACTGAAAATCTAATTATACAAAGCACAGAATCAAAAGAAAGTGCTTCTGTTACTGTGTAATAGCTTATTTCATAATACACATTCTTTTCAGCCTGCACTCGGACTCACTTTTGAACTTAATGCTTCATAAGACTTCTGAAACTGTTGCTTTTTTTTCAGCCTCATTTGTTGATTGACTCGGTATTTGACTTGTCTCTGAAAATGTTTCAAAGCTTCTTCTTTTCTTCTTAATTGTTCCTTTAGTTCTTCTTCAATTATACATGCTGAAGTCTTTAAATATAAAAGAAAATTAACTTAAATGTTAGTAGTTTTGCCTATTAGGAATGTAAACAGAGAAGTAAGGATATAATCTTTAAAAAATAATGCAGTTCTATGATCCACAATTCCCAGAAAAATAAGGAAATCAAGAGAGTTCAGAGCCAATGATCTAAACATGGTTAACGAGTACCAAAAACTTAAACCAAACCACAAAGTAAAACCTGGGATTTATGAATACTCAAATTATATTTTTTTATTAAACTAAAACTAAGTAAGGTATCTTCCTGACTTTCTCGTGGACCAATTTAAACTCACTTCTGTTATACACTGTTATACATTTTCTAAAATGAGTAAACAGTGTAGATATAACAGATTGTTCACCACTCAGGTAATGTACTATGAAATGCCCTCACCCATAGAACTATGTTCCATTTTTAACTTAGCATGTCCTCCCTCTCACTCCATGTAGTAAAGATCTACTGGGCATAGCAGCAAACACCTGTAATAACAGTACTCTGGGAGGCTGAGACAGAAGGATCCCAAGTTCAAGCCCATCACAGACAACAAGACCCTGACTCAAATTTATAAAAATAAAAAATAAAAAGGGCTGAAGATGCAACTCAGCACAAAAGCCCTGGGTTCAATCCTCAGAAATGCAAAACAAACACAATTATTCCGTCTTTAGAAGCATCAAATATCGCACCAGTATTTTCCATTACACTGTGTTCGTCTGAGCTCTTACTCTGTGGAAACTTTCATTTTACTAATGTTACTGAGTATAGTACTTACTGACTCCCACATTAAATTATAAACTCTTTGTTTCCCTACTTATAGTTTAGAGCCTTGACTTTAAAGGTACCCAGTAAATACTTATATAACTGCTTGATTCCACAACATAGTCTAAACAATCTGAAACATTTTATCACATTTGTGTTGCTAATCTGCATTCACCTCCACAGTAATGAAAATAATAGCAGTTATCACTTTTAAGGCTCTATTATGTGATAAGCTCATATCACTCTAGCCTGAAAACCACTTTCCGTAAGGGATTACTTTACAGATGAGGAAATTGGAGTTCAGAAAGATAAAACAGAACTCAGTAACGGTCCAAGGTCCTGTAGTTCGCTAGGAACACAACTAGCTTCTCTTACTCCAACACCTACGTTCTATTCTGTACTGCTTCTCTCTTGTGTATGTCTTCCCCTCACAAGGAATATTCACATGACAGTAAATCATCATCATACTTTCTTCCTAACTGCTCCTCTCTTTCTATTTGTTTGTTTTTCCAGAACTGGAGATTGGGCTAGGGAGTGCTGAGCTATACCCTCAGCCTTTTTATTTATTTATATTCTGTTTTGAGGTGGGATCTAAGCTGCGCAGGCAGGCCTCCCACTGGCAATCCTCCTACCTCAGCCTCCTGAGTAGCCGTGATTATAGACATGTACCACCACACCTAGCCTAATACTTCTAACAATAATTCCAACTTCTAAATCTCAAGGGTTATTTTACAGGCTGTAATAAAATTCATTTTAAAAGCTACTTTTTATTAATACATGTCTTCAATACATAATGAATACACTCACCATGGGTGGTTAGTACACGTAACTACGTGGGTAGTTAGTACGCACTGCACCTTGATCCTTTTTATTTCCCCTTCTACTCCCTTTTCTACCCTCTCCCTCCATTCCTGGACCCCATTCCCAACTGCAAAAGGTCTACTCCTTGTTTCCTATCATCTGTCTTTTATTTTGCTCTCTCTTGAAATTCTTAAAACACAATTAACTTAAATTTTCTAAGAAATCAATCCTATAAACTATTCTGTGTGAATATACTTCATAGGAGTGGGCTGTACAACACGAATAGCAGAAAACAATTAGGCAAAATAATTCCAAAGAGATACAGGAAATGGAGCCTGAGCAGTTGACCCACATTAATTCCATCCCTAGACAAATTTAAGTCATTCATCCTATTTGATTTACTTCCATTTTCTCCATCTGCCCTTCTTTTACTCTCACATTAAGATTATCAAACATTTTATTGAAGTTCATGACTTATTAAGATTGTAATAAACTACTGTAAACCAGAAGTAGAGTACACCAGCAATTGCAACAATACTTTTCTTAGCAAACACCACTGTGCAAGCAACCAAAACCAAGAACACGCATTCCGCCACATGTGAAAAAGCTCCTAGAGTTAAATAAATTTCTGAAATAGTGAATTAAACAAAGAACACATTTTGGATAATTCACCTATTGAACTGATCCTAAAATTGCATAGTAGCTATTCTCCAAAGATCAGTTCTCCTACTCCTCTCAACAAATCAAGCCTGGTACCCACGCTCTTGTGTAGTCTGCTCATGCAATGCACGAATCTGTGCATCCCAAATGAATGAGCCGGAAGTGTCAGCACTGTGATGTCCCAAGCAGAGTCATTAAGCACATTCTCTCTAGGGCTTCTTGGAGGGCTCACTCAGCGAGGAGCCAGCACCACGTAAGAATTCTGACTACCTGAGGCTACTGTGCTGTGAGGAAGTACAACCTGGCCAAACAGGCCATGTGGATGTAACCTCCTCCCGTTCTAGTTAAACTAGTCTGAGTGCCAGGTGTGCAAGTGAGAAAGCACCTTAGACACAACAGCCTCTCAAATGCCACATGCTAAAGAACCAAGGACTCCAACCCACAGCCAGGACCCAGTCAAGCTGCCCAAGACAGGTCTATCTAAGCCACCCCCACTATACCCTGCTGTAATTCCGTTATCTGCTTTATGCTATTAGGTTCCAAGGTGGTTTGTGACACAGCAAAATATAGCCACAACAAATGGTAAAATAATGCAGCAGCCACATACAATAGGACAGCCTCGTCTTTTGATGCTGATTTAATTACTGTAAACAAATGCAGATCTGAAGTTATGGCTTTTTAGGAATTCTAATAAACCACTGAAATTTTAAAGGAAAAAAAATAGAAGTTCCCCTTTAGAATAACAAATCTTTAGAAATAACTATTTCCATAAGGGCTGGGGATACAGCTCAGTGGAATGAGCACCCGCCTGGCAAGCACAAGGTCCTCAGTTCGATCCCCAGTACCGCAAAATAAAACACAAAAACAAAACAACAACAACAAAAAGAAATAACTACTTCCACATCTGCTCTGAGTTGACAGTGTTATGGCTCTTTGCGAGGGTGGATCCCCAGAATAAATGTGCTAAAGTAATAAACAGTTTTATTAAACACTTGATCAAGCTCCCTTTGGCTGAAGCTGATTGAAATTTTTTAAATGAAGACATGTTTACAGATGTTCTAAGACTTTAATATTTTGATTATGTGAGAAACAGGGATGAGGGAAAGGAGACAAAGAAAAAGCTTTAACAAAGAAAAAGAAAAAGCTCAATGGTGTCAAATTTCAAGCAATTTGATGCTAATAACATTATGAAGATGTCATAATCTAAATAATTTTCAAAAATCTCTTAAACTGGGCCTGGTGGCACAGGCTTTCATCTCAATATTCTGGAGGCTGAGGCAGGAGAATCACTTTGAGTTCAAGTTCAGCGTGGGCTACATAGCAAATTCAAAAGCAGACTAACACTGCAAAACAAGACTCTCAAAAAAAAAGTTAATAACTTAAATGACAAAGGACCTTTTTACTAAATCTTATTTATCCTTTCAGGAAGGTTCTTGCATTTATCTCTTTTTATCCCCACCTCAACCATCATTTTTCAAGGCTTTTCCTGACATTCTCTAAATTGTCACAGTTATATCCTATCTGTCCCATTGTATCCAATCTCTAACTTTTAAAAACTTTGAAGCATTTAATCTAATCCAAAACCATATGATCACTAAATTCATCTGTACACACTAAACAATGAATAAAGTCAAACCCCTCTCCAAACTGTCCTATAGTTCATCATTCCCATTTTTCACAAATCTGCCAACCACCATCCCCCTACCATGTTCCAATCAGTCTAATCAACTTAATCTATGTTTGAATCCTGAATTCCTTAACAGGAAGCTCCCCTTAACAAGAGATCCCCTTCCTCCTCATTCCCCTTAAGAGGAGACTCATCCCTTCTCGTCTTTGATTATTCAAATTATTTTAAACTTTTCTGGGTCAAATCACCCTAAGTCATATTTTTCTTCTTTGATTAAGATCATATTCCTAGAACTTAATCATATACCATTCAGAGTCTTAAAATCTTTCCTGATAGGCAGGGTAAGAGTAAATCAGTTCATGTATACACATATATGTACAAACATAAATACAATGAACATATTACTTTTTATTTTAAAGAGAATAAAAAATAATTTTAAAAATTAGAAACAATACAGAATTTCACGAAATAAGAGGACAGTAATTCAATAATGGTAGTTATATTGCATATTTTTGTCTTCAAATTAGTTGTTCACATTACCAGATATAAGCCTGCAAAATTGGTCAAAAAGTTTTTTAAAGAAAAAAAAAAATTTAAGCATTAACTGTTCCTTCCAATAGACCAGCAGAAATCAGCACTACAGTTATCCCAGCTGTCCTGTGTATATACACATATATTTTTTCCCCTTCCTTGTTTCTTTTCTCCTTTCCCTCATCCCAGTTGTTCCTTCCCTTTGAGCAGTTTCTTTCCCCTTCACAGTATCTATTGGACCTTTTGGATTTTATAAACTTTCATGTACCGTGAACATATACTGCATCATTATTCAACATTTAATTTTTGGTTTGTTTTTGACACAAGATCTATGTAATTCAGAATAGCCTTGAACTCACGGAGATCATCCTGCTTTAGCCTCCTGAGTGCTGGGATTACAGTTGTGGCACATGACACCTTGCTCAACATTTACTTTAAACATGTCATATTTAAAGTAAACTAAGGAAACATATCTCTTACTTTTCCGCCCATGATCAGTAACGTATCTATACATACAGAAGACCATCATGAACTTGCCTATATTTATCAGGCAATACATGATAATGAAATTTGTTTTCTATGTACAAAAGAGCTCACATTCTATAAGGAAAAGCGGTATGTAACAACTTGGTATAATAAAACATGGCCGGTCCCACAGTAAATTTCCACCAAACAGCAGTGTTCAGTTTGGTAAAACACTGTAAAAAACTACAAAACTTGTGATCCTGAGCCAGGTGCAGTGGTGCCTGCCAGTAATGCCAATATTCAGGAGGCTGATGCAGGAGTTTGAGGACAGCCTGGGCTACGTAGTGAGTTCAAGGTCACCCTCAACTACCTGGCAAGACCCTGCCTCAAAAAACAAACAATTGTGATCGTGTATTCATTGCTCTATGAGAATCATCATGTAAACATGTACACATGTAAACTTTGTACACGTTGCCCTTCAGCTGAAATACTGCTCCCTAATGTATGTATTTACTGCATTTCCACTTTTTCCAGGCCAACACAGGCCACAGTCCACTGTCACTCATTCAACAAACACTTCCTGAAGACCTACTACACACCAGGGAAAGAGTAAAAAGAAGCAAAGGTCCCTGTCCCCGTGGAACTTACATTTAACACTGTCTCAGAATTAACCTCTTTCTCCTTTATTCTTACTCCATCTTGCCTGAATCTCCCCTACAAAACTTATCATAAACATTGAGCAACTAATGTTCTTAAACTGTCATCCTTGCTAAGTACAAGAGGATGTGATCGATGCAGACAGCACCTATGATCTGTGCACGGCCAGCTATCCAGTTTGCGCAGCATCTTTACAAACACCTTGTTCTGTATGTTACGGTCTGTACAGTAGTAAAGCAATAACTATTTCAGTAATTTGATTATGCCAACTAAAGCTGCAGCAAGTTTTGGCAAATACATATTTCTTCTATAATCCTAATTCAAGAGCATAATCCATTTATAACAGAAAGAAACAGCAGGCGCCAAAAACTGAAGGCTAACAAAGGGGGCAGGGCTCACCACATTTGAATCACACCGACACTCACATATGCTGGGATTTCGGAGCTATTTGGTGAGGCAGGTTCCACCCATGCTCCAACTGGTACAACAGCCTGGTTCCTCTCCGCCAGCACTGCCAACACGTCCTTGCTCTTCATGGGGTTTAATGCCAGGGGCAAATTTGCCACACTGCGGTGCTTCTTGAGGGGGCACCTACGTCCTGGCATCTGTGACTCCTGGTTAGGGGAAAGAAAAACCTTAAAATCTTTAAATGACTTAATTAAAAGCTCAAACTTCCTAAGACGTGAAGCCACAAGCTTGTGAAGAGAAGCCTCAGAGGAGGCAGAAGCCTGGTGAACAGAAAAACGGGGATTCCGGAGAAAAAGGGAAGCAGGAAAAAATAAGACGGAAGGAAAGGTTTTAAATGCCAGCGAAGATTGTGCCCAGCGCTAGAAAGTACCAGACTGAGCTGGGTCGGAGACAAAGAGTTCAAATACGTACTGTTATCGGGACCCAGTAAGAGGAAACGCGCGGGGAGCTCCGGACCAGCTAAAAGCCTGCTTCTGAGGCCCCAGGAGCGTATTCCTGCTAAAGGGGTACTGGCTAGGTATCGGGAGCAGCACTCCACGAGATCACACTGGGGTACTAAAGAAACTATCTCAAACTAACCGCCTCTCTCAGGCGCCACAGGCTACCCCACCCCTCCGTCGCCTTGTGCCCGCCTCTTCCGGGCTTTCCTCACGTCCAGTGGGCTGGAAGGCGTGAGGGGCGGAATTTCCGGCGCCGATCACCCGTCATTTCCGCTTCCTGATGGGGCGGGAACTGGTGGGTTTGGGGGTTGCTAGGTGATGTGCTGGCGCGGGCGTTGCCAGCGAAACGCTACGGGAGCTACAGTAGGGGTGAGGCAGTGGTAAATACTCCAAGCAAAAGATTCGTTGGTCCGATAATCTGACCGACTGGGTGGGCCAGTAATGTCACTTTGAGGAACGTCCGATCAAATGATAGAAAAAAGGGTCCACGGGGCTTCACCGAGGAACAGATTAACCCAACAGTAAATCATACTTTTATACCGCTCATTACGTTTACAACGCGGTTTCGGCTGTAGCCTTCTATTTTAACACTGTAGCTTCATAAAGAATCTCTTTGGTCCAAACCGTTGTCTAGAGACGCCGTATTATTCCTGTGGCGTAGCCATTCATCGGCCTTATTGCAAGAGTTCTATATACCAGGACTCTCCTAGGCACCGGAGATAAATAGCAGTGAACAAAACATGCAATACCCCTTGCTTGGGGAATTTGCAATATAGCCAAAGGACTAACCAAATAAACACATGAGTAAGTAAATGTGTCTGATCCTAATGAGTGTTATGGAGTAAAAACAGAAAGGACTGGGAAGACGTGTGCGTGGAGGGAGATGTTAGGATATCCAGAGAAGGCTTCATTAAGGTACATTGAAGCAATGCCTTAAATGAGATAGTGGAACAAGAAACTGTCATCTTCAAGGGAGCGTTTTTATAAGGGTGTTTCAGGTAGAGAAAGCAAGCACAAGTGCCCCGAGTTGTACTTGGGGCATTGCCTGCGTCAGAAACAGCACGGAAGCTAGTACGGTACAAGTGGAGGAGAGTAAAGGGGAAACGCTGAGATAGGAGGTCAAAATGTCAGTTATGGACGGTCATACAGAGTATGGTAAGCCATCAGGATGTGCTCAGATGGGGAGATACTGGAGGGCTTTGAGCAGAGGAAATTCATAATGTGACTTTAAAAAAATTCTGGATGCTGTCTTGAGAATAGACAGAAGGGGTTGGAGTATGAACAAAACCAATTAAGAAGCCTAGTGTGGTGACACACACCTGTAATCCCAGCACTAGGGAGGGTGCGGCTGAAGGATTGAGTTTGAGGCCTGCCTGGGCTATGCGATGAGTTCAAGGCCAGCCTGAATTAAATAGCCAGACCCTGTCGCAATAAATAAGTAAGTAAATAAATAACCAATTAGGAGGCTAGTGGAACACTTGATAGGCGATTATGACATCTTGGATCGGAGAAGTAGTAATGGAGATGGTCCTCTTCCTATTTGCAAAATGAGCAAGTTTATATTAAAGGGACACACAGTAAGGAGTATTGGACAAACACCAAACAAAACAAAAATTGAAAGATAAAATAAGTAAAATTCATTAAAAGGGTTGTATAAAATTCCTATCTCCAGTTCCTTCTTAAGTCTACTTCATCAGGCTTTTGCTCTCATGGGGAATTGGAAAATATACCATAACCCACCTTTATTTGTTTTGATAACTCCTTCCCCTCTCCTCTCTCTACCCTCCTTCCATCTCTTGGTCCTCTTCCTATTTGCAAAATAAGTGAGTTTATTTTAAGGGGACCCACAGAAATGAGTACTGGAAAGGAGAGGCAGAGTCATGGGAGAGTTCTTCAAGATCACAGCTAGCCAAGCACAGTGACGTACATCCATAATGCCAACTACTTGGGAGCGCAAAGCAGGAAGATCGCAGTTGGAGGCCAATCTGAAGAGTTTAGGGACGTTTTGTCTCAAAATGAAAAATAAAAAGAGCTGGAGATGTAGCTCAGATAGGAAGCTCGTGAGTTCTATCACCAGTACTCAGAAAAAGGAAGAAAATAGAAGAAGAAAAGGAAAGAAAGATCACAGTGCATGTTTTTGTTGATAAGACTTATCCAGCAGTGAGGAGAAAGCTGATGATGCAAGACAGAGAGGAGAATTTGGGGATCCAAGTCCTTAAGTGGATGAGAGGGAATGAGATCTAGTGAACAAGTGGAGGCACTAGCTTTTTTTCTTTTTTGGCACTAGCTTTAAATGGTTAACAAGGATAATTAATTATGACAGTAGCCCAGGAGTTAGGATGTGTGCTGAGAACTGAGTAATGTAGGGTTAGAGTTTAGAGCTTAGGGAAGTCTCTTCTGATTTCCTTGTTTTCCTTGTAATGGCCTCTAATGCTCTCTGCCTCCTAAAGTTCCGTCTTTCTGTACTCCCTTCCCACACCGCACCTGGGTTGGTCTGTGTAACACTACACTGTTACAGTGATGGTGCGTCATTTCAGAGGTTACATTATAAAGACATTGTGTCCTCTTCACCATCTTCATTTGCCTTTACTCTCATTCTCATTCTGAGGTCACTTACTCTAGAGGAAGCCATACATGACATGAGCAGTTCTATAATGAGGCCCACTTGGCAGTGACCTGAAGCTTCCAGCCAACAGCCCTATGCATGAACTTCGAAGGAGTCATCCATCCCTAATCCAGTCTTCAGAGACTGTACTCTTGCTCAACAACAATTGCCACCTCACAGAAGACTGAACCAGCCAGGCATAGTTGTATATGCCTACAATCCCAGCTACTTAGGAGGATGAGGCAGGAGGATCACAAGTTCAATGCCAGCATGGGCAATTTAGCAACATTCTATTTCAAATTTTTTAAAAAGGTTGGAAATGTAGCTCAATGATGGAACATTTGCCTAGCATGCACCAAACCCTAGATTGAACCCCCACTACCACAAAGAACAAACACTCTCAGCAAGGCACCCCCCAGAAACTGTATGAAATGTTTGTTTGTGGTATCACCATGTAGTACAGGGTATCTCTATGTGGTTCACTGTGTAGCTCATGCTGGCTTCAAACTCACTGTGATCCTCCCTGCCTCAACCTCCCAAGTGCTAGGATTATAGGTGTGTGCACCACACCTGTTTCAACCATAGTTAAAATTGGATTTTCTATCTACTTCATGTCTATATGCAATTAAAGAAAAATATTCAGCCATGTTAGCTGTTCTCACTTTAAATTTATAGCCATCAACCTTACACAGATCTTTGGTGTCATCTGGAAACTATGTATGTCTTTAAGTTACACTTCCTTTTTTTCTGGAAACTGTTTAATACTTTCTACTTAATAAAATAGAAGAAAAGACATTTAAGTCTTAGGTTTACTTGGCTTGCAGTTTTTATATGCTATTTTATTAAGTTCATTTAGCTCACAATTTAGGAGGATGAAGATCTAAACAGTTTGGTGCCGGCTCTGGGAAGGGACCCCTGGCTGCATCGCACCATGGCAGGAACATGTGTGGAATGAATCCCATGGTGAGAGAGGAAGCCAGAGAACAGGGAGGACCAGGTTCCCTTTTTCATAGCACATAGTGTGCTTACAAATAACCTGTATCTCTTCCAAGGGCAATGCTCCCAGTGGGCTGATCATCTCCCATTAGGCTAGACCTTTAAAAACGCCACCACCTCTTAACATTACCACCATCCAAGCTTCCAACACATGAACTCTTCAGAGACAAACTATAGCCAAAGCTTAACAGTAGATAAGGATGTCAAGGAAGACAGATGGGAGGTCGAGGACAGGGAAAAGTTGGTAGGGTCAAGAGATGTTAGGTTCCAGTGGAAGTATATTTGTTAGAGTAAGATAGTAGAAACAATGTGCGTGTAACATACAAGGTTGATCTGGGATTGGGATACTTGAAACCTCAGAGTACGGAGGTGTTGTGGTTATAAATCTATGGTAGGGCCAACATTGGGTGCTGAAGTAGGTGACAGAACAAGACCACTGGAGACAAGGCCATGGAAACGAAGAATGAGAGCATTCTTAGCCAGCATTAGCCAGAAAGATATTAAAATCACCACCACCACCCCCCAAAAAATCACAAGAGTAGTGTTGTAAACTCTAATGTGTGAGGAATTTTATGAAAAGACCTAGAGATTGGCAGATGAGTACAACTTGGAAAGCAGCAAATGGTATAGGCTGGTGACATTAGATTCAAAGTTTCAGGCGAGGTTAAGGAAAGGGGGAGAAATGATGTAGAAACAGCACTGAGCAACTGAATAGCTAAATGGAAACTCACAGGGGTAGGGAACAGAAAACCACTCGAGAGCCGGGGGAGGTTGAATCGTGTACCTACATGCACATACATAAACGCACAGCACGTAACTTCAAAAAAGTGTATTAGGTAGCTTCTTCCTCTCTCCAACTTACTACCTCAAGGTCTATACCTCCCTCTACCAGCTGAGCCAGTGGTGTTATAATGGATATTCTCTGTAGGTGCAAAGAATTCACATCTGAGGCTTCAGCAAGGCTATAGCCAGGGTTGGTTTCTCAGCGAGGGAAATACTTAGAAATATCTATCTTCTTCAGAATCTGAAAAGAATGAATATTGCTGGCACCAGAGCATGGAGGCGCTGCTTCTAAACATTCATCAGAGTTGGATAATCCTTTTTCTGTGGCTGGGGGATCCCTTGTCATGTCTGCACAGAGGCCCAAGTCATTGGTCATTAGCAGCAGTCTGCCCCACATTGAACTGATTGTGGAGCACCAGGGAGCAGGGAGAAATTTGCTGTTCTATTCTATTCTATTTGTGGCTGGCTTATTGACACCTCGAACTCACAGTGATCCTCCTGCCTCCGCCTCCCAAATGCTGGGGTTACAGGCATATGCCACCACACTTGGCTCACCTATAATAAATTAGAAAACGTTGTCACATATCCATCAGTCCTAAGAACCTGTCCTAAGGAGAACCTCTATAGAAATGAGGAAGCTGCATGTTCCCTCTCTCTAGCAGCAGGGGGCTGTACACTGGGAACTGAACCTCAGACCACTACTGTATATCACTTTTACCCTCTCCCCAAGTTTGGGTTTTGTTTTGTTTTTGGCGCTGGGAGTCAAACTTGGGGTGTTGCACTTGCCAGGCAGGCATGGTGCGCGCTAAGCTATATCCCTGGGCCATCCTGTCCCCAAGTTTGGGGAGGATTTTTGAGAGCTAAGTAGGTCTTGCAGTCATTTCCTAAGAGAAGACCATAGGACTGTCCTCCTTTGTTCTTCCTCCTCATCATCTGTCTTCAGAATAAGCTTTCTAACTAGAGTAACTAGAGAAGTTCTTCTACTTACCTATGCAGACCAGATGTTTGCAGTAGCATTTTGCTGTAAATGGCACCTAGAGCGGACTGTTCCAGTCTAATTCAGGTTTTCTTGACAGCATCTGCTGTAGGATTTTTGCAAAAGAGTCTCTAATTTTATCATGAACAAAGAAGTGTTTTTCTCCTTCTTTAGTGTATGATTAAAAAAAATTATCATGGGGATCTCACGGTCTGTCCGTATTAGCCAAATATTCATTAGGGTAAGCAAGAAATGTGCAGCCCAGATCCTCCTGCAAGGAAGGACTTGTCCTACCTTTTGGGAGTGTCACAGTCCCTTCATCTGTCAGCTACTTAAGGGACACCCTCAATGTCACTGCTGCCTCACCTGCCCTCTGAGGAAGTAGCCACCATCGAGTGACTGGTGCATATGGGGATGTAGAAACTTGTGCATCTGACCTAACTCAGAACAGCTCTTACCTGTCATCATTTCAGTCTCAGACTCCCTGAGGGTGCGGCTGCCAGGGTCTACCTCTAACCCCTCCCCACTCCTGCTTCCTTCTCTCCTTTCCTTAGCTCTCAATCCCCAAAACAGTCTCTTATAAACATCCTGAACATGAAATTCTGCCTTAAAGTCATTTGCTTCAAGAATCCAACTACACCACCATCTGGTGGCTCAATGACTGAGGAACCAACAGCATTTAAGCCATAAAATCTCCAGGGTTCCAACCTACAGATTCCTCATTAACATTCTTTTCTTTTCCACTAAAGAGACCTGCAACATTTCAAGGAGCTTGTCTAACCAATGTTAAATCCCTCTTCATATTCCCTATTGACCCTAGGGAGCGTCTGGATTAAATGAGCTCTCAAGACTACCCCATCACTTGACTTTTTAAATATATGGGCCAATACTACTATGTATTATAATGTCAGTTTCTATTTGTTTTTCTATTATTTGTAATACAGAGAGAGCCCTGAGATGAGCAAAATAGAGTCAACTGGTAAATGGAAGGAAATGGGACCACAGGGTCAGAACTACCTACAAGGACTGCTTCCAGGAGCTGCTTCAGTGTTTGGGTTCTCCAATTCCAAATCCAAGTCTTATCATCTGTGCAATATGCTTCCCCTCTGCTGGGAATGTCACTCAGTTACCCGTTATTTGTTGACCAAGGTAGCATAAACTACCATAAAGCTAGTTTTAATAAAAATGATTTTATCTAGACTTGTCAATAATATTATTCATTATAATTTTGCCTTTTAAAAAAAGTACTCAAAATATAAAAAATGTAATCATTAAAGATACTTAGTCAGGTGTGTGGGGGTGGGGGTGCATGCCTACCTATAATCCCAGCAGAGAGGATTACCACATGTTCAAGGCCAGCCTGAGCTACATACATGAGTTCAAGGCCAGGCTGAACTACATAGCAAGACCCTCTCAAAAAAAAAAATAAATAAATAATTCTTAGACTTGTTACAGGCTCTAAAAGCAATATCTGAAAAGGAATTTTTAAAAAAAAATGTTTTACAAAACAGGTAGCAAGTGCCTCTAGAAAACAATTTGGAGAAATGCAAACCATTTATATGTGTGTGTTCAGCTAGACTGTTAGAATTATCCAATATTAGCAGTCACATTTTCTACATTCCAAATCTCCATAGATAGCATATCAAAGACCGACTTTGAAGACAAACTTGGACTTATACTCTTGGCTTTACTGTTTGTGGCAAAGTCACATTGTCTGAGTCTGTGTATAGATCTGTACTATATGGTGAATACTTGATCCTTAAGAGGTTTTCTACGGGGGGAGTAAGAATTAAGATACATAAGGTTTTTCAGCTTTGCCTTACTGGAATAAAACACTTAACACCCACAATTTAAAGAGGGAGGGGCTTACTTTGGCTCACAGTTTCAGAGGTTTAAATCCTAAATGGGTAGCGCTAAGGCATGAACACCACGGCAGAGCAAAGCTGCTCACTTCATGGTGGCTGGTAGCAAGAGAGCCAGAGGGAAAGATACTATACTCTCCTGAGCTGCAGCCCCAGTCACCCACCTCCGACGCCCAGACCAGCACAGCACATGCAGCTAATTCTCAACAATGGGTAAGTCCACTAATGAGTGTGGCAGTCCATGTTCCAATCACTTTCTGAAAGCCCAATCTCTGAGTACCTGAGATGAGGGGGTGCATTTTAGATCTAAACCATAACAATATGTAAAATGCAGAACATATTCACTTAGTAAGGTTATTCTTAGGAAGCAAGATATAAGTCAATATAGGACTCTTTGGGCTGGTGATGTATCTCAGTAGTTAAGAACTTGCCTAGTATATGTGAAGCCCTGATTTAATCCCCAGAGCTGTGAGAAAAAGAAGGAAGGAAGAAAAGAAGGAAGGAAGGAAGGAAGGAGGAAACAGAGAGAGAGAAGACAGAGTGGGGAGAAGGAAGGAAGGAAAGAAACAGGGAAAGTTAGTAGACTGGCAGGAAAAATTAAAGGTGCTCAGTGAGGCTGGCAAATAAGAGTGAAATCCCTGCTAGAGAGAGAATCTAAGGGAAGAGAGCTGATAAGAAGGTGCGGCTCACTTCATGCTAAGGCTCAATTCCCTCCTCCCTCCACCTCCAGTTAAACACAAAAAGAAAGTGGAAGGGGGGCTATATTATTTTTTAAAAACTCAATATACAAAATATATACTAACACTTAGACACCCTCGCACCTATATATATATAAGTACTTACATATTTTGTTACTTTTCTCACCGTGTTAATACTACACTGAAATGCACATGCGTCCTTTATACGCACTCGGCCTTGGTTGTGGCTCTGCTGTAAATCTCAAAATAAGCACCTGGACAGCACAAAGGGACCACAGAAGCACTTACCCAAGCACGTATACATAGCAAATGGAAGGGGGCAGTGGCCAAATCAGGGGTCTTGGGCCTAAAATAGCCAATGAAGTTGTAACAACTCTCAAGGGACTCCCCTTTCTCAGCAAGTAATAAAAGGGGCTGAGAGCAAAGACTCCCTGAGTCCCAGCTCCAAACTCCCACCTTACTCCAGTAGGGCGGTAGCGAGCTCCTTATTTCTCTCCCTTTTCCCAGTAAAGTGATTTGTCTCCCCATTTCCCTTCCCTTTCCAGTGAAGTGATTTTCCTTCTCCTTCTAAATGCATATCTCTAATTCTTTTCTTGATATAGGCTTTTTTTCCTTACAATCCTCAATAAAAACCTATCCTCTGAAGATGTACCAGAAGAAGGGAAGGGAAAGAGGGAGGGGAGAAAAAGAACTTCTTTTCCTATGAAAGCCTGCTCTTCTTTGAGCTTACTATCACCTCGATAAAATTTGCTTGCTTGTTTTGTAAAAAGGAGTTCTCAGCAGCAGTGGTGGAGGTGAAGGGAAGAAGGAAGAGGAGGAGGAGGACGAGAAGAAATTAACCTTGTCTTCTCCCATTTCTCCTAGTAATGTCCCTGGGCTGATGGCCCAGCCTGGGCTAGTATTCCATTCTCTTAATTAATCCAGAGCTGTGCATGTGACTGAAGCCTAGGCTAATCATAGTCCTTCACCAAGATACTAATTTAAACTAGCTCCATCAAGGCCCTTTCTCTCCTCCCTGGATAACAAATTACACTGCCTCATTTCTTAACCACTAGCTATATGTGGTTATTCAAATTTAAATTAAATAAAATTAAATGAAATTTATCATTTATGTTCTCAGTCCCACTAGCCACATGGGGCTAACAGCTATCAAATGTGACAGCATAGATTTGGAATGTTTCCATGGTCTCATGAATTACATTAGACAGTCCTGATGCTGTAGACTGTCTAACAACCATGGCCTCATCACAAAAGGCTAAGAAAGTCTGGAAGATGAAGCTGACACAAAGAGCAATAAAAGAGTTATAGACCATGCTGGCACCTTAGTAAGTAATTTCCAATTATTCCTTCTCCAAACTTTTGTGTTTTTTAGCAGTTATGATGGACATACTGGGTCAATTTGAGAGGTTTAGAAGGTTAACTAAGTGACTCATCAGAGGGCCAGAGTCTTTACATTTTAAACATCCTGAGCCCCTGCAAGAGGAAGGCAGCGAGATGCTGGGGGCGGATACAATATAAGGGAGTAAAAGGGGCTTCGTCTCCCTCCTCCTTTTTGCTCTTGCTGTTTTTGCTGTCTTCTGCTGCCTTGACCTATTGCCTCTGTGCCATGTGCCACCCTGCCTTGGAGCCAGCTGTTTATGGACTGAAGCCTCCACAAACTGTTAGCTAAATAAATCTTTCCTTCCTTAATTTTTGGTATTGGGTGTTTTGTTTCAGCAACAACAACAACAAAAAGTAACTAAGACATTAACCTTCTTTATTTTTATTTGTATTAGTGCATCTTTGCAGGACACAATGATTACATTCATTGTGGGAAGTTGGTACATGTACATAACACAGCTTAATTCCTTTCTTATCCCCTTTTCCTCCCCTCCCTCAAAACTTCACCCTCCTCCAATTTTTTTTTACACTGTACAAAAAATCCCTCCTCTTTCATGCAGTACAATTGAACTTCCCTCACTTGCCCACAAAGGATTTTGCCAGGTCACATTCCTTAACTTCTTGGGCAGCAAACCAGACACAGAATCATAGAGGCATGACTCCAGCCAGGATCTGTAAAACAGATAAAGTCAAATCCTGTAAGCACTGAAATTTCGGGCTGGGCATCATGGTGCATGCACCCTGTAGTCCCGGCATGCCAAAGGCTGAGGCAGTCTGAGGCCAGCCGAGGCAAAAGTGTGAGTCTGGGGCCACTGTTAAACTTGAAGCAAAAAAAGAAAAGAGAAAAGAAAGAAAATGTGGGTCTGTCTTCAAGATCATCTCCCCTACCAACTTAGCTGGGGCATTCCTTTTATAAAATCTTGTTTTTAACCTACATTGTCTCCCTTGTATCACAAATTCAGCCTCTGAGTGTTCCTGGTGTCACCATTGGGGATCCCATCATTCTCTTGCTGATTAAGCTTCATTTGCTAAGGTGGATTGGCTGCCTTTCCTCTTTTCTCTTGCATTTTGCTACCTTTTCCTCACCTACTAATTTACTTCTGAGCCTGGCTAAGGCAACTTCTTTCAGGAGCATAATATGAGCACTAGCCAGGCAGCATAGGCTAAGTCTAGATTTGGCCAATTTACAAAATGTGTGACTTCCAGCAGATCACTTATGCTCTCTGAATTTCATGTTCCTTTTTAAAATGAAGGGGAAAAAATCCTGCTACAGACTCAACAGGTTAAATAAAATAATATTGTAAAAAATAACTTATAAAAGGCAATACAAATGTACTACTAATACTTGCTTACAGAATTAGGTGCAACTTTCCTAACTATACTGAAGCTCTTAGACAGGGGCAACACTGACAATCACTTTTGCAGCCTGCAGGGATTGAACCCAGCACCTCGTGCATGCTAAGCATGCACTCTACCTCTGAGCTATAGCCCCAGACCAGCAATTGCTTCTGAGGATGTTGCCTTCTCCCACTCTTACATCCCATCATTCTTAATGTCTGGAACACAGAGTGCTCTCCACACAGTAGGCAGTTATTGGATGTAGGCCAGCTCATTTCCATTCCTGTGACTCCCTCTTTGGGAGGTGGGTGAGAAAGGTGATGAGCGCGCATCCTTCCCTGGGACATGGTGGGTGTTTGGATGCCATCTGAGGAACTAGGAGAAGGGAAACAATGGACCCTTTCAGAACTGGGGCGTCATCTGTGGCTTCCCTGTGATGTTGCAACATGTTTGTGTTGGCCGCTGGTGTTCTGCATGAACGAAACTCCAGAGATGCTCTCTAAAATGTCCTTGTAGCATCTTAAATAGGTCAGGAAAAGCTGGATCTTTCTAGCCATTAAGGCCAACTAATCTGTTCTCTCTTCCTCTGGAGAAATGCTGAATAGGGCACGTTTAGCAATCATGGACTTTTGCCTAAGTTCCTCTCAGTTTCTGAGGGGGTTGGGAATTCTATTCAGAAATCAAATATTTATTTATCCTTGGAATAAAATGCTTTGATATTTCTTCTTTTTCCAGTTTGGAAATGGGAGCACCTCTCTGCCTCCTAAAAATTCAACCAGAACCCCATGAACACCTGGGATCATAGATTTCTCCCAAGAAGTCCCACACTGTTTAAAGATAAATGTCTCCACGGAAGCTTTCCCTCTGAGTGACTCTTCATGTTTACTGAAATCTCCAGGCAACAGAAGCGGTGTTCAGGGTGAAGGCCTGGGAAGGATAGGAGGAACATTTTGACCCTACTCCACTTTCAGTTTGATCTTTCTCAGAAGCAGTTCAGAGTAGGGCCGCCTAGGAAGACTTTAGAAAGAAAAACAAAAGAAAAATGACCTCAGGGAAGACCATTCCTCACAGTCCTAGTCCACAAAAAGCCCATTTTGTTCCAAAGTGAGCTAGCTAATCTGCCTCTCGTTAGAGGCTGCTGGAGGAGTTGGGCCCTGCCTCCTCGAAACACAAAGCCTCACACAAATTCCTTGTTTCCCAGGCAATGCTCCCCACAGCTCAACAAATCCTCTGGCTGGTGTTTGCCTCCTGAGCTCTCTCTCTGTTAGGACAAATTGAACTAAGGGCAGGGACAACTTCAGCACCATTTGAATGAAAGCTTACAGAACAAAAACAAAAACACCTTCAGCAATAGTAGGGGGCACCAGAAGCAGCACACTGCGCTTCCTTACATCCCGAGCTTTGGTGCTGCGGCAAAATGCTGCAGGAGGACTGAGGCTCAGGCACATAGCAGGAGGGCTTCCTACACAGGATGAGTTAGTGGGAAGTAGTCAAAAGGCCAAGTTTGTTAGTGAACCTGGGCGAACCTAGATTCTTTGAATTAACCTGCCGCTTAGTTACGTGCAACCTTAGGACAGTGATAGTAAACCTTTTAGAGACTGAGTGTCCAAAGTACAACCCAAAACTCATTTATTTCTCACAACACTGCAATTGAACATGAATATTGAGGTTTTAGTTTAGAAAAAACAGCTCACACCTTGGCTTATGTGCAGACAGGGAGGGCTGTGCTTGCCTGATGAGGCATGCATGAGATAGGTTCGCCACGGCTGCCTTAGGAGATTGCTAAACTTTTCAAAGTTTAGGTTTTCTTGTTTGTAAAATTGTTACAGTTGATACATTGTGTCAACTTGGGGAGTCTATAGAGGTTTGGCTAAGTAACTCAGCAGTTGTAAATCTTGGGGTAAAGAGGACATGCCCTTACCCTTCTGGGATGTTGTTTATTGTGTCAATTTGGGAAGTTTAAAAGGTTAACTATGTGATTCAGCAGGAAGCCAGGGTGCTTACTTTGTATACATCCTGAGCCTGTGGAAGAGGAGTGCATGGAGACTGTGTGAGAGCTACACGCCCTCTGGGTGAGCGTAGGCTGTTTACAATGTAGGGGAGAAAAGGAGGCTGTTTGCGGCCATTCCTCCCTTTTGCTTGTGGTTTTTGCTGTGCTCTGCTGCCCTGAACAGTTTGCCTTCTGCCATGTGCCACTCTGCCTCAGAACCAGCCAAGTATGGACTGAAACCTCCACGAACTGTAAGCTAAATAAACCTTTCCTTCCTTCATTTTTGGCGCTGGGTATTTTGTCTCAACAATGAGAGAAAAGTAACCAAGACAAAAATATAATAATTTCTACCTGAAATGGGTACCAGGGGAATTAAACAGACAAACACATGTGACAGTCCTGACAGAGTCAAGTGAGGAGTAGCTCATGCATTCATTCATAGGCATCCACACACACACATGCGCGCGCGCGCGCGCACACACACACACACACACACACACACACATACACAGAGCAATTAGAGGCTGCCTCCATGTGAAGGTCAGGTTAGAAGTCTGGGATATTAACTTTCCTTAACCCTCAGAAGCAACTCTGAGCCCACAGCTGGGGCAGTGGGCAGCTTATGGTGGCATTCTAGTTTCCTTGCCTTGCAGACGGAATAACTCTGAAGCAATGTTCTCTACCATCTCTGAAAGCTCTCAGAAAGATGCAGACCTAACTGTCCACAGTGGTAATTTGCTTGCTACTTTTATGGCCTTCTTCCCTTCCATATCTCATTTCCCTGAATACTATGGATTGAACATTCACAACCCGAAAATCCCAACTCTGAAAATTTTTGAACACCAACATAATACCACAAGAGGGAAATTCCACATCTAACCTCATGTGATGGGTTACAGTCTCCATCTAAATATGTATGCACACTAATCTGTATTGGTTTTCTGTACTGAATCACAAATTACCACACATTTAGCAGTGTTAAAAGCATACATTAATTATCTACACTTTCAGGGAGTCAGGAGACCAGGCACAGTCTACATCTGCCCCCTGCTCAGTGTCACCAGACCTCACTTAAGCTGTAAGCTGTAAGGTGGTCCATTTTCCTGTCCTTGTCAGGGTCCTCTTCTAAACATACATAATGAGAGAATTCAGTTTCTGTCAGTGTAGGACTGACTATCCTATTCTCTTACTGGCTGTCAGCTCCAAAAGAGAGCCAATAATAGTTCCTTACTAAGTGACAGTACATTTCTTCAGAGTCAACAATGTTATAGGCAACTAGATTAGATAAAATATTACAGGCAGTCAGATAGGGCTCGGCCCTCAAAGGAGCCAGGGTAGAAAACGAGACACCTTGCAGCGTGGAAGAGACAGTTACCTCAGCTGTGCGCCAGACCTCAAATCGAAAGAGAAAACGAATGTGCCCACATACTTCCCAAGGATAAACATCAGGGACTGATATTCTAAATAGGTACTGATTGCCTTGAGGAAGCCAGCAGGAGCCACTAACCCAAACCCCACAGGAAAAGCCCCTGCTCTATATTCACGCTCACTTGCTATGTGACTTGCTCCCCCATTTGATCCCCATTTAATCAATTTTACCTGAGCACCTATACTCATAATCGTACTGGGTTGACCATAGTTTTGTCTCACCTTGCTATTTCCCATTTTTCACGCCTTAGATTCACCTCACGTCACGGATTTGCTCTATAAAAATCCCTAGAAAAGGCAGAGGCCTTGGCAACCCACTTGGGTCCCCTTCTGTCTCTCTCTGACAGAAGCTTTCTTTCCCCCAATGTATTCTGCTCTTAACCTCCATTGTTTCTAAAATTCATTCCTTGATTTTAGAGATAATTTACAGTCTAATTAAGGAGACAGACATGACACAAATAATAGCAGGAAATAAATGACGGAAGAAAGAGCACTAAATATAAAATCACCACTAATGTGACTGTATTAGTTAGGATCTTTCCAATCCTCTCTAGTAATATTATCCTTCTTCCCAGAGCCTGGAGGCAGAGGAGCAGGGCAAATGCTTGAGGCCACCCTTACATCTAACAGTAGAGTTTTAAAAATGGATGTGTGTGTATGTGGGTGGGTGGGTGGAGGGGGGTGCTTTATCTTTTCTTGCCTCTACTGATTTTCTCTTTTCTTCTGTAATTTCTACTTGTTTGTTTCTAAATAACTTAGGGACCTGGGTCCATTAATGATAGTGGTACAACTCTGGGCAGATTACTTATTCTCCTCCTGGAAATAAAGAAATGGGACAAGGTTCTCTTACTGCAGGGTGACTGTCCAGAAGTTCCTACAAGACCTTGACATAGTTGCCTTTACAATTTCCATCCTGCTTTTTAGTTTGTTTTTTCCAGTTCCCACAGAGGCCTGCTTATGATGGCAACTCAGTTCAGATCACTGGTTTCCTCCTTCCTCCTGTTTCAGAGGCCCACACCCCTGAGTTTCAGCTGCTGGGGTTAGGGGTGGTCCAAGGTGCAGGCCCTCTGGGAGCTCTGCATAGAGCTTGGCCTGGACTGCTATGTGCAGGGAAGAAGAGCTGGGATCCCAGAGCCCAGAGGTGGTGCCAAAGGAGGAGGAGCCTAGAGCAACTGTGCAGCACAGGGGCCAAGAGAACTAGGTTACACAGCTCAGAAGAGGACAATGCCGCCGGAAGCAGCTCTGCTGGAATGCTCTGAGGAAGTAAGGGTCGTAGTGCCACCGGTCAGACAGGAAGTTCACCCATTGTTGGAGCAGCCACATTATGCAGAGCTCAAAATTGGAGCTCAGAACCAGTGAGGAGACTGAGGGGAATAAAGAATAACAACCCCTGACCAAGAGAACCTCTTAGGCTAAGGAGATGGCCACAGTAACACAGCATCTGGTTCAAGAATAGGATCCTTCAGTACTATAAACCTAACCTAGTCAGACTTTGTCTAGTATGTAAAACAATTACATGGAGGGATGCACTCACAAAACTAAGACGGGGGTCAGAGGCAACTAGGAAGGGAAGGGTAAACTTTGGTCTCACCAAACTATAGTGATTCCTGTATGAATTTTTAAAAAAGAAAGAAGAAAAGGCAGTTTTGTTTGTTTGTTTTAAAAAGGTTCAAATCCTTGCTTGTGTAAAAAAGTTTTGAATCCTTTTTGTAATTGTAGCACTCTGGGAAGCTGAGGAAGGAAGACCACATTTCAGGCCAGCCTGGGCAATTTAGTAACTTAGTAAGACCCTGTCTCAAACAGAAGGGAGGTATGTGCAGGTCAGGGCAAAGGCCGTGGGTTCAATCCCCAGTACCAGGAAAAAGGGTTAAATGGCATCTCTGTAACAAGGAACATGCTAAACACTCTCCTGTATCAAATCCTCATCCTCCCAAAAGTTCCTCCAAGGAGGTTATTATTTTCCCCATTTTACAGATGTGAAACCAGAGGCTCCAAGAAGTTGTGAGCCTACTCCAAGATCACATGGTCACTGAGCATCTGTCCCATGGGCATCCGCGGACTAGTGGGGTCAGAGTAGAGTTAGGATGTGTAGCCCCAAGACAGGATGGCACAGCTAGGCTGTTTCACTGGTGACAGAACCCAGCATGCTAGCTTCTGGGGTATTCGCTTCATCTTTGCTCTGACGTGTTCTACACCCCTGGCTGGAGGTGGGGGGACGCGTAGCGTGGAAAGAGCTCCCTAGCATCTATGATAAGAGAGGATCTCAAGCAGGATGAGAAAAAGGGTAAAAGAAGTCAAATTCAAGCCACTTGCCAGTCTTTCTCTTTGGGGCAAAACTGGAGTTTTCCATTTCTTTGGCAATTCTCTGGGGTCCCTCACTTCCCAGCTTTTTAAAAGCTCCTTTCCCTCCTTGTTTCAGAGCTTATTGGAAGTCTGTCCTGGCACAGACCCTTCCTCTCAGGGACAAGGAGTGTGAGGTGTGGAAAGGGTAGGTGGGGACACAAGGTCCAGAGGACTGTGTGTCCCAGCCAGGGGCTTCCCTGAACCCAGATCCTCATTTGCACTGGGATTGGGGCTGAGCCCAGGCAAGCTGAGAACCGCTGGACTACTCGTGCCCCCCAGGAAGGACCTCGAGGTTATCTCCTTAGCAGATGCTCCTCCAAACTGAGATGTAGAGCTTGGAAACTGGAAAATGCAAGGTTTGAGAGAGAGGAAAGAACAA
Source organism: Dinomys branickii (assembly GCA_004027595.1). Taxonomy (NCBI): domain Eukaryota; kingdom Metazoa; phylum Chordata; class Mammalia; order Rodentia; family Dinomyidae; genus Dinomys; species Dinomys branickii. Next base: position 29,173 of record PVLD010001575.1, on the reverse strand, counting down.
GCCCAGCAATACACAGAGCTCTGTGTATTCAGAGGGAAGTTGGCAGGGTTGTGTTCGGGCAGAGAAACTCCGAGTGGTACAAAGGGACGTGCTCAGAGTGGAGAAATCATGCTAATTGGCTGCACCAGAGCTGGAGAACGCCACCCAAAATGAAGAGAGAAAGGAGAGCTCTGTCCAGAGTTTCCAGGGCCCTGAGCCTCACTCCTTTGGTCTACCTGCTTCTGATTCAGCCAGGTAGGACACCCGAAGGGTAAGAAAGGGTCTAGAGAAAGAGCCAGGGCTTTCAAGGGGGAGGGAGGGGAAAGTCAAGGGCTTGAATGCCTCCGGACGGGAGGAGGGGAGAGAGCACTGTGGCCGTGGGAAGCACCTCAGTGAATCCAGGCACGAGTGTTGAATGTATTCCTTCATTCTGCGTGCTCCCACCCGCCCGGCCCCGGGCCCCCTCCCCCAAAAGGCTGCATGACTTTGGAGCTCCCACGGCATTCAGTGCATTAGATGGAGGGCACCATGCCACTTCTTATGGGATGACTCGTTGGCGTGGGCCAGTGCAGCATTCTTTCCAAGGGATTACGATGAGGCTTGGAGGGAGGGGCAAGGGAAATCTGGCTTTTACGCTTCCCCAGACCCTCATTCTGGCTTCTCCAGTACATCATGAGCAATGAAAGAAGCTTTGGGAATAATGAACCTCCTGATTTGGGATAGTCATTCCAACTTGTGCCCAATTCACTCCATGTCATAGACACGTACCTCCTGTTAGCGCCCCCTCTCAACTCCTTAAAGAATTTATCTTAACACTCAATGTATTTATTTTTTAACACGCACGGACAATTATAGAAAGCCTAGGAATGCACAATTTAATGCAGCAAACAGACCCCATGTACCTATAATGCAAGCACTAGTATGAGTCAGATATGCAATAAAACATAAGAATCGGAGAAAGGTCACTTACCCTCATCTAGGAAGCTGTTGTTATTGGTGCAAGGTGAAAGTGGGAGAATAAAGGGAAATTTCCTGGTAGAAGGGATGTCTGCATTGAATTTTAAAGGATAAAGAACACATAGAAGTGAGAGTGGGCTTTACTGGAAGAATGGGTAAAGGTCAACAGCTTGGAATAGCATCATGTATTTAGGTACAACCCAGTCATTTATCACTACTGGACAGGAAAGTAGGAATTGAGTTAGACAGGAGCCTTGTAAAGACCTCAAAAGCCTGGAATATAATCTATAAATATGGATGGAGAGTGCAATTGAATGCTTTTTAACTTGGGAACTGGCAGGTCATATGCATATTTCAGACAGTGCACAAGTCTACAGCGAAGCACTGGAGGGGAAGCTGGACACAAAAAAGATGGGAAAGGAAGCCTGTATTCTTTTACGGTATCTGCAACAAAGTGCCACAACTGGGTAGCTGAAACAACAGAAATTCATTGCCTCACAGCTCTGGAAGCCAGAAAGTTGGAAATCAAGGTGTTAGCAGGGCCATCCATGCTTTCTTCAAAGGTATAAGGAAGGAATTTCCTAGGTCTCTTTTCTAGTTTTGCATAGTTCTCTGGCTTGTGGCAACAGAACTTTAACCCTCGGGTGGTTTTGCATGTCTATACCCAACTTGCCTGTTTTGTAAGGAAACATGCTAAAGTAGGCCCACCCTAGCCCAGTGTGATCTCAACATCAGATCTGCAATGACCAAATTGCCAAGTAACTTAATAGTCTGAGATACTGGGAGTAGGACTTCATAGTATGCATAACAAACATACCCACCACAACTTATTGCAATAACTCAGAAGAGAAATAACGTGGACCTGAGTTACAATAAAGATAGAGGGAATTAGACATATTGAGATAATATTTCAGAGGTCAAGTTAAGATCTAGTGATTGACAGGAATTTGGAGGATCCAGAGAGGTAGGTAAGGTTTCCAGGTGAAACTTTAGACAAAGAATGAGATAGGGTTGAGGAAGGTAGTGATCAGTATTGCACATGTTTAGCTTGAACTGTGTGTTACCTTTCTGTCTCTGAGACAAAATACCTGAGGGAAGTAACTCAAAGGAGGGAAGTGATTCTGGCTTAGAGTTTCAGAGATTTCAGTAAATGGCTTGTTGGCTCCATTGATTTTAGGCTGGTGACCAAACAGACACATCCTAGCAGAAGGGCATGACAGTAAAACTGTTTACCTATGGCAGCCAGGAAGCGAAGAGTGAAAAGGAGGAGTCAGAGTCAAGGTATACTTTTCAAAGTTGCGCACCAGTGACATACTATCTCCAACTGGGTCCCACTTGTAATAAACTATTAGACAATGAACTCCTCAATGGCTCAGTCAGATTAATTAATAAAGTTACTATTCTTATCATCCAATCACTTCTCTATGCCTCATCTCTGAACACTATTACATTGGGGATCAAGTTTTTAATACATGAGCTTTTCAGGGGTCATAACCAGCCAGGCTTGGTGGCAGACACCTGTAATCCCAGGACACTAAGGAGGCTGAGGCAAGAGGACTATCACAAGTCTGAGAGCAGTCTGGGGGAACCGGTACATATATAGTACACACTGTCTCTTTTTTCCAGCTAGATAATAAAACAAGAAAAATGGAGGGATATAGAAGGGAACTTTTGCTGAACTATATCTATGGTGCATATCACTTCTACTAATTCTATTGGCTAGAATTCAGTTACATGGGCATATCTCACCACAAAGGAAGCTGGGAAATGTAGTTTTTAAGATTGGCACTAGCAGAAGGATTGGACCACATGGACTTGGATTTAAAGATTTATTTTATGTCTTGAATTATGACAGCAATCACCATGCTAGCCTCAGGCAAATGAGTTTTATTTTTTTAATATTTATTTTTATTAGTATATATTTGCAGTATATAATGATTAATTCCTCTTGGAGCATTGCTGCATGTACATAACATATCTTAATTCTTTTTAGTCCCCTTCAAATAACAGTTTTTTAGTGTTGTTTTTATTATTCATATTTACATAAGTTACAGTCTCTAATGCTCTGGCCCTAGTATGGACAATTAACATTTTCTTAACCTCCTGACAATCCAATTCATGGAGCAAACAAAGAATTCTCAGAGGCCAGAATGTGGACAAATATAAATGCAGCTGTAAATTTAACAATCTTAGTTTAAAGGTTTTGCTTGCTGGCATCCTACAGCTATATCGTCCTCTAGGGACCCAATAGAAACAAGTTCCTTGCTTGGGTCTTACTCTTTTTAGTCATAAATTCACCTCTACATTATAGACATTGACTTTTTAAAAAATCATAATTGAAAATTACCCATAGGAAAATGCAGTTACCACAAAGATACAGTTTGATGAGCCTTTGTAAAAGCGTGCAAACCCATGTAACCAGCAACCCAGATCAAAACAGAATACAGAGCTTTAGTTCCCAGAATTACCCTCATGGTATCTCAGTTAGTAGTATCCTCTCTCCAAGATTTCAGTGGCATTCTAACTTCTAATACAGAGTAGTTTTGCGTGTCTTTGAACTGTATATATGGAACTCCATGTATGCATTTTTTACATTTGGCTTCTTTTGTTAAACACCAACTTTGCAAGATTTATCTTGGTTTTTTGTTTTCAGTTTGTTTGGTCCCATTGTTGTACAGTACTTCAGTGTAGGAATATACCATAATTTACTTATCTATTCAACTCTCATAATAATTTTTGTTGTTTCTAAATCCATCCAACCAACTCAGCACCACTGGGGCTTCCTGAATAAGAGTAGGTAAACCATTCTAGTGCACATTTCTCCTACAGATAACATGGTGTGTTTTCAAAGTGGTTGCATCTGTTAAGATTCCCAGCAACATAATTGAGAGTTCAATGTTATCCACATTTTCACCAAACACTGTATTTTCTCTTTTGATTCTGGCTACTCTGGGAAGTATACAATGATGTCAAATGATAGCTGTGCAATATTGCATGTCTATGACAGCTAATTAAATTGAGTTTTTTTTTCATATTTTTGTTAGCTGTTTGGATATCCTTTTTGGTGAAGTATCTATTCCAAATCTTTGGCACATTTTTAGGTTGAACGGCTGGATTTTACTTCCTATTATTGATTTGTAGGAGTTTAAAGATATATTTTGGATGTGAGTTTAAAAATATATTTTGGGTGTGAGTATATTGTAAATGCTTTACAGTTGTCTCTCCCTGCTCTGTGGCTGCTTTTTCGCTCTCTAATGGTGACTTTTTTTAATGAATAGAAGCTCTTGATTTTATTGTGTTGAATATATCTTTTTTATGGTTACTAGCTTCTTTTCTTTTTTCTTTTACTTTTGATTTTTGTAACAGAGTCTCACTACATAATTCAGGCTGGCCTTGAGCTCACTAGATAGCCCAGGTTGACCTCAAACTCTCAGCAATGCTCCTGCCTCATCCTCCCAAGTGCTGGGATTACAGGTGTGCACCACCACACCTGGCTTGTTATCACTTTTGTATCTTGTTTGAAATCTGTGTCTGACTTCAAGTCACAGAGATATTCTCCTGTTTTCTTTTTAAAATGTTACTGTTTCCATGTTCATGTTTAGATCTACAACAATCTACCTAGAATCAATATTCATGTAATATGGGAGGTAAGGGTCAAGATTCTTTTTTTTCCCCTACATGATCCAGCACTATTTATTTGAAACAACAACCATTACCATAGTAAGTTCAGACAACCTGTTGCTCAAAGACCAGGACTTCATGATGGGCATGGTAGCACACCCCTGTAATACCAGCACTAGGAGGCTGAGGCAGGAAGATCATTGCAAGTTCGAGATCAGCATGGGCTACAGGGTGAGCTCAAGGCCAGCTTGAATTGCATAGTGAGATCCTGTCTCAAAAAGACAAAAAAAAAAAAAAAAGAAAAGAAAAGAAAAGAAAAAAGACCACTACTTCAGAGAAAAGAATTGGTGCAGAGAAACAGCTGGGCAAGGAGTCGGAGGCAAGAAGATTTCTGAGAGTTTGAGGCCAGCTTGGGCTACACAGTGAATTCAAAGCCAGCCTGAACTATGTAGTGAGACTCAAAAAAAAAGAAAAAAAATTTGGTGGAAAGAAATCAGACTTATTCAAGGGCCAGCACTGAAAAAGTGGAATCTTCATTCTCCAGGGTGTGATTTTCATTTCTTTCTCTTGGCTGAAATACTGGGATGTCACAATGGGCCTCCAGCTACGGGGCCAGCTCCTGTATTTCTTTTAAACAGACAATATCACTTTTCTGCAAGTTAAACTTCACATCGATTTACGTATTTTGTGATAGTTGATGCAGAGAAGGAATAACAGTCATCAGTGTTCTGGGTTCTGTGAATCTAAAGAAATATTTACCAGTTAACACCTTAATCATTTAGGTGAGGCTTCTATTTTGCCATCTGCAGTGCTGGGCCGAAAAGGAGATATAATATTTCGGAAGGGAGGCCAACAACTTAGTGAAGGGCAAAGGAAGCGGGAAGAAACACTAATTTTTCCAAGAACAAATCCAAAGGAGTGGCCCTAACCCACAGCAAAACCGCAAACCCTCTCCTCACTGCAGTACAGTGTCGCCTTTGTCATGAGCTGAGAGATCATATGTAAATCTGGTTTTAGGCGCTCCATCCTGTCCTCTTGATCCATTTTTGTGCCAACATAAAAACAGACACCTGACTCTGGACTGGCATTGTAGTAAATTATAGGTCAGTTTGGGAGAGGTGACAGCTTAACAATAGTGACTGCTCCAATCGATAAACATGGAAAAATCACAATTGTTTCTTTTTTTTTTTTTGTATTACTGGAGATTGAATCCAGGGCCTTGTGTATGCTAGTGAAGTGCTCCACCTCTGAGCTACATTCCCAGACCATTTTATTTTATTTATTTTATGACTGAGCCTATGTACATTGCTCAGGATGGCCTTGAACTTTCAATCTCCTTTCCTCATCCTTCTGAGTAGGTAGAATTGCAAGTGTGTGCTACCGTGCCCAGTTCTATGTGACATCCTAACTCATATGTGCTAGGTGCATATGCATCCCTCAACACTTCTGCTCCTTAGAATGCAGATAAAAAACTCCCAGCCCTGCCTTCTTGGATGCCAATGGTCTTCTTTACAGTTTTGGTTTCCTAATCTTCTCCCACTTTTTTTTTTGTGTGTGTGTGTGGACTGGGAATTGAACTCAGGACCTTGCACTTGCCACACAGGCGCTTATTCCACTGAGCTATATCCCCAGCCCTCTCCCACATTTCTGAAGGATTGACACTTCAAACAATTGCACACTTTTGCAGTCCCTTATAGGTGTCAACAAGATAACATAAAAATATAACCCAACAACCCCAGCATTTATACAATAAGCAATGGACCTATACAGTAGTAACAGGAGTATTTTCTTGAATTATCAATAATTAGGAAGAATATTGAAAACCAAAAGCAGAAAACAGCATGCTCTTCCACTTAGAAGACCAACCCATGTGCTGCCCTCAGGCTATTGCAAATAGTTCTGGTCACCACACCCCCAAAAAGAAATACTGTACTACTATAGTCAGAGAAAGTTCCAAAGTTAGCTGGTTGAAGGGATGGAGGATTTCTTTCTGAAGACAGACACAAACAAATAAACCCTTCAGGTGAAAAAGGGAGTAGCTGCAGTTCTTAATATTAAAGAGTATGGATAAAGTGTAGAAAGTCTCTATCCCAGAATACAAATTTGGTACCATCCCACTGAACCACACTCCCACCCCCAATTGAACCCAGGGCTTTCACACTGAGCTACAGTCACAGCCCTTTTTAGTTATTTTTTTACATTGAGACAGAGTCTCATTAAGCTGCCCAGGCAGGACTTGAACTTGTGATTTTCCTGCTACAGCCTCTTTCAGTACTAGGATTACAAAGTGTGCACCACTGTGCCATCTCTCATCAATGCTTTTAAAAGATAAATTTAAGGAAACTTTTGTCTAGCCAAGGGAGCCCACCAAAATGAATAGATGGTGATTTCTTTCAGGGAAGAAGCTATGAAGGAAACCCAAGGCTCTGTGCGTGTATGTTCTTATACTTTCAATTTTACACTTCTAAGTGTCTAAGTCCTAGTTGTGGATGGGCCAGCAAGCTAACTCAGAACGTCTTGTTCAGGTTGACAGGAACATGTTGTGGAGATGTTCTCCTTTTGTTCACCCTCTGGTGGGAACAGAAACTTTGTACATATGATGCCTCAGAGACAACAATTAAGTTAATTACTCTCCAGGTTGAATAGTCCTAGTCCCTTTTATGTATTTTGGGACTGGCACTGTTAGCCATTTCCTCATTTCTGTGTCCTATTTTGGCTCCTGTTCCAATTCCCTATGTTTTCTGAAGGTTGTGAAACCCTGAACTTAACATAGATTGTGATTCCAGCTAGAGCGTTTGGGAAACAGTTCCTGCTCAGCAAAATGCCCTCTGTCAGCTTCTATAAAAGGCTGCTCCACTTGCTTCTGGGCATGTGCACATGCAGCTCTACTCACGGGCAAGCCCACGTTCACAGGCATGAGAAGGGACCAGGGTAAGGTAATCCATAGGCTGCAGCTTCCCCACTGCATGTATCCAGAATAAATCAAGTTTAAATTGGCAGAAAAGCCAGGGGTGTATCTCAGTGGCACAGCACCTGCCTGACAAGCGCAAAGCCCTGAGTTCAATTCCCAGTACAAAAACTAAAATAAAATAAAATTGGCAGAAAAAGCAGAACTGAAGGGGAAAGATATGACAAAACGGCCAGTAGGAGCGTGGAGTGGGATAGAAGGTCATAGCCAGAGAAGCTCCAGGGAATTAGAGGCTATTAAGGGAGAAAAGGAATCCCTTCCATTTGCCCTGGGGATTAGTACCGTCACTGTGTAGCTCCCCGGAAGAAGGAACTCAGAAACCTCAAAGTTTGGTGCTCCAGGTCTCAGTTTTCTATTGCTATCACGAAATACGTTGGGCTGGGGACTTTATAAAGAAAAAACGTTCATTTAGGCTCAGAGATTTAGAGGCAGAAAGTTCAAATAGCACAGCACTGGCTCTGACAAGGGTTGTCCATCTACATCACATCATCATAAAAGATGGGATCAGCAAGTACATGCAAGAAGAAGAGATCAAATGGTGAAACAGGGAAGCTACAAAGTAGGGGTGGGCAGTCTGCTTCCTTTATAGCGATTTTTTCCTTAGGAATTAACTCAGGGTCCCAGGATAACTGCCTTAATCCCATCCAAGGGCAGTTCCCCCCCAGCATCTAAGCAACTCTCTACCCTTTAAAGGCTTCATCACCTCTTAATATTGCTACATTGGGAAGTAAGCTTCCAACACATAAACCCTCAGGGGAGAAACTATACTTAAACCACAGATACATATATATATATATGCTAAACTAACTTCAGGAGGCCCTGCACATACAAGCCTCACGTGTACACCACACCTTTTCAGGCTGGGTTTTGAGAAGTAGACATCCCTCAGCTACCACTCTGTGGTCTTTAGTGAAGCTTCATCGTTTTTTTTTCAGAACTACCTCAAATCATACACACCAAAGCCTATTTGCCTACTCACAAAAATCTGGAGCTTGGGTTTCTAAATGAAGCCAAGCCTGGAACCTAGCAGTTGCTAGGAAAGGAATCCTAGTTAAAGAACCACACAAAATAAAAGTTGGAAAAAAATGTGTAGATCGTGTGGGCAAATGGATTTCATTCCGATACACAGAGCCATCAGGATTCCTAGTGGCCTCACATTACTGGGCAAGAGAGGAGTCAGTGCCTCACCACCTCTTCTATCAAAGCAGATAAGCTAGAACCATACTTATTTTCATTTTTGTGTAAGATTTGTGGGGGCAAAAAATAGCTTCAATAGAAAATGTTTAGAAAGATCGTTTTGTTTCATTCTACTTCCCCTAGATTAAGACTTCACATCAACAAGCATACAACATTCAGATATTAGGTGGGTGTTGTGGGACATGCTTATTATAATCCTAGCAGCCTGGGAGACTGAGGCAGGAGGATCCCAAGTTCAAGCCCAGCCTGGGCAACTTAGCAACTCAGCCAGACTCTGTCTCAAAATTTAAAAACCTTAAAAGAGTTGAGGCTATAGCTTAGTGTGAAGGCACTGTTTAAATTCCCACTACAAAAAAATCAGCATTTATACATTGGGAAGCTTTCATCATTAGCGTCATATTTTCCACTCTTAAGGCTTTATGGTTCTAACCTACCTGGCCAGTAATGAATAAGGGAGTGTCAGAGTTACGAAGCACTTCGAAACCACTCCACTCTTTCACTCTACAGAGGCAGACACTGAGGTTCGGAGAGGCGAAACGGTAGTCAAGTGGCGAAGATGAGGCACTCACCACTTAACAATGCAGCTACTCCAAAAAGGGACCAAATAAGAAAACAGAACAAAATTGCGGTTGCTTTGACTGCCACAACGCATCTCTTGGTTCAGTTATTTCTTGATTTGGTCTGGGCCCAAGGAGGAGAATAAAGAAAGGAAAGTACAGCTGAGCTGCCCCAGCTCTAAACAGCAGCAGAAGCAGAGTGAGAAATGAGAATGAGGAAAGAGAACTTCAGAGGCAGGGACTAAGCGAGCGGCGGGGGGGCCCGGAGGGCCTGCCAGTCCGGTGTGTGTGTGTGTGTGTGTGTGTGTGTGTCTGTTCACCCCAACTCACCTCTGTTCCCACCTAGCATCTTCCCCAGAACTTCTTTGGGGTGGTTGCAAAGCTCTCCCTGGCCAGGCAACACCAATGGACAGCATCTGTTCAGGCCCTAAAGTTCCTAAGAGGTCTTAGAGTATGAGATGTGTCTAATGGTCATCCATTAGACAAGGAGGTAAAATCCTAGAATCGCAGAGCTGAAAGAAACAGTGAGACCATCCAGCCTGCTATTCATGTTACCTATAAGCAATCCAAACCCCAACAGCAAGTGAGATCTCCCAAGTCATACCACCCAGCAATAGCGCCCATATCTCTAGTGCTCAGTCTTGTGTTCCTTCCCACTACACAACAAAGAAGTGGATATTGTGCTGGATACAGCCCTATGGATGTGAGAAGGCAGTTACAGTTATTATTATTTTTTTTTTACTATTCTTATTTTATAAATGAGAAGGAGAAGGCTTAGCAAGATTGCTTGCCCAAATCTACGCAGCCAGTTAGTGGTAGGGCCCAGGATTACAAGGCTAGCTGATTTTATTTTATTTTATTATTTACGTTGGTACTGGGAATCCAATTCACGACCTCTGCTTGCCAGGCAGGCCCTGTGCCCCTGAGTTACATCTCCAGCAAGGCCATCTGATTTTAAATTCTTTGTTCTACCCAATCAGGTCCCTCTTCTATCAGAAATATAAACTGGACTGGAGTTAGAGTGAATTCCCAAAATCGCCTACCCAGGTGCAGGACTGTTCCAGGATAAGAATAGGGGAGGCTCTTGATGAAAGAGGTCACGTCTTCAGGCCCTTAAACTTTCTCTGTATTAGCATTGTCTTGTGACATGTTCTTTTCTTCAGAAACCCATGCACCTGTGCTTTCTCCATCTCCTGATACCCCAGTCAAGGAGAAAACGAATTCACTTTGATGTCTAAAGGCCTGCAAGCTTCCAGAGATAGGGGTTTCTGTCTGCTTTGCTCTTAATTTATTTCAAAGCCATAGGAAAGTATGTGACACATAGAAGGTGCCCCATATGTATTTCTGTGAATGGAGTACACGGAGTGGGGACTAAGTGGAATGTTCTACAAGAGGAAGTCCAGGGGACAAGTGCCAGGAAAGCAGGTGGGCAGGAGGAGGGCGATGGGTTCGCTATGAGGCAAGACTAAAGAGCAGAGGCACAGCTCTACCGCGGGAGAGGCGAACACACCAGTAGGGGGAAGCAACATGTGGCTGAGAGCAAAAGGTCCATGGGCCATGGTGTTGGGAGACTCAAGGATTTAAAGGTGGGAGTGGGCTAAAGTGCTGAGGGCCTGACCCAGCCCTCTTCCCCATGGATCTCTGTTCACAGACCCCCTAGAGGGGGTGAACATCACCAGCCCAGTGCGTTTGATCCATGGCACAGTGGGGAAGTCGGCACTACTTTCCGTGCAGTATAGCAGCACCAGCAGTGACAAACCCGTAGTGAAGTGGCAGCTGAAGCGGGACAAGCCGGTGACTGTGGTGCAGTCCCTTGGCACAGAGGTCATCGGCAACCTGCGCCCTGACTACCGAGACCGCATCCGGCTCTTTGAAAATGGTTCCCTGCTTCTCAGCGATCTGCAGCTGGCTGACGAAGGCACCTATGAGGTGGAGATCTCTATCACTGATGCCACTTTCACCGGGGAGAAGACCATCAACCTCACAGTGGATGGTAAAGCACTCCACGGGGAAGGAGTGGGACAGGCACCTGGGGCCGGGGCAGGATCAGCTAGACTCGGGGAAAATCAACACAAAAGCCGTGAGGTGCACACCTGGAATCCCAGCTTCTCTGGAGGCAGGAGGATCACAAGCTGGAGGCCAGCCTGAGCACCTTAGTGAGATCCTGTTTCAAAATAACACAATAAAAAGGGTTGGGGATGTAGCTAAGCACTTCCTGGCTTCAATCCCCATTACCAAGGGAAATAAAATGGCCCTGGGGATCTGAGTTAACCAATGAATATTACAAGTTGGCACACAGCACAGCTAATGGGAACAGAGTACTTATTACATGCCAGGAACTATTCTAATACTTCGTGTATCTCAGCTCAATGTTTGCAACAATATACGGATGGTAACGTCATTCTCCCCATTTTTCAGATGAGGAAAGTAAAGCACAGAAAGGTTGGGGAATTTGCCCACTCAACTGACAGTGCCAAGATTTGAGCACAGACAGTTGGACCTAGGTTTCCCCTCACTGAAATGTCTTCTGCTGGGTGAGTTTAAAACCTTAAAGCCCAGTGGTTGTGGAAAAGTATTTGAGAAGAAAGCAATGGAGGCAGACAGCATAGTTCTCTTGCTCTGCACAGTCCCCCCTATGACCAGTAGGCACTGCTATAACTAGGGAATGGAGTGGTCGATGGGAGAGGTCTGGACTAAGGACCCCCAGGGGGTCTCTCAGCGCACAGACTGAGCTATAATGTGCTGGAAGGTAGGGAGTAAAGGGGAAGGGAGAAGCTTTGTATTCACTGACTCACAGGTTCCTCCACCCCTGGGACTTAGTGCCCATTTCAAGGCCACAGGTGTTAGTGGCTTCAACCACAGTGCTGGAGCTCAGCGAGGCCTTCACCCTGAACTGCTCCCATGAGAATGGCACCAAGCCCAGCTACACCTGGCTGAAGGATGGCAAACCTCTCCTCAACGACTCGAGAATGCTCCTGTCACCCGACCAAAAGGTGCTCACCATCACGCGCGTGCTCATGGAGGATGACGGCCTGTACAGCTGCGTGGTGGAGAACCCCATCAGCCAGGTCCGCAGCCTGCCCGTCAAGATCGCCGTGTACAGTGAGTCTCCCAGCCCCTCCCACAGACAGGGGCCCGTGGAGACTCAGGGGAAGGAGCAGCGGCCCTGGAGGGAAGGGGGGCAGGGATGGGCCAGCTATCCACGGAGGACGGAAACAGTGGCAAGTGGCTGTGTGCCACTGCCGCCACTGGCCGCCATGCCGCCTGGGGCTCCTCTCCCCTTCCTTCTGCGGCCAGCAGCTCTGCTTGCAATGGCTGCTGCCCTACTCCCAAATCTCTCCCACCTCTCCTCCTCCTCCTCCTCCTCCTCTTCCTTCTTCTCTCTGTCTCGCCCTCTCCTCTCTTTCTCTAGGAAGAAGCTCCCTCTACATCATCTTGTCGACAGGTGGGATCTTCCTCCTTGTGACATTGGTGACAGTCTGTGCTTGCTGGAAACCCTCCAAAAAGTCTAGGTAACTCTTCAAGTTCCACACCTTGAGCTCCCAAACCTAAGCTCTATTCTGTTTTTAAGTCTCTTAAAATACCTTTCCTCCGCAGACCAAGTACCTCACCCCAGGACATCTCCGTTTCTACTTCCTACAGAACTGTGTTCTGTGCTTGTGGCCTCTGACCACCCAAGCGCTATTAACAACGGTTTCACTTGCAGTCACCTCTGAGCTAGGCACTGTGCTGGGGTTAGCACGCACACTACCATGTAAGACTGACTAATTGCAGATTACAGATAAAGACACAGAGTCAGATGGGAGAAGGGATTTGCTGACGTCAGTGCTGGTGAAGTCTCAAGATGCAAACTTAGATGTGACTCATTCCAAAGCTTGTCAACTAGCCCCTGTTCCGACCCCATACAGGCTGCTGTCCTGTCACAAGGCCTCTCTTAAGGCCCTCAGAACCTTCCCTGGGTCTTCCTCCCCAGATCTTCTCCTGCTCACATTCACCAGCTCTGTTCTTGGTGGGGGGCTGGCTCCATTTGCAGGAAGAAGAGAAAGCTGGAGAAGCAAAACTCCCTAGAATACATGGATCAGAATGACCGTCTGAAACCAGAAGGTGAGCGTCCAGCGCCTACAAACCCCGCCCATCCGCCCTCAGTTCAGTGGGCTTTTGGGAAAAGGCAGGAGTGGGTGAGGCGCAGCCAGCTCGGCAGGGCCCCTTCCTCCACCAGCTGCTCGAAAACTGCAGAGGAGGGAGAAACGCGGCCAAGGTAGGACCGGGTTATTCAGATACGCTGGTAGAGGCTGTGACCGAGACCTTGATGGCCACTTGGGAGCAGAGTATAGGCTCTGGCTGTGGTCCCTGGCCTGTACCTGGGCCAGCCACGCCATTCTTTCCCCTGTGCAGCAGACACCCTCCCACGAAGCGGGGAACAGGGCCGGAAGAACCCCATGGCACTCTACGTCCTGAAGGACAAGGTGAGTAGCTCTAGCGCGGGCGCCTCACCCCGAACACGCAGTGAGCTCCGCCGCGTGCCACGGAGTCATGCTCTATTGTCCTTCACTGTGAGATATTCGTGTCGTCCCCATTTTAGAGATTAGAAAATATGGCCGAGAGAGGAAATCATTTGCACGGAATTAAGCAAGTAAATGGTAGATCTGGGTTTGGAAGCTAGGCTTTGGACACCAACTCTGGGGTTTTCCGCACTGTCCCGAGGCCATGCCCGAGGCTGTCCAATGCAGGTGGAAAAAGGAATGCCAAAGCAATCCATGCTTGACAACCTTTACGTTAACACCGATTATGTACTAGGATCCGTGCTGAGTGAGGCTTAATCAGAGAAATGCCAGACACCAGGAGCTGACGGAGCAGGGTTCCACCTCGTAGCAGGGCGCCCTCTAACGGGAGACGCGCTCCTGCGTGGGGCAGGCTGTCGCTGACCCGGCGGCGTGTGTCTTTGCAGGACTCTCCAGAGTCCGAGGAGAACCCCGCTCCGGAGCCCCGGAGCACGTCGGAGCCTGGCCCTCCCGGCTACTCTGTGTCGCCGCCCGTGCCCGGCCGCTCGCCGGGGCTGCCCATCCGCTCCGCCCGCCGCTACCCGCGCTCCCCGGTGCGCTCCCCGGCCACCGCCCGGACGCACTCGTCGCCGCCGCGGGCTCCCAGCTCTCCCGGCCGCTCGCGCAGCGCCTCGCGCACGCTGCGGACTGCGGGTGTGCACATAATCCGCGAGCAAGACGAGGCCGGCTCGGTGGAGATCAGCGCCTGATACCCGCTCCAGAGATATCCCCGCCGGCACCCACGTCTGGAGCTGGCGGCCGGGAGGTTCAGGAAGTCGGGGTGCTGCCTGCAAGGGGTGAGGGGGGTCAGGGCTGGGATACAGGTGATTGGGATGCAGGCGTGTGTGAGCATGAGCAGATGGGGGGCGTCGCCTCCGCAAGGGAGCGATCTGATCCGGCGGTGGAACCAGGTTACCTTTGCTCTGGGTTTACTGGCTGTATTCTCAGTGGGCATGGGTTGTGCGCTCTTAGGACCGCATAGATTATTAAATTCCCAGCTCAACCTCTAAAAGGGTCTTACAGAAACTAACATCAGTAACCTAACCCCCCCACCCCACCCCACCCCACCCGGTGACTACCCTGTGCTCTTCCTAGGGAATCCCTATGCTTCCCACGCACTTTCCTTTCAGCCCAACCATCACGCAATTCTGGCAGCCTCTCCCCCCACCCCACCCCCGCCCATACCATATTCTTGTCCAAATCATACAGCTGTGCTTCACAAAGGAAAAGCCAGTCAGGCGCGGGTTACTGGGGTACAGAGGCTCTGCTGAGCACCAAGGAACCTTTGTGAAGGCGGCGGCTTGGAGCACCTTTTCCAGACCCTGGGTCCTGGGTCTTACAAGGTGGTGAGGGAGGAGCCCCAGCACATTCCTTGACCCCTGGACCTGCGCCCTGCCAACGCACAGCCTTCAAGCCTCCGTGCTTGGCCTTTTCCCAAAGCCTCCCTAGGTGGCAGCCGTGGTGGTGGGGCCAGTATGCCACGCCCAGCATTCTGTCTCTCTTGTGAAAAGAAGAAATGGGTGGGCTCGCTTTTTTAGAGAAGTGGGTGCCCATTCTCTCTCCTTGCCCAGAAAGCTAAATCAGAGAAGTCTCACATTTGTGCCTTCTACCCTGCTTCCTTACAGACAAGCCTTTCAAACAATCACTATCCCAGGGACAGTTATAGAGTTTCCTCCAGCAGAAGGAAGTTAGATTCTAATCTCCAGAAAAACTATAGGGGGAGGAGGAGGCTTAGTGCTCCCCAGTGTGTCAGCGCAACAATACCCCCGCACTCCCGGACCCGCAGATCCCAGGCCACTGGACAGGGCAGGCCCCCTAATGATACTAACATCAAATACTGAAAGGCTGGGCCAGGCTCAGGCCACCACCTCTTTGAACAGTTTGGAGGAGGAAAGAGAAAGAGGCGCTGGGTGTCCGCGTTCGGCCTTCCTAGTATCCTCAGAGGGTCCTGCCTGCCTGGTCCCTCCGCAGCTCCTAATCATCAATTCTGACTTTCCCAGGAGCAAGTCCCACAGCCCCAGTATCCATCACCTCCACACAGCAGTACGCTGCGCCCCAGCCCCAAGGACTCAGATTTCTCATCTTCCCGCAGCCCTCATCCCCACAGCACCCCTCTCACTGTCTGTTGCTGTGCACTTCAGCTGGCCTCCTTGAGCAGTGTCTGCAGCTCCCCTAGGTAACACAAACTGCCCTCTTAGCCTTCCCAGGTGCCTCAGCCATCCTAGGTTCCGCAGGTCGGGGAAAGCTGCTCAGGCAAATGTGAGAGATGCAACACTTGGAGAACGGGTGCCTGTTGGTCAGCCTGAGACACAGAGGTGAAAACGGGGGTGTTAGGCACGTGCCACGCCCTGCTGCTGAACCCCTGAGCAGCCATCTTCCCAGGCTCAAGCCAAATCTGCCTTACATGGGGGGTCAGGGCGTGGTTTTTCGGTTTTGTTTTGATCCTCATCTTTGTATTACTAGCATCTAGCAAGGTGCCTAGCACACACTGGATGCTCAATAAAGTTTTGATGAAATGAAAACTTTATTCCCTGAAAGCAAGGAGAACAAAACAAAAAACTTAGACATACCGATTATTTCCTTTTCCTCTGTTCCTTCTCATCTTCTTTCACCACCCTATACCTTCTTTCCAACCCTCAAACTGCCCACTCCAAAACCATCACCCATTCATTTATTCATTCACTCAGGTTTTTAAAAAAAATTTAACCACAAATATTTATTTATCTTCCGTTAACCAGGCCCTGTGCTAGATACTGGTGTAATCATGCCACAATCCCTACCTAGAAGGCAATCTCGTGGAGAAAGACAGATAAGCTGATTATTACAGCATAGTAAGATGCAGTGAGAGAGGTGGATACACTGTGCTCTGGGACGCACCCTGGGGTTGTTAGTAAAGATATCTTGGAGAACAGGTCTGTGCTTCATCTTAGAAAGCTTAGGCAGGTTTATTAAAAGAGGAAAGGATACATTTGAAGCAGAGGGCGAAACATATATAAAAGCTTGGGAGTCTGAAAGACATGGAGAATTCAAGGTACCATGCCATGGGAGTGGACGAGATTATTTTAGGAGAATGTGTAGAGTAGAAAGTGGTATGGGTGAAAGGTAGCTCTCTGAAGACATCATGTGAAGTTACGGTAAAAGGACCTCACAGAAGGCTAAAAAGGTGGAGCCAGTGGGATAAGAGGAAACAGAGGAGATGAAGGCATCGTACAACCAAAGAAAAGGTTCTGTCAGGCACAGTGGTGCATGCCTGTAATACCAGATACTCAAAAGGCTGACGGGAGGATCACAAGTCCAGCCCAGCGTGGACGACTTAGTGAGAACTTATCTCAAACTAAAAAGGCTGGATATGTGGCTTAGCAGCACAGAGCCCTTGGGGTAATCCCTAGCCCTGAAAACAAAAAAGATTTAAAGGAAGAGGTGCATTCAGGAGTGGTGGGGGGGTGCATTACAGATGAAAATAATGAAAAATATACATTAGGGCTGGGGGTATAGGTCAGTGGTGCAGCCATTGGGTAACATGTATGAAGCCCTGGGTTTCATCTCCCATAGAAAACAACAAAAAAGTGAGTTGAATTTGACAACAGGGAGATTATTGATCAAGTTGGCCTGAGCAGTTTCAGTCAGGCAGTGAGGGATGAAGCCAGATTGCAATAGGTGAGAAGTGACTGACATGTTTAACTGCTGGGAAGTATTTGAGATAGAATTCTTGAGATTAGGAACTAGAAATGTCTTTCTGTTTTAAAACAACTGGGTCCTGTTTCTACTACAGGAAGATTTCCACAGAGCCAAAAAGAAAACAATTTAAAAGTACGGCAAGTCTAGGGTACTTCATACTTATAAAATGTGGGGTTACACTAGGGCAGATATTTGTATCAGCTCCAAAGATTTGGACCAATAGCAAGGCGAGGGGAGAGCCAAACTGGAGACTCTTGGGTTAAGCTGGCATCCTAGAAGAGCCCCAGTTAGCAGCACCCTAGTCTTCTAACAAATAAATACACAGATTTTCTATGGAAAAAAGCACTTGAAAATTTCAGAGATTAAAACCAATTAAAGATGAGTTAACAAAAAGTCACTAATCACACAGAAAAAAACCACAGGTACCAAGGGACAACTATAATTAGCCTCAAAATATATGATGTAAAATTTGATAGCATTACAGAGAATCTATAAATCTATTGTCGTGGAAGATCTCAATATACGTCTTTTAATTACCAATTTTTCAGTGTTTAATAGCACTTAGAAGATTTTAATAGTTTCATGTACAAGGTTGCTATTTTAAAATATGTAAAAATTAAAGAATACATTAAAGAATACATACTCTTCCATAGAACATAGGAAAAAATTTCCATAACTGACCACTTGCAAGAACATAAAGTAAGTATCAATTGATTTTGAAGAATTGAGATCAGACTACATTATCTGAAGATAAATTAAATTAAAAATCAACTACAAAGTTATGAAATCCTACTAATTTGTATATTGAAAAACATAACTTATATAGCAAAAAAAACACAATGGAAAGTTTTAATCTTAAACCATAATAAAATAGGTATCAAAACTTGTAAGATAAAAAAAAACCTGTAAGGTGCAGCAAAAATGCCACTAAGAGGAAACTTTATGGCCTTCAGCAATTGTACTAATAGAACAGAAAGACTGCAAATTAAAAAGCAAAGTATGAAACTTATGGAATAAAACAAAGAACAACTGAAGCCAAATAAAGTAGAATAAAGAAAATAACAGACAGAAGCAGAAATTCATGAAATAGAAAAAGAAAGGTACAGTATTGAAGATCAACAAAACTAAATGTTCTCTAAAAAGATTTTGTAAAAGTTAATCTATGGGGAGATTTATGGAGGAAAAAGAGGACAATAACAAATAACTGTGAATAAAAAAGGAAACTGCTGGCCCGGTGTCCAGGAACAAGCTAAAGGAGGACAGCAAACAAAACGAAGTTGACAATGTAGGCGAGGGCGTGTGCCCCGCGCTGCAACACCAGCACTGACAGGCGAGGCAGATGGGCGTGGCAAGTTTGAGCCGAACCCAGGGAATTTCCCAATTTATCAAGACTCTCTCAAAAAACAAAAAAAGGCAGGAGTGGTGGAGCACATATGTAATTGCAACACTGGAGCTTGGGGCAGGAGGGTCACCTTAATTTTGAGGCTACCCAGGCTATATAGTGAGGTCAAGGTCAGCCCGAACTACTAAATAAATAAATAAGTAAAAGTAAAATAAACAAGAACTGGGATGTAGTTTAGTGCAAAGTCTCTGGCTTTAATCCTCAATACCAGAGAGAGAGAGAGAGAGTGAGAAACTTGGGCAGAGTAGAAAATTTCACAAAATGAATGTGAAAATTTAGAAAAAATCCTCGAAAAATGTATCTTACCAAAATGCACTAAAAAATAATTAAAATGCTTGATTTGTCTTATGCCCATGAAAGAAATTGAATCAGAATAAGAAATAAAACTATTCCTAATTAAACTAATCATCTTAAGTTATTTTATAGGTAAATTGTAAAAATGGGTTATTTCCATTTTATACAAACTTCTCCAGGAAATGTAAAAAGAGTAAATGAGTACTCAAACACACCCTATGAGACCAGCAAAACTCTGATATCAAAGTGAGTCAAGGAGAGTATAAGAAAAAAAATTACAGGTCAGTCTCAAGAAGATAGATAAAAATATTCTCAACAAAATATAAGGAAATTAATCTAAAATGTGTAAAATGGGTTTCTATCACAACCAAACTTTATGCCAGGAATGTGAAAATAATGTTACAATAGGAAATTCTTAAATATCATTTGTCATGTTAGAAGATTAAAGGAGAAAAAGTATCTCAGTAGGTGCCCCAAAAGCATTTGCAAATTTTAATTCTTAATCATCACTGAAAGCTCTTAACAAATGACAACAATAAGAAACAAAAGGAAAAAATTTTGAGCCTAATAAATAGTACCTACAAAAACCAATAGCAAACCTCACTCTTATTGGTGAAACATTAGAAATGTGACTTTTTAAGTGAAAAAGTAAATAAAGATACAACCACTCCTGTATTTAACACTGTACTGATAAAACAAGAAAAATAATAGTATAAAGATAGGAAACAAAAAACCTGGTGTGGGGGCACATGCTTGTAATCCCAGCACTCTGGAGGCTGAAGCAGAAGGATCACCACAAGTTTAAGGCTACACAGTGGTATCCTGTCTCAAAAGAAAGAAAGGAAGGAAGGAAGGAAGGAAGGAAAAGAAAGGAGGGAGGGAGGGAAGAAGGAAAGGAAGGAAGGAAGGAGGGAAAAGAAAGAAAAAGACAAAACTATCGTGTTTAAGTTATGATTTTCTGCATAGAAGACTTAACTGACAAATTATTAGTAATATCAGAATCTCTGAGTTCTCCTTCATGTTAGAAGATTAAAGGAGAAAAAGTATCTCAGTAGGTGCCCAAAAAGCATTTGCAAAATTTAATTCTTAATCATCACTAAAAGCTCTTAACAAATTACAATAATAAGAAACAAAAGGAAAAAAATTTGAGCCTAATAAATAGTACCTACAAAAACCAATAGCAAGCCTCCTAGAATGCTGTGATTACAGGCATGTGCCACTACACCCAGCACAAAATTTTATTCAAAGACATTAAAGAAGACCTCAGGAAAGAGGTACACTTGTCATAAATAAGAAGACAATGTTATAAACCCGTGTTAGTTTTCTCTAATAAAAATTCCAGAAGGTTATCAAGACAAGCAGAAGACACAGAAATAGCCAAGACACTCCTAAAATAGCAAAAAAATTATCTAGAAGTGAGGATTTTGTATGCTCTTATCACAAAGAAATGATAAATGATGGATAGTCTCAATATCCTAAGTTGATCGTCGCACAATGTATGAACATATAAAATATCATACTGTCCCCAGCAAAGATGTACGATTAGCTGGGTATGGTACATATTCCTGCAACTCCAGCCTCTGGGAGGCTGAGGCAGGAGGATCACCTCAGTTTGAATCCACAGGGTACAATTCAACACATAAAAATCAATAGTATTTTTTGCATGCCAGTAATAAACCCATCAGGAAAGAAATTAGGAAAATAATACCATTTGCAGTAGCTTTAAGAAAAATTATATATTCTAATTAGGAATTATCCTAACAAAGGAAGTGAGAGACATCTATAATGAAAATTATAATAAAGACATCAAAAAAATATTTTCTGTTCCTAGATTTATCAATATTGTCAAAATGCCCATACTTCCAAAACTGATACATAGATTTAAAGCAATCTCAGTCAAAATACTGATAGCATTCCTCACAATACTAGAGAAAACAACCCTAAAATTTATATGGAAACAGAAGAGACTCAGACTAGCAAAAGCAATCATAGTCAACAAGAGCAAAGCAGCAGGCATCACAATCCCAGATTTCAAGTTATATTAAAAATCTGCTGGGCGTGGTGGTGCACACCTGTAATCTCAGCACTTGGGAGGCTGAGGCAGGAGGATTGTTGGGAGATAGAGACCAGCCTGGGCTACAAAGTGAGCTCAAGGCCAGCCTGAACTGCATAAGAAGAGCCTGTCTCAAAAAGACAAAAAAAAAAAAAAAAAAAAAAAAAACCCAAAAAAAAAAAAAAAAAAAAAAAAAAAAAAAAAAAAAAACCCTACAGTGATTGCAGGAAAAAAAAAAAAGCAACACAGTAATAACACAAAAACAGTGGATCTGTGAAACAGAAAAGAGGTTGCAGCAAGAAAATCCAGGCACATTCAGCCATCTGATCTATCTTGGTTACTTTTCTCTAGTGGCTGAGACAAAATACCTGACACCCAAAATCAATGAAGGAAAGGTTTTTTTAGCTTACAATTTGTGAAAGTTTCAGTCCATAATCAGCTGGTTCCAAAGCAGTATGGCCTGGCACAGGGGCAACACTTCAAGGTGGCAGAACATAGCAAAAGCAGCAAGAGCAAAGGAGCGGGAGAGCAAGCTTCTTTTCCCCCTTGTATTGTAAACAAGCTACACCCCACCCATGCCCCTAACCCCCACCCTCTAGCCCTCACCTCCCCCACCCCGCGGGTGGTGTAACCCTCACACAATCTCCATGCCCTCCTCTTGCACAGGATGAGGATATTTACAAAGCAAGGACTCCGGCTCCTTGCTGAGTAACTTGGTTGATCTTCTAAACTTCTCAAGTTGACACAATGTATCAGCCACGACACGGCTCTTTGACAAAAGCCCAAAAACTTAACACTTGAGAAAAATAATCTCTATTAACAAATGGTACTGGGAAAACTGGCTATCCACATGCAGAAGATTGAATCTAAACCCGTATCTCTCACCATGTACTACAATAAAATAAAAATGGATCAAAGATCTAAATATTATAAAAGAAAATCTGATAAAAGATAAAACAGGTAGAACTTGAAGATATAGGCATAGACAAGGGCTTTCTGAACAGAACCCCAACTGCAAAAAAATAACATCAAGAATCAACAAATGGGATTATATCAAATTAAAAATCTTCTGCAAAGCAAAAAATCAATATAGTGAAGTGACAACATATAGGCTGAAGAAAAAATTGTCAGCTATACTCCTCAGACAGAGGACTAATATCTAGAATATATAAAGAACTTCCAAAAACATCAGATCCCCCAAAATAAAAGGCCCAGTTGAAAAACGAACAACTAAAATGAATTGAGACTTCTCAGGGAAAAAAAGTACAAATGGCCAATAGGTAAATGAAAAATTGTTTACCATCTCTGGCAATTAGAGAAATGCAAATTAAAACAATACTGAGATTCCATCTTACTCCAGAAAGAATGGCCATCATCAAGAAATCAAGCAATAACAAATGCTGGTGAGGGTGTAGGGAGAAAGGAAGCTTTCTCGACTGTTGGTGGAAATGTAAACACGTACAACTGTTGTTAGAATGCTGGGGTCATGCCCTAAGTGATGAGGAACGAAAGAGAGGACAGAAGCAGTAGGGCACAGGCAAATTTAGGAAAGTAAAGCTCCTGCTAGCTAGGAGGAGGTTCTAAGATGACATCCACAAAGGCTCTTGGTCTAGGGTTTTTTAAGAGATTTAGAAGGGAGCTTGGGCTGTTGTGTAAGAATATACTCTCTATCCTACAGGTCACTACATATATTTTAGGGCACAATCTATGTAGTGTTCATGCAGTGTCCATTCAGGGCCTATGTGCCCTTGAGCCAATGGCCTGCCTGATCATACTCTGGAGAGGTCTCAGATGGCAGAAGGACACCTGGTAGATGTTTTTGTAAGATCCTTGGAGGGTTGTGACTCAGAGGATTCCATTCTGGGACTACTGTCCTAACTGCCTAATACAACTCTAACTTCAGCCCCACTAATTCCTGTTTCATATGTGCCATGGAAATTAGTATGGAAAGTCCTCAAAAACTAAAATTAGAAAGTCAATTTGACCCAACCATTCCCCTTCTAAGTATCTTCAAAAAGAGTTAAAGTCATCATATTACAGTGATACATCCAGACCCATGTTTGTATCAGCACAAATCATAAGAGTTAAATCTTGGATGTGGCCTGTATGTCCATTAACAGATGAATGGGTAGGGGAAATGTGACACTGTATTTACACTCAAGGGAGTACTACTTGCTATAAAGAAGGACAACCTTGAATCATTTCCAGGAAAATGGTTGTGCCCTGAGATCATAATGTTAAGTGAAATAAATCAGATCCAAAAGCTTAAATATCACATGGTATCTTTTATACGAGAAACCCAAAGTATTAGTAAATTAAAAAGCAAAATAAAAGAGAGAAAAAAAATCAGGGAGCTAGATCTTTTGCAAATGGGATAGAGGTGGGGGGATAAAAAGAATTAGGCTGTGTTACTTACATGCACCAACTCCTCATGACAATGTGTACTGTGAATATGAACCAATAAAAAGTGTTTTAATAAACAAAACTTGAGCCCAGACAAGGCAATGTAGTGATATTTATGAGATGCTATCTGAAAAAGAGGGCTGAATATGTAAATTAGTTGGAAGGCTCCGAGTTCAATCCCTAACACTGTCCCCCAAAAGGTACTGTTATTTTCTGCTAATTAAAAAAATTTTAATTAAAAAAATAAGGACCTGCTAGTTCAGGCCCGGAATCCCAGCAGCATGGGAGGGTGAAAGCAGAAGGATCACAGGTTAGAGCCCAGCCTGAGCAATTTAATGATTTAACCAGAACTCAAAGTAAAAAAATAAAACAAAGGGCTAACCACATGGCACACTGCTGTAAGCTGTGGGAGGCTGAAGCAGGAGGATCACAATTTCAAGACCTGCCCGGACAACTTAGTGAGACCTTGGCTCAAGAAAAAAAAAAGTTTTGGAGATATAGCTCAATACAAAGTACCAAAGCCCTTGGTTAGTCCCTAGGATTGAAAAATTAAATTTAAATTTAAATAAATGACTGGGATGTAGCTTAGTGAAAAGGCCCTGAGTTAAAATCCCTCTTATTAAGAAACTAAGTAGCTAAAGAAAAGAGGGAGGATAATCAGCCTACCAGATGTCAAAGTTTACTGCTCAGCTCCAATAACTGAAATAGTGTGATATTCATACAGAAATGGAAAATACTTGCACATTTGATATGTTATGAAGGATTCATACAGGGCACTGAGGATTATCAGTCAGTAGTGCTGGGATAATTGGTTGCCATCTGGGAAAAGAAAGTGTAACCTAAGTCATATAAAATAATCAATTTAAAGATTTAAGGGCCAGGGATATAGCTCAGTGGCACAGAGCCTGCCCAGTAAGTGCGAGGTCCAGAGTTTGATTCCCAGTACAAAAAAAAATATTTAAATGTGAAAATTTTAAACTTGTAGAAGAAAACATGGGAGAATATATGTCTACAGATTATAGGAATGGTTTCTTTAAAAGTAGAAAATACTAGACAAAAATAAACAGTACAAAATTAATTAATAAATAAAAACATTATACAGAGACTATCAAGCCAACCTTATTTTTTCAAAGCTCCTAAAACTTACTGAGAAAAAAGAAAAGCAATATAAAAATGGACAAAAGAGTAGAAATAGGTATTTCCTAAAAGACAATACCTATAGGGCTGGGGATATAGCTCAGTGGAATAAGCGCCTGCCTAGCAAGCGCAGGGTCCTGAGTTTGATCCCCAGTACCGCAAAAAAAAAAAAAAAATCTTGAAAAGATGCTTAGCTTTTACTTTTTTAAAGAGGCAAATGAAAATTAAAACCACTATACTCAAGGCCAGCCTGAACAGGGTGCAAGCAAGACCCTGTCTCAAAAAGACAAAAACAAAACAAAACAAAAACCCACTATAAAATATGATTTTATGTACTACAAGATGTGGTCAAAAGTATGATGAGTGTTTAAATTTTTAAAAATGTATTGCAAGGCCAGGCATGGTGGTGTATGCCTATAATCCTAGCACTCGAGAGGCCAAGGCAGGAGGATCGTTGCAAGTTCAAGACCAGTCTGGGCTACAAAGTGAGCTCAAGGCCAGCCTGAACTGTATAGTGAGACCTTGTCTCAAAAAGACAAAAAAAAAAAAAAAATTTTAAATGTATTGCAGTAAAAGACACATTGCCATTAATCACCCTGAAAATACCCTTACTCTGAACACACTTGTCCCATCATTCTCGTCACTTTCTGGAGAAGTCTGGAAGTCCTCTTTCATGAGGGTCTTTAGTTGTATGGTGGCTTCCATGATGTCCTGAATCCATTCGAAATGTCAACAGCAATTTCTGTCAAATGAAAACATTTATGGTCCCCTTATCCATTTTACTCCCCAGATCTAGGACCATGCAACTTCTGGCTCTTCCCCAAAGTCCAAATGGCCAGGAAAGGTAAATATTTTGCTAGAGTAGAACACCTAGGGCTGAATAATTTATAAAGAATAGAGATCAATTTCTTACAGTTTCAGAGGCTAGGATGTCCCCATGAAAGGTCTTCTCTGGCCTTGGTGTTGCATTGTCCCCCAGGGGGAAATGGAAGCACAGGAGAATTCAAGGTGAGGGTCAGGAGAGAGCAGGTACATAGTTTCAAGCCTGTTTATGATGGGCACTAATCCTTTCATGAGGTGGAGTCCTCAGGGTCTAAATACCCACCATTAGGGCCCACCTCCCTACACTTACAATTGGGATTTAGTGTCCCAAACCTGCTTTTGGAAAGAGGCAAACCAGAGCGGAGGCATCAAATAAAGATTCAAGGCAGCAAGGTTCAGAATGGAGGAAAAAGAAAAGGAACTGCTTGCGGAGACACCACATAAAAGGACATTATCAAAGACATCATTCTGCCAAGAATCATAGAATGTCCTTTCTTCTTGTAACACCCAGCTCAAGACAAAGCCTTACTTCCTGAGACTCTCCTCAAAATCACCCTGTTATAGCCCCAATCCTATAACAGGTTTTTTTCTAACTGCTCTCTTACTGAGATGCTCCATAGCTCCCCATGGTACACATGCTCTCTAGCTGCAAGAAGTAATAAATGCTCCGGGCGTGGTGGCACACACCTTTAATCCCAGAACTCTGGAGGCTGAGGGAAGAGGAGCATTGTGAGTTTGAGGTCAGCATGGGCTATAAAGTGAGTTCAAGACCAGTGTGAACTGTATAGTGACTGAGACTCTGTCTGAAAAAGAGAAAATAAAAGAAGTAATAAACCCAACTTGTTCAGTAGCAGGTGTGTCTTGTAGTCTTCGGCTGGAAGGCATTGACAGCTAAACACAAAGTACACTAACTGATCTCCTTTCTTCTAGATATGTAACCAGAGGGTAAAAGGTTGATGTCAGCAGCCTTGAAATCTCCAGTTGGGCAGTGTTTGATATAGGTGTGACCATAATCACTGGTTCTGAGAGGGTGGGTAAAATGTGGGATTAAGAGCACTAGTGCAAGTTCAGGTCTCAAAGATGCAACCAGACACTAAGGATTAGAAACTGTGCTAGCAAAGTGGCATCAGGGTGAATTCGATTAGGACGAGAGCCAAACAGGTCGAAGAAGTGGGTGCTATCTGTCAAGTCCTGGAGACCCAGGTCACATGGACAGAACACAGAGTTCAGGATGACTGCAATTCCTGAGCCCTACACATAGAGCCAATCAGAAAACTTCTATTTTCAACCTTTCATTTACATCTGGCATGAAATCAAGCAAGTCTTCAACAGGACAGTTTATTTTTTTTTTTTTTTTTTTTCAACAGGACAGTTTAAATCTGGTCCAAAGGTCAAGTGAGTTGCTGATAGGACAACCATCCCAAATGCCTTACTTGCATGAGAAAGAAGCCAATCTAGGAATTCTGCATAAACAAGATCTTTTCTCTTTTCCCTATGGCTGCTGTGTCTGTTCACTAGCCCACTCTCACTCTGTAGAGCGGACTTCTTTTCCACCTTCAATAATGTACATCCTTGCTACCTCTTCTGTGAGTCTTGTCCAGTTCTTTGCTCAGGACACCAGGAACCTGGAAAGAATTTCCCCAGAAGCCATCAACCAGTAACCCTTCTTGGCGAGCCAGCCAGGAGTAAGACCATTTTAGGAAAAGGTTTTTTGTCTTATTTTATTTTCCTCTCTTCTCTTTCCTGTTTGTAGTCGCTCATTGCAGGTATGACACACACAGTTAAGAGCCACTAGAGAACCTGCCACTACCCCAGTTCATGAAACAGATCATTTTATCCTCCTCTGGGTACAAGAAAACTTCTATACACCGTACAAGTTTCATGTGTGTGCAACCTAAGTTTAATATGTCACTTTTGTTCCTACATTTTCGTTCTTCTCAATACTTTATTCAGCTTTCTCATTCTTTTTTGGCGGGGAATAGTTCTCAGCATCTTGGTCTGCTGCTTGAGTAACCACCTACCCCAGCCTGTCCCTTTTTGTGCTTGCCATGATCAAGGCTTCATTTGTGCTTTGCCCCGAGATGACCTCTTATCTTTAGCTGTCCTTAATGAGCCACTTGCTTCGAGACTTCATTTCTTAAAACCTCAACAAGCCACCCCAATTCACTTTTCCACCGTGTTTCTCAACTGTTCTCATGGACACCAGGAAATCTCACACTTACAGATAAGAACTGTAGTCTCTATTTCCTGGGAAAATTATGGGCCTCCTTTCCTTTTCCCTTTTTAGTCTGGTTATATTCCCTCCCTATTTCTTCTAACAGAAATTTAGGTAATTTAGAAACACGTGCCTGATGATGAGTGAAACAAGGGGAACAGACAGTGAAGGTCAAACAACTTCCTGAGTGTCTGTGGAAGTAGAGCTGGGGTGTTTTAGTAAATATATTACAGAGCCTGTCTATGCTGAGGAGTGGGTTTCTATGTCTACGACCTCAAAAATAATTACCAAAGTCTTTCATTAGAATAAATGGGAGGGATATTGTTTCTCAAGTAATTAGGTGGTGCCAGCAGGGGGCTCCACTTCACTCTTTAAGGAGTCAGGGGGCCACATATTATGGAAATGTCTAAGGGAAGGAGAGGGAGAGAAGAAAAGCTGCTTGCTTTGACAGAGACACCTGGTTGTGCATTTGAATTTCTTGGCGGGGGTGCCCCAGAGTTCAACAGGTCTCCATCTTTCTGCAGGAACACCCTCCTCAGAAGAACCCTAGACCTAATCGTTTCTTTCTCTCCATAAGCACCATGAGCAGGCACAGTACCATGGGAAACATTCTGAAGATCCCATTGACCTCCCTGTTGGACTGTATCCTTAAAAGTTGGAAACAGTTTGACCCTGATGATAGCCTGGGATATAGCTCAGTGGCGTAAGTGCTTGCCTATAGGGAAGCCTCAGATCATGAGTTCAATTCCCTATACAAAAAAAAAAAAGTTTGACCCTGACAATCAGAAAAAAAATAACTTATCTTCTTTTACGGTTGGGTCCAGTATGAACTAGGAACTGGTGAGAGATGGGTTTAGAATGGCAGTCCAAATTATAATGCTATTCATCACTTAGATCTTTTCTGAAAAATGCAAGGAGAGTGGCCTAAAAGCCCTTATGATCAAGATTTCATGGTTCTTTTTCCAAAGCCATCCCTCTGCAAAGGTCCCAGAGCTGCGGTCCTTAAAGAAGCAGCCCCCAAAGAGACTGGTGTCATTGATGATCCTCTCCTCAGACTCCTACCAGTCTCTCAGGGAGATATGGGTCTCCCCAACTTGTTTTAATGAAAGCAGCCACACTGGGAGGTCTCCCCAATCTCCTCCTTACAGTCGTCAGGTCAGCACATGAGTCCTACCCTCTCCAAGTTATTCAAAACTCTACTAGCAGCTTGTTCCCCAGAGAAACTCAGTATTCCCCAGCTTCCTCCCTGTGTGTCTCAAAGAGCTTATAGCCCCACAGGACATACTAAGACTGGAATTTCTTCCTCATCCAGCTCATAGATACTGTCCGTAAGAAAGGTCCCAGTGAGA